>CM022758.1:32291202-32572024 GCA_012411365.1 Ameiurus melas | reverse complement strand
GATAATAATAAACACAGAGGTGTGTTTGTGTGCACGTGTGTGTGTGAGATAATAATAAACACAGAGATGTGTTTGTGTGCATGTGTGTGATGCGATGCAGCACGAATAAGAAGCTGGTTTGGTGTTAATGTTGTGTTCTGGTGTCTATGTTCCGTGCTCATGTAGGTGCAGGAGGTTTTCCAGGCGGAGCTTCGTGGTGCTCATGGTCATGAAGGTGTGGAACCAATCCCCAATCAGTTCAAAATGTCGTTATAGTGCCATCAAATCAATCTTGTGCTTCATCTGTAGCTACTTAAAATGCTTGTTAAATCAAGTAACGAATAAAAAGGGTTTTTATGCCGTTAAAGGAGAAAAATCCTTTAATGACGTGCATATTAATCTTCATAAACAAAATCTTACCTTCAGAGTTGCCCAGGTTCTGATTTGAACCTCTTTTTCAATGTAGTTAACGGGTTTCTACGTTACCCACAATGTCGTACAACTACCCATGGAAATCGAAGCATGTGGAAATCGAAGCATTTTCTCAAACAATTGTTGAGGTATTTTATAATCGATGCAATCAATATAATCGGTCGTGTGTGTGTGTGAAGGTGTGTGTGTAGGACCCTGAAGTGATGGCAGCCTTCCAGGACGTGGCTCAGAATCCAGCCAACATCTCCAAATACCAGGGCAACCTGAAGGTCATGGCTCTCATCAACAAACTGAGTCCCAAGTTCAGCAACCCTCAGGCCTAGGCGGCCGAACGTCATATGTTTAGTGATGAGGTCAATGCTTTGAAATAGCGCTTACTGCCCCTCTCTCTCTGTCTCTCTCTCTTGCTTACATGATGTAGTTCTTCCTCTGCACTAACACAGGTGGTGACTGGATGGAGGTGGGACAAACATGCAGTAAATGCTTTTAACTCACAGTAGATAGATTTCAGGACTATTTAAGAGCATTGGAACAATACACCATGAAGGAGCAGGGCAGAGAGGGAAACAGCTAATCAGCCCCAAATCCATTAAAAGAGAAAAAAAAAAGGGGAGACTACACAGTCTCAGCTTAACACTCTTGAAACAGTCCTGAATCACACTGTAAACAGAAACGGCTGCGATTGGTGTTTGAAATGGTCCAATCACTGCCTTGATACTGAACCTGACCGATTTTAATGTGTTTTCTCCCCTGACAGTGTCCCAATCTTTTTAACGCACTTAACCCAAAACTGACACGGAGATTATTCTAAAGAGTTAAACTGATCATTATTCCATCCAGTCAGGTCTTAACTAAAAGTTTCTGGATTGTTGCTGGGTTTTTTATTCTATCTCAAAACAAGAAAAATCACATGGCAAAAAATGTTTTTTTCTTACCCCCCTTGATCCAGGAGCATTTATTTCTATCTCTGAATCCATGATTTCCAATCACAATAAAGGTTTCAAGATTGTGGTGAAAAGATCTGAGTGTTGGTTTTATATTGGAGGAGAATGCATCATGAAACAAAAATAGCAGGTGTTATATAAAATGGTTATAGTCATAAGTAATACAGAAATAAGCCTGTGTCATGTTGACACGGAAATACATAACAATATAATCAAGATAGAGTCGCATCAGCTTATTTAAAGAGGTCATTAAATGAATACAAGCTAATTAAATGAATACATTCATCATAGGTACTTGATAGCAGTTCATAATATAAGAGAGTATACATGTATAATATAATTCCCATTTCACCTTTTTCCCTCCAATATGGGGGTGTGCCACATGATAGGAAGGCTGGGGGGGCACTTTAATTGCAAAAGGTTGAGATATTCTGATGTAAAAGATCCATAAGATACTACTGTTTTTATTTAATAAATAAAAAAGAAGAAAAAAGTAATACTAGCCTAGAATCAGTAACTTGTAATACTGTAAGAATGGAGTCACACTGACCATGATGGGATTGATTGAACGCTATTTACCCATCAACGAGACAATAAAACAAGTAACGGTGTTGCTGTTGGTGTACCGATGCAGACGACTGCTTCCCCACCTCCTGAAGTTGGATTATTTCCCACAACATCATGGACCAAAAGTGTTTTATTCTTCTTAATTTATCAATAATTACATTTTATTTATTAATTCCAGACACAGGATCCCTTTTATAGTTATTGGACAAGTCCTCAAAAATATGCCAGTTCCATATAGTTTAGTTGGTCCCAATCAATGGAGCTGTTACTATAGAAACAATATTTTTTTTTAAAGTAGTTTATCAATTTTAAAAAGAGGAAGGAAAAAGACTGGTGAGGGACAACTGTGTGTGTATATATATATAATATATGGGTATATAGAGTATATATATATATATATATATATATATATATATATATATATATATATAAAATTTGGATTAAAAATAAATAAAATTAACAAAATTGACCTTGTTTCATATAACATATAAAAAAAAAAGGATGACATACTTTATTTTTATTGTTGGTAAATTGGGCGTGGTATAAGAGGAATAGAACACAGAGTCATGGTCTTATATGAAAATAACCAACTTCTCAACTAGTAACAGTAACACCCCTGTTACTCAGTAGTACTATAACAGCAAATACACACAGTATTTATTACACATTTTAAAAAGGTGTGATATAAGATGCCTTTCTAAACTAAAAAAAAGAAATTCACTGTTTAAACTCTAACAAAACAAAACCAAAAAAAAAATACAGCTGTTACTATCCTTTTAGGAGACAAGCACGGACGAACAGTCCAGAGTGCATAGGGTAGACGAAGACGGAGTATGGCAGGAAATCAAGGTCAGGATGATCGGGCAAACGGGTAATACTGGTACTAGGCAGAATCGTAGTCAACGAACAAGTGAAAATTAAATAACCGAAAATTAAAAAGTAATTACTAAGTCATTACTAAGTACTCAAGTGATGTTTTGCAGAGGGGTCAAACACTTATTTCCCTCATTAAAAATGCAAATCAAAATTTATAACATTTTTGACATGCGTTTTTGGATTTTTTTGTTGTTATTCTGCTCTCACCGTTCAAATAAATCTACCATTAAAAATAATAGACTGATCATTTCTTTGTCAGTGGGCAACATAAAAATCAGCAGGGGATCAAATACTCTTTTTCTTTTTCCCCACTGTAGTATGGCAACCTGTGAACGTACCATCAGCCTTTATTATCTTTAGTGAGAGACTGCATGTAGGTCGCTTGTGTAAAGAAACAAAAGAGCTTCATTTCCTCTCATCTTTCTCAAACTCTGGACTTTATATCCCTTTTAAAAAAAAGAGAAGAAAAAAGAATGAGCAAGAGAGAAAAAGTATGAGTGAGAGAATTGCGGAGGAAGTGTTACAACTTGCTCTCGCTTCCATCACGGGGAGTGAAGTGCATCACTTTCTGTGTGAAGTGTCTAGAGATGGAGTGCTACGCCAAGACAGCCCTCCTCCCTAGAAGTCTGACTGTCCGCATTGTAACGCCTCTTACAACCTTGAAATGTTGTTCTCACCCACTTTAAGAACTTGGGGGCTCAGAGTTGAACCTCCGAAAAAGTATGCTTTCTCCAGTGCAGTGGACAACTCTTCTAGGGCTAATAAGGATTCTAATACGATGAGGGTGTTTCTATCCCCAACATGCATAGGCTAAATCCTATCAACATTTAGCAAGCTAAAGCTGATTTTGGCATCTCCTCCAGTCTCTATGGGAGACTATAGGAGCTTATGGCAGAAGCAGCCAACATCATACTGTTGGGCCCATTGCACAGAGAGACCGCTTCAGTGGTGGCTGGAGAAGTGTGGGGATTTCATCGAGACTCTAAAACCCCTCTGAGAGTAATCACTGTCACGTAGGCAATGCCTACATGTTTCTAGCCTTGAGTCACACCCCTAGAGATACTCTCTATAGTGCAAGACGGTAATGACAGACGCCTCCCCCTCACGGGCTGGAGACATGATCTTAGACAGCTGTCCAGCTCACAGTCTCTGGAGCGGCCCTTATCTGAGTGACATATAAACCCCTAGAAATGTGGGCCATATTTCTTACAGCACTGAAATTCCTTCTTCATCAATTTGGAGGTCACCATGTGTTTACAGACAACACAGCGGTGGTCTACATATACTGACCAACAGGGAGAATTATGCGTTCCCCTTTTCAGGCGCAGGCACAACTCATTCTTCCCAAGTATAGGGAAAGTTCTTGTCAGTGAGTCGATGTACATCATGGGCAACTGGAATGTGGGGCAGACATCCTGTTGAGGCAGGGGCTGAGTCCCAGTGATTGGTGGATGTGACCTTGGGCTTGGGTCTTTTTGAACAGGCCATACCCTCGGCATGACAGAGTGGGTATTCTCATTCCCCATAGTGTTATGCTAAACACAATGTGGAGTTCCTGAAAGGGAACGTCTAGGTTACGCATGTAACCCGTTGTTTCCCTGAGAAGGGAAATCGAGATGTTGTGTAGCTTTGTCACACCGGAGGGCAGGCTTGTGGAAATTACGCCCTCGGTTCAGATAATAGAGGCTGATGGCACGGTTCATAGGTGCAATAAAATGCCACGCTCACCTGATCACTGCAGGCCTATAAATATACAAGGATTTTACACATAAGCTTCAGATAGCTACCAGTTTGCGCGGGGAGAGTGCTCCCAGAGTGTATGTTAAACGTAATGTCTCATTCCCTTTCAGGAACAGGGTTACATGCATAACCCAGACATTTTTTGAAAGACAATCACTATTTAAAAAAAATTAAAATAGCATTAGATTAATCAGAAGTACAGTCTAGATCTTTAATGGAATATCTGCATAGGCATACAAAGGTGCATTTTTCAGCAACCCTACCTCCTGCTATCCAATGGACATAGTGTTAGCTAACATTAATTTATCCTGTTAAAAGGATAATTCATCATTAGAAAAGCCTCTTTGTGCAATGATTTTCACCAAATTTGAAAAATCATTGAGCTATAAAAAAAAACTTTAATAAATAAAACTGGCCTTCTTTTGGGCAATACTTTACAACCTGAAGCATCAGAATTTGTGGGGTTTGGATTATGGTCTCAAAATGGGCAGAAAGCAAGCTTTCTTCGAACGTTATCAGTGTTGTTGATTTGACATATGAAGGCTATTCTGTGCAAGGAATTGCCATAAGAAATTGGAAGAAATCGCACAAAGATGTGTACTGCTCCATTCACTAGAACAGTGCAAGCTGTCTCTTAACATCAGAGTGCCTCTACAGGTCCCCTCAGCTAGCAACGCTTTTAAATAGTACCCATAAAACACCACAATCTCATCTCCAATAGTGAAGATATGACTAGGCAGAATATGTCTCTTCTAAGCAGTGTTTCAAAGAAAAGCCATATTGGTGACTGGCCAATGTAAACAGAAAAAAAGTATGAAATAGGCAAAAGAATACAGACACTGGACAGAGGGATAATTGGGGAAAAAAGTGTTATTGACAGACAAATCTAAGTTTGAAGTGTGTGTGGATCATAGGCGAGAACACATTTGTGGAAGGTGCAGTACAAATGAAAAGATGCCTTGCACACTATTCGCTGCCGAGGATGGTGGAGGAAATATACGGCCAGGGGTGCTTGGTGCAGGTAAAGTGGGAAAGTTGTATGGGTAAAAGAAATCTTGAGCAATCCGTTTTGCAAAATGCCCATGTAGCCTGTTAAGCACCATACTCTTCATTAATAATAGTAATTCTTCTAATTTCTTATATTCACTCAATGAGCAATAGAGGCTGCTCCTGCTGAAGAGCTACAAGAAAAAGTTTGATAAATAAACATGAACTGTGGCTTGGTAGACGTTGTTTTGCAGATGGCTGCTAAAGCATCTTGCACTGCCCTCAACTAGCTTCAACGCTAGCTTACTGGTCACCTCATTACGTTCTCATTGGTGTGTTGGCTGAAAAAGTTGCTGCTCAGTTTGTACTTTTTGCCGCGCCAGTTTGAAGAGAGCCTCTCTTTTCTTAACCTCATCATTATTAAACTCATCATTTAAACTGCAGGCTGCACCCTTCGGCGAAGGAAGGCTATGTAAAATAATAAATAAACTGAATGGGGTTGCAGTAAAATAATGATAAAAGATCTGAGGCTGCGGTAAAATAGGGCAGGCAGCCTAGGGACGTTATTTATATCTTCAACCTAGTACCATGACATAAACACCGCGCGCCCAAAAACAAAAAAAAAAAAAAATTTAACCTGACAAAAAATATATCTCTATTATAATATATAATTATTTTATATTATAAAATTTTGATGCCAAAACCAATAAAAATAATAATAGCATGTTATAAATGAAATACTTCATAGATCAAGGTTACGAGGAAAACATGTTAAAGTGTCGTCTAAAAGAATCCTCCGTAATGTTTAAATCCATAGAGCAAGCATTTCCAGAGATGTATTACACGTATGTGTGGGCGGGGTTTGAAGCGAGTGAGATGGTTGCTCGTCCTTCAACTTCTATACAGCTTTGGCTACACACCGAATGGAATACATCTCTTGAAAATACTTTCCTAGTTTAAACATTACGGAGATTCTTTTAGATTTGTTTAGAAGTCAGTAAAAGTAAAAGTTTTATGGCCTTTGGATGCCTGGTAATGCGGACTCTTTTAAACAGACCTTTAATAATACTTTTTCCTCGTAAGGATCTTGTTTAGAAGTCGTGTGATACGCGCTATTCTTTTTAAACCGCTCTTTTTCACTATTTTTACAGACTAAAGTTTTGATGTGTTTTTTGGAGGCTGGTAATGCGGGATTCTTTTAACAGCTCTTTTAAACATTTTTACATCCTAAAGGTTTGTGGTTAGAATGTGTGTAATACAAACGACTCTTTTAAACACATTCTTTTTTAAACCTTTGCTTTAACTCCTAAACTTTTTATTCAAAGGTAAGCAGGGATCCTTAAAAAACGTAATCAACATTTGTTTTCACCATACCTTTGCACAAAAAAATAAATTCAATCCTATATGTAACAATATTCAAAACATCATATGCTTTCTAACTTTGTGTTTACACAAACGATAAAAGCCACACAGTAACACAAGCATATCCCCATATTAAAAATATTATTTCTTTTCAGAGGTATTTCATCCTACCAAAACCAAACCTCATTAACATAAACCCCCCTTTGCTGGAAGGGGGGACTATTCCCCACACACCCCTCACCCCCCAATGTCCAGACACAAAGGAGCCAGATTGATTAGCTGATACGACCGATAAGGGGTTACCCTTATCACCCCCCTCACCACCCCTCCGAGACCTGTCAATCAGGGAAGGACAGGGGGTCATAAATTACCAGCACAGAGGGTCATAAATCATCACTTTGACAGAAAGTGTATGATATAACCACTAGCCCTGATAATTTTAATGTCCTTCATAAACAGCAGGATACCTGCTTACAACAACAGACCAGTCTGATGTGTGTAGAGGTGTGTGTGGTTATGTTGTATTATTTGCCTTTATTAAAGAAATAAAAGAAAGAAATAAGTAATAATATTCAATCTGTTCAACAGCTGGAACTTGAGATTACTGCATCAGTGACTATAGGATATCTCTGCTTTGAACCCGTGCATGAAGTGGCCCCCACCAACGCAAAACGCCAGCAAACAAGCAAAAAAGTCTCCTGAACCGGCAGCACAAACGAAAATTTTAACGGGCACAAACCGGCACAAACAAAGCACAAACGAGTTTGTTGACGCTTTATGCTGATGGGGGCCAACTTCACGCAGGTCTTGCTTTTAGACTTCTATCACCTCTTAAGAGATTGAGAAAGAAGTGTTAAGATAATGTCAAATTAAATGTCATCCAAATACTTAAGTGATGTTGGTCCAATAAGCGTACTGTAATTCCCCTTGAGGTTGCACTCAACAAAATCTTTTATGTACACATATCAGTGTTCCATCAGTCTAATCAAAGTTGGGCTGCATCCAACTGTCAATTTATTCGTAACACCCGTTAAAAACTAATACAGTCCAACTTTAACAACAAATCTAATCAACCAATATACAGTATACTTTGTATCTTAACAAACGCCAATAACTGCAATTAATGTGAGATAAATGTAGGCCAACTGGCATATGGTAGTAAGTGAAGTGTTGCTCAGGATAACTGCAATTAGAATATAACTGCTATTATCTAACAATAAACATTAACTAGAGCTGTACACATAGACACCCACAGGACTTAAATTTGTGAGAGGTCAGCTAATGCATTAATATGGCAAAAATGCAACAAATAAATCATCTTACTAGTGATTGTGTATTGGTATTGTGCTCAGTTGCAACATGACACACATCATTTCCACATTCTTAGATTCCTAAGGAAGTCTATGGCAGTGTCGCAACACTCCTGTTTGTAGTGAGCCCCAGGGGAGGAGTATGTGTAGAAGGAGTTTGTTTAGGAGGAGTCAGTATAAAACTCAACTCATCTTCAAAAAACATTAGAAGAGTCTCCTGCTTCTTCATAAGAAGCTAATGTCGGATTTAAAGACGGCAATTTTGAACAATGGCATCACTAACAAATAGAGGAATACCTTTAAGCTCAGTAAGTACTTAACTATGTACACATGACATACCTAGAATTTAAAATGAACTCTAACCAGCTGTATTTGTGTATGCTAAGTTGCAAAAAATGTTGGAAATAATTAATATGACATTATGGTTACATTTGTTCTTTTAATGACTTTGATGACTGTTTAAAAGTTTTCCCTTGTATTATAATTTAATTAAAGAGGTTAGAAGCGTAAGCACCATGACATTACTGAAAGCTACCGGGATAAATAATTGAGTTAATTAAATGAGAGATAAGTGAAATAACATGGTTTTGAAATTGCACTATTGGACAATAACTGCAGCAGAGCGTATTAGATGGCAGTTTCATTTCTCTCTGAACTTCATTACCTTCCTATGTTTCGAATTATAACTTTCAGTTTCATTTCATCATTACTGAACTCAAACCCATCACCTGATTTTTCCCTACAGAGCAAAAAAAATTACCCACTTGATATTTAGCCTCTCCAATGTAGAATTTAGTCCAAAAAAAAGATTTGTACCAACTCGTGTTTTTATTAGATGTTTTTTTTCATGTCCACTACAATGGATGCCATGACTGGAGCAATGTAAAATTTCAAGAAACCTTTGGGAGAAATCCTCATTTTTTAACCATACTGTACTTTTGAATTAGAGTTTAAACACATATGGTATGTGAACTAGGTCTTAACAATTTTAAAAGAATATACACCAATGACGTTAAAACCACTGACCGGTCAAGTGAATAACGTTGATTATCCCCAGTTACAATGGCACCTTTTTTGAGGGGTGGGAAATATTCGGCAACAAGTGAACAGTCAATTTTCAAAAGTTGATGTGTTGGAAGCAGGGAAAAATGGGCAAGCATGATGATCTGAGTGACTTTAACATGGGCCAAAATTTGATGGCTAGAGGACTGAGTCAGAGATCTCCAAAATGGCAGGTCTTGTGGAGTTTTCTCCCAGCATGCAGTAGTTAGTACCCAACAAAATGGTCCAAGGAAGGACACGGGTGACCGGGTCTCTTGGGTGGCCAAGGCTCACTGATGTGGGTGTGTGGGGCAAATGCTAGCCCATCTTGTCCAATTGCATGGAAGAGCTTCTGTGACTCAAATTGCTGAAAAAGTTAATGCTGTCCCTGATAGAAAGGTGTTAGAACAGACAGTGCATCACAGTTATTGTATATGGGGCTGTGTAGCCACAGCCACTGGGCAATGTCTCTGCTGGGAGACCTTGGGTAATGGCATTAATGTGGATGGTACTTTGACACATACCACCTACTTAAACATTGTTGCAAAACCAAGTACACCTCTTTTGGCCTCTTTTCAGCAGAATAATGCATCCTGTCACACTGTAAAAACTGTTTAGGAATGGTTTGAGGAACATGACAAAGAGTTCAAGGTGTTGATTTGGCCTCCAAACTTCTAGATCTCAATCCGATCAAGTGTCTGTATCGAATGTGACAAAAAAGTCTGATCCATAGAGGCCCCACCACGCAATTTACAGTGTGATCTTTTTAAAGTGATTTGCTGCTAACATCTTGGTGCCAGATATCACAGCACACCTTCACAGGTCTTGTGGAGTTCATGCCTCTACAGGCCAGAGCTGTTTTGGTGGCAGCGCAATGCAACCTACACAATATTACACAGGTGGTTTTAATATTTAATGGCTGAACACTGACTGCAAGGAGGGATACTTACCCCTGATGAGATGTCAATCCATCTCAGGGCACATATACACACACAACATACACACACAACAACACACACACACACACACACACACACACACACACACACACACACACACACACACACACACACACACACACACACACACACACACACACACACACACACACACACAAACACACACACAACAACACACACAACATTACCTAGGTGCAATTTAGACAGTGGGAGAAAACCAGAGAACCCAGAAGAAGCATTTTATTCAGTTAATATGTTTTTTGCAAACAACACTATGACTTTACAATGAATTTTAAAAATCATTTTTTATTGGTTGTGGCTCAGTGGCTAAAGTCTCT
Organism: Ameiurus melas; assembly: GCA_012411365.1. Taxonomy (NCBI): domain Eukaryota; kingdom Metazoa; phylum Chordata; class Actinopteri; order Siluriformes; family Ictaluridae; genus Ameiurus; species Ameiurus melas. The sequence goes on along the minus strand of CM022758.1, from coordinate 32,561,489 downwards.
GGGTTACTGATGAGAAGTTTGGGGTTCAAAACCCTACACTGCAAGTTGCCATTGTCTGGCCCTTGAGCAAGACCCTTAAGCCTCTCTGCTTACAAAATAAATATTGTGAAGATTAAATATAATGTAACTTGAAAATGTATTCCCTCTCTAGGTTATGCTTTCAGAGCTTTAGTGCTTGTGTAACAAATAACATTTTTCATCAGCCTTATATGACGAAGGAATTTGATTATAATATTATGGTTTCCCCTCTAAAGATCAGTCCACGGTACCTGCACACAAACTCCACTAGCCACACCTGGCCCTTCAGTGCTATAGCAGAATTGATTGGTGAGTACAAACTTCTTTTATTGTTTTCTTACCTTTCTTTATTACTTTCCTTTTTCCCAACTGATTACTGGACCATTTCATGCCTATCGTCCATATTCTTAACCATGTTTTGACTGCGCAGCTTAGCATGAGAAATTGTAGAGAAAAAATACATATTCAAATATATGTACAATGTGTAAATTATGACCCATGTGAAATGCATTTGCATCTGAATGCAAAAAGTGTGTGTGTGTGTGTGTGTGTGTGTTTGTTAAGTATATCAAATTACTTTCCATTATTGTTCCCCAAAACAAAAACACAGGCGTAGTTCCTCTCAAACTGTTACATAAACCAATGACTATGCAATATAAAAGAGATTTTTGTTTGATGCTTCAAGATAATAAATAACAAATAATATATGAATATTGAGCAATATACATGGGCAAATAATTTTTTCAGTGAGTCACAAGGTCTGAGTCACAAATGTTTCACCCCATTATACTTACAGCATTAGGTAGACAGCCTTTCCCAGAGTGACTTACATTTATACAACTGAGAGTAAAGGGCTCGGCCCTAGGGCCCAACAGCTTGGCAGTGCTGGGGCTTGACCTCCTGACCTTCTGATCAGTAACCCAGAGCCTTTAACCACTGAGCCAATACTGCCCGCATTAAGTGAGGCTAACCAGTACCAGGGGCTTAAGTAACTCACTTAGTGCTTCCAGGATGTTGAACTCATTTTCATCATTACCAAAAATGTTTATTTTGTGCCAAAGTGGGTAAAACTGCTTTCTAATAGCTCCATTGTCTGTGCAAATGTGTATATGATACCCCTCAATACACTGGTGTCCCATACAGGGTGTATTCCCACCTTGCACACAGTGTTCCCAGGCTCCAAAGTAGTGAAGATAAAGGAATGATACCTGCATGCTTTAACAGTGTGGGCTGAGTATGCAAACACTGAAGAAACAGGAAATGTTAATTGTCCCTAACACTGGATAATATCAGAATTGCTCGCCGTTTTTCTGTTGACAGACAATGCTTATGATCCAGATGTCAGCGCAAAACAATTCTGGATTGATAAAACAACTATCAAAGACCAGGACTGCCTCATCTTCATGGATAATGGAAAAGGCATGGACTATGACAAGATGCACAAAATGCTCAGGTAGGAGTGTGTTCATGAAGCCTGTGTTAGCCTTTCAGAGTTGGAATCAGATAATCCAAATCCTTTTCCTCTCTCTCTCTCTCTCTCTCTCTCTCTCTCTCTCTCTCTCTATCTGTCTCACAGTTTTGGCTTCAGTGATAAGCAGACAGTAAAAGGCCATGTTCCGTGGGTCTTATGGTAACGGTTTTAAGTCGGGCTCTATGCGCTTGGGGAAGGATGCCATCGCCTTGTCAAAGAAAGCCGAACCATGTGTGTGGGTCTCCCTGTCACAGACTTACCCCCTAGAAGATAAAAGCACAAAATGTCATAGTGCCTATTGTCATGTTCACCAACACCGAGAGACTGATATCCTTAAGAGAGAAAACAGAGGCTAACATTTGGCATTAATGGTGGACAGAATAATTTAATTGGAAATTTATATTACAAGAGCATTAATTACTATAGTAAATAAGAGGGAAAAAAACATAAACACATATATAACCAAGCTTACATGTAAACACATGTAAGCTGTTTACATTATGTAAACTGCCATAATATTCCTCATTTATTAATCTTTAAAATATATTATTCCATAACAACAGTAAAACTATATTATATGAAATTATGAGGGTGAGGAATGTGCTGGAAATTCTGGCATGCGTTGTGTGATGGGAGTCTAAGGGCTAAATTACAAAGTAGACAGAATGATAAACAAATGCTTTCTTTGGTTTTCATTTGTCCCTAACCTCACTGCTCACGCAGTGCTTCACCGGAGCATGCAGAATGTCTTCATGATATGCTGACTCATTCTCTGTTTAACACCAAGGAAGAACTGCTGTCTGAGTTCAGTGTCATTGACAGGTTGTGCACCAACTCAAGTGGAACCCGCATCATCATCTGGAACCTACGCAGGTGAACATGCAGAGAGCTTGATTTGCTCTACTGTAGTTTTATATGAGAGCTCTGTTTAGATTAAGGAGTGATAGAATACTTGTATGGCATTGTACTGTTATAGTTATATAACACATGATAAAAAATAACTTCATTACAACATGATCAGAATTGTGAGTTCTTTGATTTATCTCTACATCACTTAATGCCGGTCAGAGAGAACTTGGAGCCAATGGTACTTTGGCAAAAATGTACCCTATTTTCAGGGCTATGTGGTCCTCTTTGGTGCTGTACCAAACAATGGTGGTACCCTTCAGGATATTCTCTGTTGTGCTTTGCTTGCAAAAGCACGTGAGGATTGTGGGTAGCAATATTAATTTACTCAGTTTGCAGAGATAATAGAGTGGCTGGTGTGAATTTTCAACGTGGTGAGACCAAGTCAAGTTCTCTTGAGTTCTTAGCACCCAGATATTTGAAATTAAATTGTTGCAATGTTGTTGAACTTTACCTACTTACCTGCTAGAGCTTCAATCTTGACTATTCTTATCTAATATACCTTTATATAATAATAATAATAATAATAATAATAAAAACTAAATTTGTACCTTTGTTTTGGTAAATTACTGAGGGCAAAAGAGGGTTGGCTGTGGGTTGGCTTGTATAATTACACCGTAATTTTGTCCTTTGTGTCCACATCCATAAATCCTGCTGCAGAACACCTTCAGGAGAATTAGAATTTGACTTCAAGCAGGACCGCCACATCCAAATCCCTATTGACGGGCATGAGATCACCAGGGAGCCAAAAAAGCAACGGCTGGAGAGTCGTATGGAAGTGCCTGAGAGTGAATATTCACTGCAGGTGAGAATTTAATCAGCATCTACTGAATACTGAGTTTGTTGTAGTTCACTGACTTACTTTGCTGAGATAACAGGAGTCTGTTTCAGAAACCAGGATTTGAGAATTAACCACAGCATGCATTTCGCAATTTTTGGGTAAAGATGAAATTCTAGATCTGTTGTCATTAAAACCTATGGTCTGATAATACTCTGGAAAATGGAAGGTTATGTAAATTAAAGCAGCAGAACAACCTAATCAATTAGCTGATTAGTATCCAAAATGTCATGTCTTATTGACATAGAACAGGGGTATTCATATTCATAGTTCTGTGCTTACAAAGGTCTGGATGAACAGCTGTAGTTACCCTTTTAATGCGTAACCTTAAGGCTTAATTTCTGCCTATAAACACTGAAAGATGAACATTTAGAGCGATTCCAATTTTCTTTTGTAAAATAAATAAATAATACAAAAGAGAAAAACCCTGTTCTAAAACCTTTACCATGTTGTTAAAAAAGTATTTGCCCCTTACTGGTTTCCTCTATTGTTGCATATTTATAACATTTAATTGTTTAAGTTCTTCAAACAAGACAGATACAGCCTGAGTAAACACAAAATACAGTTTTTCAATGATCATTTTATTTATTGAAGTTAATAATTATCCAACACTAACTAGTCTAGCTTTAGCTAGACTAGACTAGGGGTGTCCAATCTTGTTTGCTGTGACTTCTGCTTGGTTGGAATGAAAACCTGCACTCACACCGGCCCTTTCACAATAAGACTGAAAACCCCTGGACTAGGCACACCCAGATGTGATTACTGCTAGTCCTGTTGAATCTAAACATTACTTAAACAGAATATTTCTAGCAATGTGAAGTAGGCTAAAAGGTCTGAATAAGCAGCACACTATGCCACAATCAACATTCTGGAAGAGATGTGAAGTTATTGAAATTCAATTCAATTCAATTCAATTTTATTTGTATAGCGCTTTTTACGACAGACATTGTCTCAAAGCAGCTTTACAGAAATATAAACACGGTATACAGATATTAAATGTGTGAATTTATCCCAACTGAGCAAGCCACTGAGTGGCGACGGTGGTGAGGAAAAACTCCCTAAGATGTTTAAAGGAAGAAACCTTGAGAGGAACCCGACTCAGAAGGGAACCCATCCTCATCTGGGTAAGAACAGATAGTGTGAAATAGTACAGTATGGATGTACATGAAGTCTGTATGGCCTTCAGAGCAGCCGTAGTCCCAGTAGTCTGGAATTGGAGAAGATTTGAGATTTGAGCTCCATCCAGAGGCAGAAAGGATCAGGATCTCTAGTATCTCCATAAATTTGTGTGGGGCTCGGCAAAAGGAGAGAGGGAGAAAAAAGATTATTATGACTGTGAAGTAGTAAAAATAGAATCTAGTCAGGGTAGGCTTGAGTAAACAAATACGTTTTAATCCTTATCTTAAACACTGAGACTGTGTCTGAGTCCCGAACACTAATAGGAAGACTGTTCCATAACTGTGGGGCTCTATAAGAGAAGGCTCTTCCCCCTGCTATACCCTTCACTATTCGAGGTACCGTCAAATAACCTGCATCTTTTGATCTAAGTAGGCGTGGCGAATCATAGAAAACCAGAAGGTCGCTTAGATATTGTGGCGCGAGAGCGTTTAGTGCTTTATAGGTTAATAAAAGTATTTTATAGTTAATGCGAGATTTTACTAGGAGCCAATGCAGTCTGAATAAGATCGGGGTGATATGGTCGTATCTTCTAGTTCCAGTTAGGACTCTAGCAGTAGAACATTGACTGTTGTATATATAATACTGTGGAAGTAAAGGCATGGCTTAGCAGGGTTTTGTAAATGGAGGGGAGAGCCTTTGAGAAAGGAGTGGGTGATTTTGTGAATGAGTGGACAGCTTTGTAGACTCAACAATATTTTTTTATTGTTGAGCAGCAGCATTCTGGACTAACTGGAGCTTATTTGTATTCCTACTGGAACATCCAGACAGTAAGACATTACAGTAATCTAATCTAGAGGTGATGAATGCATGAACCAGTATTTCCACATCATGTAGTGATAATATGTTTCTTGTCTTAGAAATATTTCTGAGATGAAAGAAAGCTATCCTAGTAATATTATCTACATGAGCATCAAATGATAGACTGGAGTCAATAATCACTCCAAGGTCTTTAACTGCTGTACATGATGAAACAGAAAGACCATCCAGAGTAACCATGTGATCAGAAAGATTACTTCTAGCTACACGTGGGCCTAATAAAAGTATTTCTGTTTTATCAGAATTAAGTAAAAGGAAGTTAGTTAACATCCAACGTCTAATGTCATTTACACAATCCTCGACTTTACTAAGCTTCTGTCTGTCCTCTGGCTTCGCTGAAACATACAACTGTGTATCATCAGCATAACAGTGGAAGCTAATTCCATGTTTACGAATAATTTGTCGTAGGGGTAGCATATATAAAGTAAAAAGCAGTGGGCCTAAAACAGAACCTTGTGGAACTCCAAAAGTAACCTCAGTACGCATGGAGAAATCACCATTTACATCTACGAACTGATAACGATCGGTCAGATAAGACCTGAACCAGGAGAGGACTGTTCCTTTAATGCCAACAACATTTTCTAATCTATCAAGGAGAATAGTGTGATCTATAGTATCAAAAGCTGCACCAAGGTCGAGTAACACAAGCAGCGAGACAACCCTGATCAGAGGTCAGTAGAAGGTCATTTACTACTTTAACTAACGCAGTCTCTGTGCTATGATGAAGTCTAAATCCTGACTGATACATCTGGAATGTATCTGGAAAGTTTTTTTTTGTTTTGGTTTGTTTTTTTAAAACTGCTATTTGTGTTTCCTCATGTTCTTCTTGTCTTGCATTTGATTTTATATGGGATATTTAGAGTGAGGAATATGCAAAAAATACTCAAATACTGTTCATGGTAATGTATCTCTTGTGTATCATTCTGATTTTAAGATTTTTTAACCTCTCTTTCTGCAAAGGACCCCAATTCAATATATAGACACATCTGTGCATTTATTTTACCCTTGTGTCAGGCATACTGCAGTGTCCTTTACCTGAAGCCGAAAATGCAGATCATCATCCAAGGGCAGAAAGTGGAAACCCAGTTTGTCACTAAAAGTCTAGCAAATGTCTTAAAGGACACATACAAACCTGCCTGTCTTGTATCCTTGTGGTTATTATATTACAGCAATAGAACATGATAAAGTGTGATAAATAAGTAAGATTTACATTTATTTAATGATTAAAAAGATTTTAAATACCATGATCCTTAAGCCTTTGTCTCAGAAAAAGAAAATAACAATCACTTTTGGCTACAACACAAAGACCAAGGAGCACTATGGCATCATGATGTACCACAAAAACCGCCTCATCAAAGCCTATGAGCGTGTTGCCTGTCAGCGCAAGGTGAGGATCATATAGTTGTTTAATCCATAATGAGTATGATCATTTTTCTACATAATTAATCGTCTGCCTACAGGAATGGAATGGGGCTGGAGAATAGGCAGATGAACAAGGATAGATAGTGACATTTTTTTTGGCAATTTCTTGAGCTCTGTTTTGAATGCCCTTTGAATATAAATGGCTGACTATGTTGCTGATTCTGTTTGACCCCAGTTTCTCTGTATGGCCTCATAGAAAGTAGATATGTAGAAAGTGGACATACAAGTGCATACGCTCTTATTAAGATTCTTATTAAGATTTAATTTGGTGTGAAGGGATAACTTGATTCCTATTTCAGCTATAGTCACTGATTTTAACTGATCTCTGTTCCACAGTACATTTCATTGACCTCTTTCTTTACAGCACTCACACAAAATAATTGTACTTAGCCACATGTATAACTAGAAAGAAATGTATAACAATACCAACCAATATGTGACATAAGCTAACATACGGTAAAATATTTGAACAGTGAACTATGCTGCAGTGTTTAGGTATCATTTACATGATGAAAAACAAGTAATATAAGAAAGAAAGCATCTTTTATTTATATTGTATCATCTCATGATTTTTACAGTGTTTTTGTGTTTTGTTACCAGGCTAACAGCACAGGAGTGGGAGTTATCGGGGTGATAGAGTGTAATTACCTCACACCAACTCACAACAAGCAGGAGTTTGACAATACAGAGGAGTACAGGTGTGTTTGTAATTCCTGTTCAGGAACCCCCTAACCCCCAAAGTCAATATTAAGTAGTCACCTTTAGCAGCAACTGTAGCCACCGGTTTTTTGGGTAGTTCTCCACTATGTCACTCTAGAGCAGGGGTATTGAATCTTATACACAAATGGCCGTTATGGGTGCAGGTTTTCATTTCAACCAAGCAGGAGCCACACCTGATTCCACCTGTTTAATTGGTTGATCTTGTCTTTCAATAGACTGAGGTGTGGCTTCTGCTTGTTTGGAATGAAAACATGCCCACTCACAGGCACTTTCCGAATAAGATTGGACACCCCTGCTCTAGACCACCCACCTGGTTCCTAGCAAGCCACCTTATTGTAGGTTTGGACTTACGCTCAGGGTCATTGTACTATTGGAATGTACATTTTGGACCCATTTTCAGAAGTTTTTGCATCAGGTTCTTCCCAAGATTCAACTATTCTTCATCAATCCATGATTCACAGTCTGGATGGTGTTATTTTGCATTCATGCTAAAAAAGTCTTACTTTGGGTCCATATCACCACAAAAACCTTCTGCCAGTTTGTTACAGAAAGCTACATGGGCCTTTTGAGACCATCTTGCCCTCCTCCCATACAAGCCAGCTGTGTGCAGTATGTTTAATAGTGTAGTTTGATTTACATGTTTCTCTCTGTTCGCCATAAAATGCTGTAGGTCTTTCAACGTTGTCATTTGGCCCCCGGTGACCTCTCTGACCAAGTGTCTTCTTTTCTAATTATCTACATTTGACACCAGAATGTGGGTTGTGAGGGAGTTCTGTAAAGATGTTATTTGTGTCTGTGCAGGAAAACCATGCAGAGTGTAGGTAATAAACTTGAGGAATATTGGAAGGAAGTCCAATATCGATATGAAAACGGCACTAAAGCTTTTGAGGATATTGTGTAAGTTTTAACGTGCATGCACACAGATACACAAACACATTCATACGGCCAGGCATATGTCTGCTAAAGTAAACTATCTGCTTAATGTGTTTTCTGTTTGGCTGTCTACTCAATATTTGAGTCTCATAGTAGCTCCCCCTACAGGACCCAATTAAAAGTTGCATGAGCGAGCGATTTTTTACTAATCAGGAGTGCAAGAGTAGATGGTCAGATGTAAAATACATTTGTAGTAATGGCCAGTACAACTCCATTAAAAGTCTTAAGCTCCTGTTGACACAAATCATCCTCAGGGTTTATATAGTTTAATTTATGCTTCTCCTTTGTTATTAGATTTGCGTGTAGTTCATGTTTTCACATTGAGTTGTTGATGGCTTAAAGCAATTTGTGTGCTTTTCTGGAGTTGCAGTAAGCGGCCAGATCAGAACTGGGTTCAATGTGATGATTGTCTCAAGTGGCGGAAACTTCCGGATTGCATTGATAATAAAGTTCTCGCTAAAAAATGGTTCTGCCACATGAACCTCGACCCACAGTTCAGGTTTGTTGTGTATAAACATCTGTATTCTGAATGTGTGTGTGTGTGTGTGTGTGTGTGTGTAGTAATTATTTGCTTTTCTCAGGAGTTGCACAGTTGAAGAAGAGCCTGAAGATTCTGATGAAGAACAACCTGGATACCAGAAAATGTACAAACAGCAGTAAGTAACAAATCCTGTCATTTGTACTAAATATTTCTTCTTACATATATTTCTTTTAATGTTATATATACACTTGTGTATGTGTTTTGAAACAGTGAGAAAAATCAGAAGTTGCAGGAGGAGAGGAACAGACAGCAGGTGATGTCAGCTCTTTGGTTTAAGTTTTAACTTGGTTCAGGATCATATATTTTTATTCTCTCTGTATTTTGAAAGAGTATGAACAGGACTCAGTAGTGTTAAAATGCATTTTATATTCAGTTAACTGACTGTGTAAAGATCTGAGTGGTGATGTGTTTAAGCTTCAGATGGAAACTGAGCAGAGGACTGCAGCTTTGAATGAGCAGGATACTGCTTTGTTGAGGAACGAGCAGGAAATAATACGCCAGCTCCGAAAAAGAGTCAGTAATTTCTTATTAAAATGATCTAGTGCAGCACATCCTGAATCCTGCAATTCTCATATTGTTTATATTTCAGAAATATCTCTGTTTAGGCCATGGCACACATACAACAATGAGATGGTGGTTCGCAAACATTTTGGGCACATGATCCTAAATGGACATTATGAATTTTCTGTTATCCCAAGCCTTGTCATTTTAGTGTCTGCTCATTATTTACCATCAGGCTTGTAAATCCATTTTTAGTACATGTTTTTTGTCTTAATTTTCTTGAACTCTGTTCTTCCACTGACTCAGTCACTTGATTTACAAAAGTTTTGAATTTGAAAAACGCTGATTTTCTTTTTATTTGAGTGTTTATGTTGTAAATGGCAATGGCCTGTAAATTACCAAGCACATGCATGATTTGTGTTTTTTAATGCCCACATAACTCCATAAAAAAGACCAAGGCAGAAGTTGAAGTACTTTTGACTCACAATTATCAGAATGAAAAAATATAACCCCAATCCTGAAAAAGTTGGGACAGTCGACTGTTTACCGCTGTGTAACTTCGCCTTTTCTTTTAATAACACTTATTAAGCATTTGGGTGCTGATTGAAGACACAACTTGGTTAAGTTTATCAACCAGAATTTTCCCCAATTCATCCATTATGCATTTCTTCAGCCGTGCAACTGTACGGGGCTGTACAGAGCACAAAGGTGCTGGCCTTTGGACCTGATACTGATAACAGCTTGGATGGTCCTATTGCTAGAACATGATGGCTGTTTTGTCCAAAAACTATTGAAATGTCGACTCGTCGGACCATAAAACATGATTCCACTGTGCTACTGTCCATCTCAAATCAGACTGAGCACAGAAAAGTGGGCAGAGCTTCTGGACAGTGTTAATGTTTGCATAGTAAAGCCTTAAATTGCATCTGTGGATGCAGCGGTGAATGGTGTCGACTGGAAAATATTTATCAAAGTATTCCCGAACCCATGTCGGGATATGTATTACAGACTCATGACGGTTTTTAAGACAATGACATCTGAGGGATCGGAGATCACGCGCATTCAGAAGCGATTTTTGGCCTTGCCCTTTACACACCGGGATTTGACCGGATTCCTTGAATCTTTTAATGATATTGTGCACTGTAGCAGGTGAAATGCCCAAAATCCTACCGATTTGCCTTTGGGGCATCATCTTCTCAGTGTTAGATTATTTGATGACGTATCTGTTGGCAGATTGCCCAGCCTCGACCAATCCTTGCTCTTGAAGCACTAGACCTTTTTTGGAGGCTCCTTATATTCTATGATTAGACGACTGCCTCACCTGTTTCACATCACCTTCTTATTTCAACTTGTCACATCACTATTAGTCCTTAAATTGCCCCTGTCCCAACATTTTTGGAACATGCTGCATGCATCAATTTCAAATTTGATTAGATAAAACATCAATACCTTGTCTTTATATGTTTTTGTTTAAATACAAGTCAAAGTACATTTACAAATCACCCCTCTTTCTTTTTAATAACATTTTCCTTACTTCGGTATCACTTTTGTGAGATACTGTGTGTGTAATATATATATATATATATATAATTTTTTTTTTTTTAATCCATATGTGTTTTCCTCATTTACCCATGTGTGTTTTCCTCTCAACAGTGTCCATCAACACCCAGGTCATCCATCCAAGCAACGCCTGGCTCCACCCTTATTTCTCTGTCTCCGACAAGTATGGGTTAGGAAATATTTTGCCTCAGTGTGTATCCCTCTGTATTTGTTGTTTACAAGCTTCTTTTAATCAGTGTTTTAACTCTTTAGGCTCCAGGCCTTCTGATGATATGCAGGACATTTCTGTCTCCACTACTCCTACGAAGTACTGTCATCACTCTATCACTCCCTCTGTTTAATGCTCCTTCGCAATAACACCGCATTCAGAATGCCTGAATTATTTATTTTCACCTTTAGGAAGAAGAGAACCCTGAGCCAGTGTCAGGAGAACATGGAGAAGAAGAAAGCCAGACGAAACAATTTTGACAGCAACATACCAGTTAGTCTGTCAACATCCACAGCCTCACCTGAGGCTTTTTGTTTAAGCCATGATAGCCATGATAATAAAGCAGAAAGGAAAGACATTAAAACAGCACAGAAGGATGACATGACTGACAAGAGCACAGTGAAAATGGAGCAGAGCGATAAAATCACACAGGCCAGCTCTGTGGACCATGAAATTCAGTACCTGCAGGCCAAGGAGGAGATAAAGCAGCTCCAACATAAGGTGAGACAGCAAGAAATAGAACAAGAAGGATAACTGCAACCATAACAGACTAAATAAGTCAAAATGAATTGAAGGTGAGTTAGTTTCTTGTCCTGTCACTGCAATTATTATCTTGTCCTTCGTTGTTTTTGTACAAAACAAATCCTCACACAGGTGGATCATCTAGAAGATGAGAAGTGCAATTTGTTGACCTGCTCTGAGATCCTTAAGAAAGACTTGGAGGAAATAAAGAGAGAACATGAAAAGGTGAAGATAAGTGTAGAAGATCGAGGTGTTCAGACAGATTTTCCTATTTCCTCACATGACGAAACTGCAGCAGCTTCAGCAGAAGCCTCCAACCCAGGAAGAGTGAGAGACTCACACTTTGGTACTCAACAGAATCAGACACAGGACGGACCAGAGAGTGGACAAGAAAACAATAACACACAGTTATTCAGGTAGAAATATGCAGATCAGAAGGATATCAATAAAATCCATACTATAAAAACACTACCATTCAAAATTTTGGAATGATTAAGAAAGTGCCTTGTTCCATGAGAAGGGAACTCCATGTTGCATTTAGCATAACACTATGGGAGCGCCCTCACGCGTGACCGGCATCTGAAGCTTGTGTAAAATCATCCCTATTTATAGGCCTGCCGTGATCAGGTGATGTGGCATTTAAGTATGTCGCGTGATATATATGGCACCTGTGAACCACGCCATCAGCCATATTATCTTCAGAGAGACTGCATGTCAGTCATTTGTTTAAAGAAACAAAAAGACGCTTCATTTCCTCTCCATCTTTTCTCAAAATCTCTGGACTTTTCTATTCCCTTTAAAAAAGAAGAAGAAAAAAAGAATGAACAAAAGAGAAAAGTATGAGTGAGAGAATTCAGGAAGTGTTACACCTTGCTCCTGTTTCATCACGGGGAGGAGTGCACACTTACTGTGTGAAGTGTCCAGCTATGGAGCCCTTGAGAAGTCTGACTGTCCGCATTGTAATGCCTTACATTAGCTAGCTGTCACAGCCTACATTTTAGACAGTGCTGTAGCTTGCTCAGCGAGCACACGCTCTTCGAATTTGGATAACTGTGACATTGTTTACTGTGGACACGTGCTTTTGTTTTGTTTCTGTTCTGTCTCCTCCCAGTTTTATCATTGGTTGTTGTTCGAGGGTGTCTTCATTGTTTTCAGCTGTCAACACTAAACACTGATTATGTTCGGAATATAACTTGGTATGACTGAGTGGTTATTCTCGTTGTTAGTGTTATGCTAAATGCAACGTGGAGTTCCCTTTGAAAGGGAACATCTGGGTTACGCATGTAACGCATGTAACATTGTTGAGGACATATGATGGTCTAGGGGTGCTTTGGTGCTGGTAAAGTGGGAAAGTCGTAAAGGGTAAAATAGATCTTGAGCAAGGAATGCTCTCATTCCATTTTGCAATGCCCATGCTATACTCTGCTAGACTGGATCCATTTTGAGACAAAATGGATATATACTGCAACACAATAACTTATATCGAGTTTCTCTTGTTTTTAACCTCAGATTAAGACTACTCAGACAAACAGTGGGGCGTCTCCTGGTCACCTTCGTTCCTGCACTGGACCTTGAGCAAGTGAACTATGATTGTGATGTCATTGATGAGATTCTCACTCAGGTTGTCGATGAGATCTCCTCTACAGAGGCAGCCTCTACATAGAGACAGTGGTGACCAGAAGAGTGAAAATGTTTAGGAATCATTTGATTGGATAATGCAAAAAAAACTGTTTTGAAATTTTCTTGATTAGACATTAGTGTTTGGGTAACAAGAAAAACTGAGTGTGGTTTGCTGAGCTGAATTTGTTTTTGTTTTTTTCCTGTATTAAAATGTATTAAAAACACTTTACATATTATATATATATATATTATATAATAATGGAAACCTATGTTTTTAGTTGGTTGCAAGATATTCAGCTGATGTGTAAGCTTTTATTTCCATTTTTTAAATCAACAATTGATATTCATTTCTATGCTTAATATTACTGCTGTCATCATTCAATTCTGGGCCACACTGATGCTACATAATTATCTATACAGTTAGCTTGTTGCATGATGCAAAATATTGTACATATTAAGGCCCTGATTTACTAAGAACCCAAATAAAGAGCATTAATTTGTGTGCACACGTCATTTACAAAGGAAAACTGTTTTTACCCTATTTCTCTTGCAGTCCAGAGTCCAGAGACCCAGGGTAAATTTATTCAAAAATATTATTCAGTTTAGTTGGGTCAACACAATTTAGTTGGTTTAGGTCAAATTAATTTACTCTAGTATGTTTATTTAACTTTATTACATTTCACTAACTAAATTTTCTTATGTTGGTCCAACTTTGTACGAATGAACTTTGTATGAATTTATTGAGGTTTAATTAATTTTCTTATGCTTAAACAGTTTCATTCATCATTATACACAATGTATATAATGAGCAAATAATAGACTGGTGTCAGTACTGATATCAGTATAGATCAATGAGTAGCCAAAGCCTAAGCACAAACGCCACTCTTCAGCACAATGGTAACCACAAAATTACAAAACATTACAGAAACTCCTTCAAATGTCCAACATAACTGAAAATTAAACACAAACATGTATTTCCCTTTGCTAAAAAAAAAAAAAAACAATCAAACCAACAACAGAGAATAACACTTAATCCATAAATTTACTCTCCTAATGCAGTCCCTTGCAAAGCATGCTGGGAACTACAGATCAACTGCCCAGTTAGTTCATAAATGATTCATGTAGTTTTAACACAAATGAATTAAGCAAACTTCAATTTTAAATATATTTGGTGGATTGAACACAATGAAATAAAATGTTGACCAAATGTTAAAAATATTAAATAAAAAAATATTGTTGAGTCTACAAAGCTGTCTACTCATTCACAAAATCACCCACTCCTTTCTCAAAGGCTCTCCCCTCCATTCACAAAACCCTGCTAAGCCATGCCTTTACTTCCACAGTATTATATATACAACAGTCAATGTTCTACTGCTAGAGTCCTAACTGGAACTAGAAGATACGACCATATCACACCAATATTATCAATACTGCATTGACTCCCAGTAAAATCTCGCATTAACTATAAAATACTTTTATTAACCTATAAAGCACTAAACGCCCTCGCGCCACAATATCTAAGCGACCTTTTGGTTTTCTATGATCCGCCACGCCTACTTAGATCAAAATATGCAGGCTATTTGACGGTACCTCGAATAGTGAAGGCTACAGCAGGGGGAAGAGCCTTCTCTTATAGAACCCCACAGTTATGGAACAGTCTTCCTATTAGTGTTCGGGACTCAGACACAGTCTCAGTGTTTAAGTCTAGGCTTAAAACGGATTTGTTTGCTCAAGCCTACTTTGACTAGATTCTATTTTACTACTTCGCAGTTATAATAATCTTTTTTCTCCCTCTCTCCTTTTGCCGAGCCCCACACGAATTTATGGAGATACTAGAAATCCAGATCATTTCAGCCTCTGGATGGAGCTCAAATCTTCTCTAATTCCAGACTGCTGGGACTACGGCTGCTCCTAAGGCCATACAGACTTCATATAAATCCATAATGAACTTTTTCACACTATCTGTTGTTACCCAAATGAGGATGGGTTCCCTTCTGAGTCGGGTTCCTCTCAAGGTTTCTTCCTCTTAAAACATCTTAGGGAGTTTTTCCGTGCCACCGTCGCCACTCAGTGGCTTACTCAGTTATGATAAATTCACACCTTTAATATCTGTATACCATTGATTGAAATTTGATATTTCAGTAAAGCTGCTTTGAGACAGTTTTGATGAGCAAGATGAGCTTCCTCTGAAAGCTCATCTTGGTGAGGCATGGCTCACATAAGCGTGTGCTTCTTGTGCAGAGCAAACTCCAAAATTTGAGGGGTTTTTATAAGTCAAAGTCGCTGTAGTCCACACCTCCAAACTCATTTTCTGAATGAGACTCCAGGTGTGCTGAAACCTGACTCCAATTAGCATTTTTGAGGTCATTAACTCAAGGGTTCACATACTTTTTCAAGACGCACTATGAGGTTTTTTTTGGTTGTTCTCAATAAAGACATGAAAGATCAGAATTTTTTTTGTGTTATTATTTTAGACACATTATATTTGTCAACACCCCTGATTTAGATGAAGATCAGATCACATTTTGTGACAAATTTATGCAGAAAACCATGAAATTCCTAAAGGTTCACATGCTTTTTCTTGCCACTGTAAGTTGCATTTTCAGATGAATTTGGGGAAACCACTTAAAGCATGCGTTGTGTTTAACTATTTCAATTGCTTTTGTTTGATTTGTTCATTACAAACAGCTGGAAGTCTGTAAATTTTGACAATAAACCTGAGTTTCAATGGGGGTTGAATCATTTTGATTGCAACTTTATGCATGTTATAACAATTATCAGATTTGCAGTACCACAAACATTCGTGACATTGCCTCATTTTGACAGGGTATTTAAAGCAATCAGGCCCTTTACAAATATAAGAAATGTATTTATACTGATGGTCTCTATGGCTAGTAAAACCTGGGTAGCATTAGTCACACACATATGTAGTGCCTATGAACACATTCAGATTCTTAATCCTAAAATAGTGGCCATTGTGCAGGTACAAGAACACTGTCTTGTCATGAGATATGTCACTGGACGTATACAGTGCCCCCTTGAACTTTTCAACCTTTTGCCACATTGGTGGTGGCAGCATCATGGTTTGGGCCTGCTTTTCTTCAGCAGGGACAGGGAAGATGGTTAAAATTGAGGGGAAGATGGATGCAGCCAAATACAGGACCATTCTGGATGAAAACCTGTTGGAGTCTGCAAAAGACCTGAAACTGGGACGGAGATTTATCTTCCAACAAGACAATGATCCCAAACATACAGCAAAATCTACAAAGGAATGGTTCACAAATAAACGTATCCAGGTGTTAGAATGGCCAAGTCAAAGTCCAGACCTGAATCCAATCGAGAATCTGTGGAAAGAGCTGAAAACTGCTGTTCACAAACGCTCTCCATCCAACCTCACTGAGCTCGAGCTGTTTTGCAAGGAAGAATGGGCAAGAATTTCAGTCTCTCGATGTGCAAAACTGATAGAGACATACCCCAAGCGACTTGCAGCTGTAATCGCAGCAAAAGGTGGCTCTACAAAGTATTAACGCAAGGGGGCCGAATAATTTTGCACACCCCACTTCTCATTTTTTTATTAGTTAAAAAAGTTTCAAAAATCCAATAGATTTCGTTCCACTTCACAATTGTGTCCCACTTGTTGGTGATTCTGCACAAAAAATAAAATTTTTATATCTTTATGTTTGAAGCCTGAAATGTGGCAAAAGGTTGAAAAGTTCAAGGGGGCCGAATACTTTCGCAAGGCACTGTACTTCGACATATTATTGCACCATCTATAGAAGACCACTATTTTTATGTGTAACAATCGTAACAACCGTGTGATATCATTAAAACCGATCTTATGCTGTTCTGAACATGCGGCAGTCTTCTGCAGTCTCCACTATAGGTTCTAGATCATGTATGTTTCGATAAGCACCACAGATAGACACATATAGATCCAAGTTGTCATCAACCTGTAAATTAGAGTAACTTTGCATAATCTTCTCAAGCTGATATGTGAATACGTCCACACTGTAATCGTTGTTAGGTGCAAAGACAGCATCAGCATCAGTCTAACATTAAAGCTTAGACTAGGACCTCTCAATGTTATGTTGATTAAACCCTCATCGCCGGCCAACAGTCTGGAAAATGAGAGTAGTTCAGTCATAATATCATGCAGGTATACAGCGTAGGTTGAAAAGTATGTAGTAGATATCACACGCCTATTTATATGACTCTGTATCTCCAAACTATTGAATCTGAGTCACAGTACCACTGTATAACCACCAATATCACCACCCTCTCTTACAATAATATCAATATCAGCTGAGGTTAATCCCATAGGTGATTACGCAGGATTAAATTAATTTGATTGACGTTGAGCTCACAATGTTTAATAATTCCAACAATGTGCAAGTGATAGACTCAGGTCTATTCATATCCTCCATTGTCTGAATTAAATAGATCACAAGCACACACGCAAATACCCCCCCCACACACACACACACACACACACACATCGTAGACTAAATCTTTTGTATTTCTCTGAAGTGTAGTCTAAGTTTCCACGCGACAAGTAATTTTCCGTAGCACACACACCCAACACACACCCATACATATTGAGATCGATAGGAATTACCAGTAGTCAAAAATTAAGTGCGCCTATAGAACTGTCAGTCAGGGGAACACAGAGGGTCATGAATTATAGTCATTAATCAATCATTTTGACAGTTTGACAGAAAGTGCATGTTATTACTATTGTCCTGAAAATCCTAGCCCTAAGCATAGTACTGCATAATGTTCCTTTCACTGTAGTAGAGTTCCTGTCAAATATAAAAAGACACATATAAATAAATGTGGTTTGCTCCTTTATCATGTTCAGATCCCACAAATGTTGTGTTGTCTGCTCATGTTCCTAGAGAACTGATATTTTAATTTATATTTTATTTCTGATTATAATGTAACATACCTAATCAAGATGTTCAACATTTTCATGAATTATATAGCCAGAGGTGCTTAATTAGGGTTGGATATGAACTCTGCAATGCCTGTATAAAGGGACTGTCACTCCACCACCGACAGACGGCACTGTGGTGCAACTTCTGGGGGACTTTGTTTTGTTTCACTCCTTCGTTTGTGCGAGCTTTAGTGCAGAGTGGGCACAGGTGTGTGTAATTTCAGTTAATAATCTTTGCTATTTAAACGCCTGAGTTTGGGAGCACGTTGCTCATTATTGTTTGTTTGTAATACCTTTATGTTGACACGTTGGTAGCGGTTGTGCCGTCAATGTCAAAGACGAGTGTGTTAAATGTTCTGTTGCCAGTTTTCCTGTGTAGACCGCAGTATCCTGAGTTTGTGTTGAAGTTTAATAAAGACTGTGACCTGCACCTGCATCCACCTTCAATCTACGTGTCGTCAAAGGGACAGCTGGGATCTACTCACAGAAATGAAATATACAGAAGTCATACGCATTTAAACAAAACAAACACACAAAAAAAACCTACAAAACTAACCAATCACTGACTGTAGAATTAGCATCCACTCTCTGTGGTGAGTCATAGGGGTGGAGTTTCATTAAAGTCAGTATAAAAGTTGATGCCTATTTCCTGTATTTCAAAACTGCTGAAGATTCTCCTGATCCTTCATCAGAAGCTCACTTTGGAACTGCAGACAGCAGATTTATATAAAGATGGCAGCAGTAACAAGTAGAGGAATACCTTTAAGCTCAGTAAGTCCTTATTTAATTAGGTTAAACTATAACCAGCTATCTTTTTGTATACTGTAGCAAAATTACCAAATTAATTAACCTAAAACAGGTGTATTTTTAATTTCATATTAAACAGGTGTATTTTTCATTATTCCCCTGCACATTTAATTTGAGATGTGAGAACTTCAGCACTATGACATCAAGATAAATAATTGAGTTAATTAATGATAAATAAGTGAATTTTGTTAAGTAAAATGGTTTGAATTGAACAACTGATACATACCTGTCAGGTTACAGTTTCATCTCTCTAAACCTTGTTTTGTGTAGGATAACTTTCACTTTCATTTCATCATTACTGTACTTGGGAAGTGTGATCCTTCAGACGAACAATCAGCAGTAGCTATGTGGTGGGCTTTTAAAGTCTAGAAGCAGTACGAATGACAAATGGCAGACGTCAGAATATTTTTTTCTAGTTCATGTGATGAAAAAAAGGGTTTGAGTTTGTGATAGTTTTGAACTGAAGCTGCTTTTAACAAACTGATTGGTTTGTCAAATTTTAGTTCTTAATTAAACCCTAAGGTTGACTCCCAAGTGGCACAACAGAAAAGTGTTTGCCCTGTTCATCAGAATTCATGAGTTTGAATCCTGAGGATGTTACAGTCGTCTGTGTCTGGAAGCCTCTCTCCACCCTGTCAATCACAGTGACACTAACTAATCATAGGCATCTGTGAGCTCATGTTTGCAGAAGAAGACAGACACACTGTCCTCCAAGTGTCTTACGTTGTCCTGTGATGCAGCATGAGAGGCAGTTTAAAGAGATGGCTGGATAACTTCAATTGTTTCAGAAGAAGCAGATGTTAGCCTTCTCCCTCCCTTGGTTGGCAGCTGTCATGTGATGGAGGGAAGCTGGTTGATGGGTGGGATTAAAATTTTTAACATTGACTACTCACTGAGCAAAAAGTAGAGGTCACCAGAGATGTCAGAGAGAGATACAGCTGTATGTTTATGTACAGTGTAATGATATCATGTTATGTATAGTTTGTCCCTGTGAGAGCATGTACAAGAAAAAACATGTGGGAACCCCAGAAGTGACCATCGTGATTGAGGAAAAGTGTTTACCTATGTTGAAAGAGAAAAATTAAACTGAGCACAGTATGACCTACATTGTCAAAAGTGGCACTTGAATAGGGTAAAACCAGAATGGTTCAATGAGTAACAGGTCATTGGTCACATTTTAAGATTCTGTACTTAAAAAAAAACAGACTGGAAAACTTCATTATTTCATAATTTTTCATTATTTAAAAATTATATAAATTGATTAATGATTATGTGGAGTTGTACTAGACTTCATATGAGAAACTCTATATTATTATCTGAGAAAGAGAGAAAAAAATAAATCAAAGACTCTAGTGCATAATTAAAGAAAGGAAAGGTCAATAGTTAAAGGTTTAATGTAGGATCTACAGTATTTCAATCGTCATCATTCACTCATCTTCCACCTTTGATCAGTTATCCTGTAAAACAAAGGAAAAGAAGAAGAAGAAAATCCAAATGCTTTCACTATCAATTTGTAATTTTTTAAGCAGGTTAACTTATAACTTTTTCTCAAAACATTGTGAGACTTTGTAAAAGAAAGAAATGAAAAATGCCACTAATTGCCCTTTAAAATCTGTAAATCTAGAGCACTAAACAAATATTGGAACATTTATTCATCATTTATAGCAGCCTCATGTGTCATGGTAAGTGATTATCATATTTGTTTCCTCCTAAAGATCAGTCCACAGTTCCTGCACACAAACTCCACTAGCCACACCTGGCCCTTCAGTGCTATAGCAGAACTGATCGGTGAGTCAAAACTGCTTCTTTATTCTTCTTTCCTTCATCCAACTGATTACTGGACCATTTTTCATAAAGAGTTGAAATCTTCCACATTCTGAACTACTGGCAGTGTTTTAGCTGCTTGACAAGGACAGTTCTAGAACTTAACCCTTAGGGAGGATGTACAATATGCAAACAACAAGGAAATGAAATACTTTTGCATATGAATACAAGAAGAAGTAATTTGTGCATAGGCTTGTGCGTGCACATACATGTTTATGTGTGTGTGTGTGTGTGTGTGTGTGTGTGTGTGTGTATTGTTAACTGGTATTGTGGGTAAACATCAGTTATTTACCCCAACAATGAAACACTGAAAATGGGGCCATGCAATAGACTGGCATTTGTTCCAGCGTGTATCCCGGCTCATTACCAGTGTTCCCAGGATACGCTGTGGATCTACCACTACCCTGAACAGAATAAAGAGGTTACTGAAGATGAAATGAATATTTATTCTTTTGTTTTTGTTCAAGGTTAACTTAGGTTTATGCTTTTTAGAGCTAAAACATGTCAACAGTAAAGCAAACTGTGCCTTAGTGACATTGGATAGTATCTGATTTGTTTTGTTTTATTGACAGACAATGCTTATGACCCAGATGTCAGTGCAAAACAACTCTGGATTGTGAAATCAGTGATCAAAGACCAGGACTGCCTCATCTTCATGGATAATGGAAAAGGCATGGACTATGACAAGATGCACAGAATGCTCAGGTAGGAGTGTGTTCATGAAGCCTGTGTTATCCTTCAGAGGGGAATTAGATCATCCAGCAATTCACTTTAACTACAAATTTGTTGATGTGTAAACAATGTATAGTTTCTTTTTTTACTGACAGAGCAATCTCTCTCTCTCACTCTAACACACTCTCTCTCTCACACACACACACACACACACACACTCACACTCACTCACTCTCTCTCTCAGTTTTGGTTTCAGTGATAAGGAGACAGTAAAAGGCCATGTTCCAGTGGGTCTTTATGGTAACGGTTTTAAGTCGGGCTCCATGCGCTTGGGGAAGGATGCCATTGTGTTCTCAAAGAAAGACGACACCATGTGTGTGGGTCTCCTGTCACAGACTTACCTCGAGAATACAGGAGCACAGAATGTCATAGTGCCTATTGTCATGTTCAACAACACCGGAGAGACTGATATCCTTTACCTAGAAACAGAGAGATAGATGGGTATATTTAATAGGAATGGTAGATAGAAGCATTGAGTATAAAATTTATAATACATTTATAACTGCAAGAGATAAGATTATTTAAAAAAAATAAAACAATGTATATTCAACCACCTAACCACTTAAACTGTTAAATTGTTCTTCATTTTATTAATTTTATATTATACCATATTATGCAGTAACTACTATGAATTATTCAGTGTGTGTATATAGTAAATCTAATATGAAATAGTAGTTATGAGGGTGAGGAATGTGCAGGAAATACTGGGCCTGCAAGTGGGATAGGAATATAAAGGTATAAAGGTAAATAAATGCCTCCTGAGAGTTTAAAGTATCATCTGTGTAGTTTGGTCCTTAACCTTGCTGCTCACTCAGTGCTTCACCGGAGCATGCAGAGAGTCTTCATGATATCCTGACACATTCTCTATTTAACACCAAGGAAGAACTGCTGTCTGAGTTCAGTGTCATTGACGGATTGTGCACCAACTCAAGTGGAACCCGTATCATCATCTGGAACCTACGCAGGTGAACATGCAGAGAGCTTTATTTCTACACTTCTTCCTAAGGATGTGATGGAATACAACGTTTTAATGTAGTAAGGAAGTCTAATATAGTTATACAGTTAACATTATGCAATAACATTATAGTTTTCATATCATAATTATAGTTTGATATAAACGCGTCATGCCACTTGAAATGTGTACAGTGTAGCCTTCCTTATTTTGCTGAGGACCAATGGCAGTATTCTGGGTGGTGCAAAATTATATTCATCACCAATTATTCTGCTACAGAACATCTTCAGGAGAATTAGAATTTGATTTCATGAAGAACCGTTACGACATCCGAATCCCTGTTGATGTGTACGGGAGAACCGGGGAGACAAACAAGCGGCAGGAACGAGGTGGCATGTCAGTGCCTGAGAGTGAATATTCACTGCGGGTGAGAATTTAACGAGCAAATATTACATGAATATTGAGTTATTGGAGATTACTGGTTGAGTTCACTGTACTCTACAAAGTAATTCAGGGGACCTAATAACACAACTTATTTAAATTTGTGATAAAAATGTCACGGATTCGAGGTTGAGGCAGAAGCAAGTGCAGATAATAAGATTTATTTAAACAAACAAAACAAGGACACAAAGACAACTTGGCATAACACCGTAGCATGAAACAATACACCGTGACATGAAAAACAGAAGTCTAAGACAACGAAAGACAAGGAAACAGTGCAGACAATGACTATAAATACCCATGAGTGCTCATTAACCAAAACGTGAATCAGGTGCAGGTGGTCATGTGACAGGTAGTGCAGAGCAGTGGCTGATGGGAACTGGAGTCCAGAGTTTCATGATACTTGACAAAAAAATTCAAATTGATTGATTTAATTAAATATTTAAAGTTGTAATCATTATTTGATGAGTTGTGTTGATAATTGTTGATAATTACATCAACTTAAAAGTGCGTAATTTAAACTTAAATTTCTGCATTAACTGATTAAAAAAATTTAATTGCAGTACCTTAATGAAATTGGCGTGATAACTTCAAGACACTAATTTAAATTCCCCCCACCCATTTAACATGCCTGGACAAATTCAGACAGTTAAGAGACAGTTAAGACTTTTAGAGGACTTGTATACTGAACAAATATTATACAAAGGACATTTCAATGTGAATATCATTTCATTTACACATATATTCTACTAAAGCAATGATTTTGGACATATATCACTATTGGTGATGTGACCAATAGTGTCACGATTCCCCCCGTGCGGCGGCGCGCTTACGCGCACACGGTTTCCGGGTTGACGTCATGGTCCCGCCCCCTCGCGTCATGTATGCGGAAGCGCTTGCAGCTGGAAGATGTCGCGGGCTAATGACTGCATGGATATATACCGTGCGCCGTGCTTTACATCAACTATGTTGTGTAATCTAATTTCATGCACTGACGCATTTTTTTTTTTTAATCTTTTGTCGTTCGCACATATAGCCTTCTAGCTTCATTGTAGTCAGTGTGCTCCTTGACCAGAATTAACAATCTTTGGACTGTGGATAGTTCTAGGAGAGATAAAAGTAGTAGACGCAGAGTGTTTCTTTTTTGTCTATATTGCTCATTTCATGCAGTGCTTTTATGTCTATAAATCCTGCAGAGATGTTAGGTATGAGATTTGTATTGTAAATGACACTGGATTTTAATTATTGTTGTTATACAACTTAAAGTTAGTAAATTGTCCTGGTTTAAAAGGCTGTATTCTACTGGAAAAAATCTAATTGGAGCAACATAATGTTTAAAATGATTGTCAACTTAAAAACTTGTGTTCGTAATTATGGTAATTAAGTACATAACACTTAAATTCTTTTTAAATAATGTGGGGAAAAAATAATTGGAACAACTTAATTTTATGAGTAATCAACTTAAACTTTTTTTGATTGTAGAGGAAAAGGTCATTTTTCTAACTCAATGTAGTTGTCATAACTCAAAATGAATGATGCAATCTGTTACGTTAATTTTTTTGTTGTTTTTGAGCCTCAACATTTGTTTTTAGAGTGTAAGGTAAGAGGGGTCATTTCAGAAAACAGGATTTCAGACATGCAAGCAGTGAAATAGATATGTCTTAATTAGGCAAGAAATACTTGTGTCCTGGTTGAACACATTGATCTAAGTGCAAGTTGTTATTAGCAATTCAAATCATAAGGCAAAATGTGGTCAAACAAACAGATTGAACATCAAACAAATAATTCAATTCAGGTGTCACGTGGCTTGACAGCAGGCAAGTAGGCAGGATGCAATCGCAGTTCAAACTGATATCTTTATCTGCACAAAGGAAACGCAAACCAAACAAACTAGAAACGTAAAGCAAACACCAAACTAAGCTAGGCTAAGCTACGAGCTAGGCTCACTTGGCTAAGGCTAATGCTAAAACATGGCATGAAACTAGGACGCTTTATAAGCGCTAAACCTGACAAAACAACATACACATAAATCGCTATAACAGTTTATCGAACCGTGCCGTCTCGAGCACGGCTCACAATATATATATAGATCTCTCAGTCATTAACCCGCAACCATTAGCAGCTGCCGACAATTCACAAGCACACGTGACCAATGAACTATGACCCTTAACGAGGCGAGACGAAAACCTGACGTCAACCCGGAAGAGGTCCGCGCATGCGCAACAGCGCTCAACGCGGGCTGTTGTACGGGCGAATCGTGACATCAGGTCAATAAATATCAAAGTGAAAGGAGAAATTTGTTTTTGTTTTTTAGATTTGAATACTCAAATCACACAGAAATAGCAAAATGTCATAAGGAGTTATGGAGAAGTATACAGTGGGTATAAAAGTCTACACACTCATGTTAAAATTGCATGAAGTAAAATTTTTGTAAAAAAAGCAAGATGTTTTTTCTTTATATTCTTGTTGAAAACCCATTAATTTGGTGAAACAATGTGAAGGCCATTATGAACAAATGGATAAAACGGGGCACTATAGTAACATTACCAAGAACAGGATGTCGCTCCAAAAATTACGAAAAGTCATCAGGGAAGCTGCCAAGAGTCCTATACTATCTTTAAAGAAGCTACAGGAACATCTGTCAAATACTGGTCACTCGTTGCAGGATTTCTGCATTTTTATGCAAGTGGGTGAGAATGTGTTAAAGTCTGAAGTGAACTGAATTGAGATTTTTCAGCAGCTCCTCCTCAAATCTGCAGGTGCAGTTCAAGTCAGTAGTAAAGATTACATTTATACACTAATTAGTGTAATCAAATCTGTTTGTTCATTTTTTTTCTTGATTCAGGCATACTGCAGTATCCTGTACCTGAAGCCAAAAATGCAGATTATCATTCAAGGGAAGAAGGTGGAAACTCAGTTGGTCACTAAAACTTTAGCAAACGTCTTGACGGCCACATACACACCTGATTCTGTTGTATCTTCTTGCCAAATATTATAGCACCAGAATGTAAATATAGACCCAATGATGCACAAGTAAGAGCTACTTATTAAATTATTCAAATATTTTAAATGCCATGATCCTTAAGTCTTTGTCTCAGAAAAAGGCAATAACAATCACATTTGGCTACAACACCAAGAGCAAAGAGCACTACGGATTGATGATGTACCACAACAACCGTCTCATCAAAGCCTATGAGCGTGTCGCCTGTCAGCGCAAGGTGAGGATCATACATTTTATTTAATGCTTAATGTGTTTTATATTCTTAAATCATTTGCATACAGGAACAGAATAGAGAGAGAACAGATCAAGAATAGACAGATAAACACATATGCATTGGGGGAAATACGTATTGGAAGTGTCAACATTTTTTTTTCAGTAAATATATTTCCAATGAGGATATTCACATGAAATTTTCATCAGACATCAGTATTAACTCAAGAAATCCATGAATATAAAGAATTATCAACGTTAATGTCCATAAATAAAGTTATGTGTAATAAAGTGGAATTACACTGGAAAAAAAGTATTGAACACACTAAGAAAAATACCCTATACCCCTATCTGTGCAAATTAATATTAGCTCGGTTAGTAAATTGATGGTCTATTAAAAGGCTTTTCGTTACCAAGGTGTCACACAATAAACATCTCATGATGGGTAAAAGCAAAGAGCTCTCCCAAGACTTTCTCAACCTTATTGTTGTGAAACATATTGATGGAACTGGAAACAGATGTATATGGGGCCATTATCCAGAAGTAGAAGCAAAATAACTCAATCATCAACTGGTCATGCACAGAAGCTCCTCACAAGATTTCAGACCAGGAAGTCAGAAGAATAGTCAGAAGAGTATCCCAAGAGCCAAGGACCACTTGGAAAGAGCTCCAGAAACACTGGAGGCAGCAAATACCACAGTCACAGAGAAAACATTAGGCAGTGCACTCCACTGCTCACGCTCACCCCACAAGACTCCATTACTAAAGAAAAGGCATGTCGAAGCTTGTTTAAAGTTTGCTAAAACTCATTTGGACAAGCCTATGAAATACTGGGAGAAAAAACACTACACCAACAGTGTAGTTTGGAGGTGGAAGCATCATGGTATGGGGCTGTTTTTCATTGCATGGTACTGGCAAACTCCATATAATTAAAGGAACAATGAGTGGAGCCCTTTACTGGAAGATTCTTGAGAAGAATCTGCTGCCATTCATGAGAATGATGAAGATGAGATGTGTGTGGACCTTCTAGAAGGACAATGACCCAAAGCATAGAGCAAAGGAAACTTTTGATTAGTTTCAGAGAAAAAAAATCAAGGGGTTAGAATGGTCCAGTCAATCACCTGACTTGAATCCAATTGAACAATATTTAAAGTGGTAGGTGGTAGAGTGGGTTGTCCACTAATCGTAGGGTTGGCGGTTCGATTCCTGGCCTGGGTGACTCCACATGCCGAAGTGTCCTTGGGCAAGACACTGAACCCCAAGTTGCTCCCGATGGCATGCTAGCGCCTTGCATGGCAGCTCTGCTAACATTGGTGTGTGTGAATGGGTGAATGAGACACAGTGTAAAGCGCTTTGGATAAAAGCGCTATATAAGTGCACATTTACCATTTAAAGACAATATGTTTAGAAGAATGGGCCAAAATCACATGTCACAAAATCACTGCAGCCAATTAATTCTTACAGACAGGAAGCGTCTTGAAGCTGTCATTACAAACAAAGGCTTCTCCATTAAGTATTAAATTAATTTCAGTGAATGTTCAATACTTTTTTCCCGTGTCATTCCACTTTATTACACATAACTTTATTTATGGACTTTAATGTTTGGATTTGTTTTATATGTGTGGATTTCTTGAGTTAATACCAAAGTCTGGTGAAAATCTCATGTGAACAGCCTCAGAAATATATTTACCGAATTTTTTTTTTTGACACGTTCAATACTTATTTCCCCCACTGTAGATCAAGAATAAATAAAGAACTACAGTGGGGTCTGAGACCACAGTGAATGTGAATGTGATTTTATTTGAATTTTTTCATTTAAAATTAGAAATAAATAGAATATTTTAGAATGTTCTATATCTTAAATCTTTAATATTCAATATTTAATATTTGCACTATTTCTAGGTCCCTATTTGAATATAACCAAATTTGTGATGTCATATCCCAGTCCGGTCAGAACTCAATTTCCCAAGAAGCAACATTTACCTCCCATGCACGCATGCGCTCACCTTCCCCGGAGTTCTGATCTCGCTCACCTGTCAGCAATCACACACATTCACCTCTATTACTTAAAGAGTCATTCACCCAGGAGTTAGTTGTGAAGTATACGTTCAGTTGACTCGTTCGCTGCATTTCCAGGCCTTTACTGATCTTGTTTGTTTTCCTAGTTACCTTGACCTTCGTTTAGGTCTTTGACCACGCTTTTGTCTTGCCCTCTATGCTTTGTTTGTCCGATCGCCTGACCATTGCCTGTTTCTCGATTACGCCCTTTAAACACCCCTTAACACTACGTTTACACCTGCCGCCTGCTTCTGCTTCCATGCCTCATCCCCTCGGTATGTGACATGATGATTGACCATGTTGATTGCTTTCCTCATGCTTAATCTTTTCTATTGAAGCATGTGTTCAGAAAATACTCTAAAATCTTAAACTTGTGGAGTCCATAACAGCTATGCACCCTGTCATTAAAGCAAAAAAGGGACATGCCAAATACTAGGAAACTCTGAAATGTATGTAATAATTTTCACAATTTGTTATGTTGCAGCCTTATGCTGAAATTTGTAAATATTTTTTCACATCAATCTACACACCATACACCATAATGACAAAGTTAATGATAACTTTGCAAATGTATTTAAAAAAGGAAAACCTGAAATATCATGTTGACATAAGTGTTCAGACCTTTTGCTATGACACTTGTAATTTAGCTCAGGTGCATCCTGCTGTATTTCTCTGGATCATCTTGATGTAGGACCTCAACACACAAGAAACATATATGACCCACAAAATAGAGCCATAAAACAATGGACACTCTCAGGCTGAAAATCCAACAGAAAGCTCTGGACCATATATTACAAACTAACATCACTCAGTTAGCCATAAGAACCAATATGCAATAAATTTTCACTCTAAGACACTGAAGAGCTACTTAATTATTGCCTGTTTGTGCCTGCCTTATCCCAACTATCTTGAAACAATAGGGCAATGTTAGATACAGCCCAGACCCCTGGCTGAACCATCTCAACCAACAGATAATGGACTGTCACAATTGACAACATGATAACTTCCGGAAGAACGGGGAGGACCCCCCATTTGAATAAGACCCTTTCCTCCCTCAATCAGGAACACAACGCACCCTGTGCTCTTAAAATGTATACATCCCAAACCAGAGCACTCCATATATATACACATATACATATGGCTATTGAAATCAAAGAAAAGGGAATCTGCAATTTCATGCATGCTGTGGGCATGCGTACAGATGTGACCTCGGCCACATGTGCACCATGGTGTCCAGCCCTTATTGTGCAGGAGGAGTGGGTACGAACCACAGTGTGCTGTCTTCTTGGAGGCAAACACACGCAGTTCTGCTTGGCCAAACCCCACGCCATATGGACTTCGCCACTTGTGGATGGAGCCACCAATCCTTGGACCTGAGCCCCTGCCTCAACAGGTCTGCCCCCACATTCCAGTTGCCTAGAATGTACATTGCACTCACTGACAAAATGTTCCGTCTGCCCAGAGAAGAATTAGTTGTGCGTGCCTGAACAGGGGGTATAATCCTCCCTGGTGGTCAATATACTAGGGCACCACTGTGTTGTCTGTAAACACATGGTGACCTCTCAGTTGAGGAAGAAGGAATTTCAGTGCTATAAATATGGCCTCCATTTCTAGACATTTTCTTTTCCACTCCAGATGAGGGCCACTTCAGAGACCGTGAGCTGGACAGCTGTCTAAGACCATGCTCCAACCCATGAGGGAGTTGACTGTCATTACCATCTTGCGCTAAGTAGACACACCTAGAGTGTGACCCAAGGCTAGAAATTCTGGACAATCAAATACTCAGAGCATGCAGGCATTGCAACATGACACTGATTACTCTGAGGTTTCCCCCAACTTTTCAGCCACCACTGAAATGGTCTCTTGTGCAATAGGCCCAATTGTTTGATGTTTGATGCTGCTGCCATAAGCTCCAATAGTCTCCCATAGAGACTGGAGAGGATACCATGGTACAGCTTTATATTGCTCAATGTTGATAGGATTGTAATTTGTCATTATGGTGTATGGTGTGTGGATTGATGTGAAAAAATATTTACAAATTTCAGCATAAGGCTGCAACATAACAAATTGAGAAAAAATGAAGGGGCATGAATACTTTCTGAATGTTGGGGATAGAAATGCCATCATTGCAGTAGAATCCTTATAACCCCTTGAAATGTTGTCCACTACACTGGAGAAGGCATACTTTTCTGAGGTTCAACCTGAGCCCCAAGCTCTTCATGTGGGCGAGAACAACATCTCGATGTTGAACCGCCAGTACCCTGGATCATGCTAGAATTAACCAGTCATCCAAGTAGTTTAGCACCCGGATACCCTGATGTCACTATGTTGCCAGGATGACATCCATGCACTTTGTGAAGGTGCGAGGGGATAAAGATAGCCTGAAGAGGAGAACCCGATTTTGGTTATGTGGAAATAAGCACCTTTAAGATCTATCATCACAAACCAGTCCTGAAACTGAATCTGTGGAACAATAAGTTTGGGCGTCAGCATCTTGAACCTGTATGTCTGAAGAGTACTGCTCAGATGACAAAGATCTTAAATTGTCTGCATACTCCTCTATTTTTTGCAGACCAGGAAATAACAGCTGTAGAAACCTCCCTCCCTCAGGGAACGGGATACATGTTCTATGG
This sequence comes from Ameiurus melas, assembly GCA_012411365.1. Classification (NCBI taxonomy): domain Eukaryota; kingdom Metazoa; phylum Chordata; class Actinopteri; order Siluriformes; family Ictaluridae; genus Ameiurus; species Ameiurus melas. The sequence continues at coordinate 32,530,643 of CM022758.1, read as the reverse complement.
CCCGTTTGTCCCACAGGGATCTTAATTCCTGCACTAACGTCGGACTCTGGTCTATGCTTACTACTGTGGTGAGCACACCTCTGAACCGGGGGGTCGAGCTCTAAACTGAATCCGGTAACCCTTTTCTAAAGTAGACAGAACCAATGGAGAGACATTTGGCAGTAGTTTCTATGCTGCCAGATGGTCTTTTAGTAACGTTAACTATTTCACATTCTATTGAAGGGAAAGCATCAGATTTTCATTGCCCTGTGACAGCTCGCTGACCAGAGAACACTGAAAACTTGGGACAGCCTTGGCTAGGGGAGGTCCTACAGTAGCACTGTGGGCTAACGGTCCTAACAACCTCATGTTCCCTGATACATCCCTCCTCAGCCCCTCAGGACCACTCCTCATTTTCTGCTTGGCCTTTGTAATCATTCTCAGATCCCCTGGCTTTCTGTGGGGGTTGGCGGCCTGCCATACTCGCCTTCTGTGTCTTCCTCACACTAGTGCTGGCCTTGAGACAACAGGGAAGGAACTATATATAGAGCTCACTCAGCAGGTCTGTGTGGTAGGCCCAAAACACTGTCATTGTCTGCAGTGACCCTCAAGTAACACTACTACTGCATAGGCTTTGCCCACCAATGCCACGGCAGCCTTACATGGTGACTTGGACGGCAAAGCCAGCCCTCCTATATTACCTGCCATCGATGTAGAGATGTAGCTCGCACACTACACAGTTTCAGCTGACGTACAGACATTCTCACATTATCCTGAAGAATTGTCTGATATACTTGGGAATTCATCTTCCCCTCAATGATTGCAAGCTGGGCAGGCCCTGATGCAGCAAAGCAGGCTCAAATCATGAGATTCCTCCACCATATTTTACGGTTGGGATGATGTTTATGATGATATGCTGTGCCCTTTCTACCCCAGATGTAGTGTTGTGTGGTTTTTCCAAATAGTTTAGTCTTAGTTTCATCAGTCCACAAAACATTTTGCCAATACCTCTGTGGAGTGTCAGTGTGCTCTTTTGCAAACTTCAGGCATGCAGCAATGTTCTTTTTTGTATGCACTGGCTACCTTCGTGGTGTCCTGCTGTAGATACCCTGCTTGTTCAATGTTTTACATATTGTAGACTCATGAACAGAGATGCTAGCCAGTTCCGATGAAGCCTTTAAATCTTTGGCTGTCATTCGGGGTTGTTTCTTTACCTCATGTGCTGTTGGTGTCATTTAGACTAGGCGCCCAGTTCTTGGCAAAGTAGCAACCTAGGTGTCTCCATTTGTAAAATGTTTGCCTAACTGTTTCTAAAGTTTTTGAAATCACTTTGTAACCCTTGCCAGCTTTATGTAAATCAACAATTCTTGATCGTAGATCCTCTGAAAGCTTTTTTTGGCGAGGCATGGCTCACATAAGCATGTGGTTCTTGTGCAGAGCAAACTCCATAAGTTTCAGGGGTTTTTATCCATCAAAGTAGCTGTAGTCCACACCTCCAAACTAATTTTCTTAACGAGACTCTAATCTAATCTAACACTGCGATTCCTGCTTGGCCCCGTTTATGCCTGTTTGCTGATTGCCTGACCTTTTACATGTTTGTAAACCTGACATTTCAGTTGTTGTTGTTTTCATTTTAATAAATTCGCAAAGTTATCACAAATCTGGTTTTTGCTTTGCCATTATGGGGTATGGTGTGTAGGTTGATGTGGGGAAAAATAGCATAAGGCTGCAACGTAACAAAATGTGAAAAAAATTAAGTTGTCTGAATACTTTCTGAATGCACTGTAATTTGTAATAAAATTATTTATATTTATGCAGATATATGTTTATGCAGATATAGAGATATATAGAAAATTCTAAAGGGTTCATAAACTTTCAAGCACCACTGTACATGAGATGCTCAACTGACTAATCAGAGGTTGGGGCATTGTTTGCACATACGTCCACAGGATACCTTTTATGGGTAATTACAGATTTAAGCTAATTGTGCTTGAGCACATGTAGACCAATATGCAAGACTACTTAATGAATATCAGGGTCTTTCATCATACAAGAAAATAAATAATCAGATTCAGTTCAGGGGTAATTTTATTCATGATATTGACAGTATTTGTTATGTTCTCTTACTAGGCTGCCAGCAGAGGAGTGGGAGTTATCGGGGTGATAGAGTGTAACCACCTCACACCAACTCACAACAAGCAGGACTTTGATGATACTGAAGATTACAGGTGTGTTTGAGTAACATGTTCAGATGACCTATGACTTTCAGGAGTGCAGGAATTAATTATCTATATACAAATGGTTGAATATAGTAAAATATACAGCATGAGTATTATCTTAATTATCTTAAGACCACTGATATTTTAGATTGATAGATTTTTTTTAAACATTGATATAGTAAAGTGTGCTATTTTGTGTCTATACAGGAAAACCTTAAAGAATGTAGGTAATAAGCTCGAGGAATACTGGAAGCAACATATATATACACATGGGCATAAACCTAACCGCTTTGAACATTTTGAGGATACTGTGTAAGTTTAAAAGTGCCCACCCCCCCTCTCGCTCTCTCACACTCACTCACTCACTCACTCACTCACTCATATGGCCAGATATAAGTTTGCTGGCCAAAATTATGAACCTCGGGTATTTTCCTTTTGGTTGAGTTCATAATTTGAGTCAAAAAGTTCTGAAAAAATATTAATAGTAACTTGGACACGTTTTGAATATACTATCAGACAGGCGGGAGCAGTAGTGAGAGATAAAATACATTTCTAACAATATTCAATATAACTTTGTTAAAGTCTTAAACTGCTTTGGGCACAAATCAGATATTACAGGTTTCCGGGTTGTGACCATTACAACAGAAGCAACACTGTTTGTGTGCTGATACATCCTGTGTAAAAGGCCACATTCATTAACATTGTAGCACATCTACATAAATATTAACACTTGATTGTGTGGGCTCACAGGAACCGAACAGATCAAAACTGGGTTCAGTGTGATGATTGTCTGAAGTGGCGAAAACTTCCAACAGGCATTGGTCCTACAAAGCTCCCTAAGAAGTGGTTTTGCTACATGAACTCTGACCCTCAATTCAGGTGTGTTTGTGTACCTCTTTCTCTTCCTCTGTGTGTGTGTGTGTGTGTGTGTGTGTGTGTGTGAGAGTGTTTGTTTGTTTGTGTGCTCATATAAGTGATTCTCACAGGAATTGTACAGATGAAGAAGAGCCTGAGGATTCTGATGAACAACCCAGAAACCAGAAAACCTACAAACAACAGTGAGAAATGAATCCTCTCATTTCCAATAAATATTTCTACCTCAGTATACTGGAGGTGGCTTTAAGTAATGAATATGATGTCAAAGTGTAGACTTCCAGCTTTAATTTGAGGGTATGTACATTCAAATCGGGTGAAAGTTGAAGGAATTACAGCAGTTTATGTGTAATCTTGTGTATATGTTTTGAAACAGTGAGCGAAAACAGAAGTGGCAGCAGGAGAAATGGAAGCAGGTGATGACATGCTGTTTTAACAAGGATTGAGAAAAAATCTCTAATTGGTAGTGATGAGATGCACTTTGTGCATAGGCTAGATAGTTTTTGTGGTATAAATTATCTGTAGCAAAAAGAGAAACTATTTCCAAAATATTATTTTCTGTTATGTGATTCTAGAGCTTTGCAAAAGGATGTGAAACAAAACAATGAAGTTCTCAATCTCTTTTTCTGTATTCTTGTTTAACCATTGCGGTTGTTTAAATATATGAGATTGGTATGATTACCTGAGAAGACAATTAATCCCTAAACTTCACCAAATGATGTCTTTGCTAGTCATCGGAATAATTGTGTGGGTCGATGTGCATTGCTTTTACAAGATGAGCCCCAGGATTTCTTTTCTTTATCAAGTCAGCTCTCATTGTTCAGTTGATTGACTTTGTAATGAACTTAATGGTGATGTGTAGAGGACTGAAGCTTTAACCTGCAGGATATTGCTTTGATGAGGAAAGAACAGAACCCATAAATATCAGCATTTTTGTAGTTGATCATTATCCCCATATTAGCTAGACTGTGATGTACAGTGCTGTGAAAATGTATTCTGATTTCTTCTGTTTCTGTGTATATCTCACACTAAATTTTTTCAGAAATTAAAACAAAATCTAAGATAAAACAAAGGTGACCTGAGCGTCACATATCGTGACGTAAGGAAGATATGATGCATGCAAGTGCAGTAGGAACAGTTTGTTTTATGAGAGACACAGGTAGGTAAATCCAAAACGTGATTCAAAACATGCAAGAAGTCAGGCGATCGGCAAACAGGCATAAACGGGGCAAGGCAGGAAACTGTCATGGTCAGGGAAAACAGGGTCGAGACACAAAACATGAAACATAAGCTATGACTATGAACTGGGAGCGGAGAAACCAGCATGAACTAAACAGACAAATCGAAGCATGACTGTGACTGTGGTTATCTATCGTAAGGAATCTAAACTAATCTATTAAATTATATCTAATCTATCTAATATTCCGCGCCATGTGCTGCGAGGCGTGCGGTATATATACAAACATAATGATCGTTGTAATGCCTGACGGCTGAGGGCAATTCAGACACACATGAAACTACCACCAATGACAGAACAGGGTGGAGACATAAGAAACATAAATGCCCAAATGTCCAAATGTCACAACTGTCAATAACGAAAATGCAGTTGCACCACACTCGGCAGCGCGCTGCTTAAAGTGGAAATCGTGACACTGAGTAAACACAAAATACAGTTTGTAAGTAGTTTTTTATTGAAGCAAAATTGTTATCCAATACCAAGCCTGTGTGAAAATGTATATGCCCCATAATTACTAATTCCCCAAATCTATGAAACTGCACTCATAATGGGTTTCAGCTGGACTAGGCACAACCAAGCCTGATTACTGCAAACCCTGTTCAATCAAATCAGCACTTAAACAGAACTTTTCAACAAAATGAAGTTGGTTAAAAGGTCTTACCCAGTATCACACTATGTCAAAGTTGAAAGCAATTCCAGAAATTGTGAGGAAGAAAGTGATTGAAATTCATCAGTCTGGAGAGGGCTATAAAGCTATTTCAAAGGCTCTGTGATAACTAAGGACCACAGTGAGAGCCAAGTAAAAGAGCACAGTAGTGAACCTTCCCAGAAGTAGCCGACCTTTCAAAGTACCTCTAAGAGCACAGCAACGATTCATCCAGCAAGCCACAAAAAAGCCAAGGACAACATCAAATGAACTACAGGCCTCTATTTCATCAGTAAATATCACTTTTCATGATTGCACTATCAGAAAGACACTCAACAAAAATGGCATTCATGGTGAGGTGAAAACCACTGCTAACCCAGAAGAACATTAAGGCTCATCTCAATTTTGCCAAAACACACCTTGATGATCCTCAAACCTTTTGGAAAATGTTCAGTGGATTGATGAGTTTAAAGTGGAACTGTTTGGAAGACAGTTACATCTGGCATAAATCAAACACAGAATTCCACAAATATAATATCATACCTATGGTCAAGCATGGTGGTGAAAGTGTGATGGTGTGGAGATGCTTCAAGGCCTGGGCAACTTCCAGTAATTGAGGGAAAAATGTATTCTGCTTTATATCAGAAAATCCTAAAGGAAAATGTACAGTCTTCAGTCCATAAACTGAAACTCAAGCACAACTAGATAATGCAGCAAGACCATTATTCCAAGCATTGGAGTAAGTCCTTGTCCTAGAAATAAGTGAAAGACCGATCTCCAGTTATCGGAAGCATTTGGTTTTCAGTTATTGCTAAATGTGGCACAACTATATTTTAAGTTTAAGGTGGCAGTTCATTTTTCACATTGGTATTAGGTGTTGGATAACTTTTTTGGATTCAATAAAAATAAATAATGTATTGTGTGTTTACTCAGGTTTGCTTTTAATTATTGTTTTGTTGTATTTAATTTGAAGATCTAAAACTATTTAGTATGAGATGTACAAAAACAGAAGAAATCAGGATATACTTTTTCTACAGCACGGTACGTAAATACTGTTAAACATTAAACAGAAAGAACTGTCAAGGTGTAAATCTGGAATGTGGCATGTGAGAGAAAGTGAGATCAGAAATATATGTAGTCAAACAAAATACATGTAATACATCAGCATGAATAGGTATTATGTGTTAAGGATATTTATGGATTCATAATCACAGACTCCTTACAGCTTGGGAACTGCTTGTATAATTATTTATTCATATAACCATATATTCATAATTTTAATCTCTTTTTTTTTAATCGCTTTCATTCACATGGGGTTTTTTTTTTTGTTTGTTTGTTTTTTTGCTCTCAACAGAGCTCTTTTACTCCCTGGTCCTCCTTCCACGTGACACCCAGACCTGATGATACTTCAGCTGACACTTGTCTCTTCGCTACTCCCAAAAGGTGCTCTAGTCACTAATTCTATCTCATGCTCCTTCATGATAGCATGGCATTTTGAGTACCTCCATCCATCCATCCATCCATCTTCTATACCGCTTATCCTGTTCAGGGTCACGGGGAAACCTGGAGCCTATCCCAGGGAGCATCTGGCACAAGGCGGGGTACACCCTGGACAGGGTGCTAATATTATGAGTACCTGAATTATTTCATTTCACCTTTCGCTATTTCAGGAAGAAGAACGCCCCGGACTCCAGTCCGAGTCCATGTTTTGACAAAAACATACCTGCTAGTGATTCTGCTAGTGATGCCAATAAAGATGAATGTAAAGATATTAAAACAGCACTGAAGGATGATGATGATTATCTGATTGATAAAAGTATGATAAAGAAGGAGCAGAGCAGCTTTGAAGACCAACAAAAGTACTTATATTTTATGGAGACAAAAAGGCAGATAAGAAAAGAGATAAAGAAAGAGGTGAGTATCTAAACTGATTACACTTTGTGTTGTGTCAGTGTTGCTCATAATTTATAAATATTAGAGGGAAATGTACTCTAAACTAAATAAATCTTAATAAGAATGAATTGTGTCTTATTACGTTCATTCGTATCTTGCCTGTCATGTAATGAGTTTAGGAGACAAAGGAGATGCAAATGCAGGTAAGGCAACTTTAATGAGAATAACAATTCAAAACATTGAGTAAATATCAAAACGTTAAAAAGGCCAGGATCAGGCAATCATACAAACAGATTGGGATAGATAGATAGAAAGATAGGCAGAAAATCTGGGTCTTGAAACTAGGCAGTGATGTGATGTTACAGGGAGTAAGATTAAGATCACAGCCATTGGATGATTTGACCAACCATTTTCAATGCAAGGTATTCAAAAGAGGCAACATCATGAAACTCAATCTCCAACATTTTAATATTCTCACGGCAAACTATAGCCAACCCTCCACCTCTATGATGGGGGAGTGGTTTAGAAAAATAGACATACCCTGGTGGTGTAAGGAGGTTTAAATTCAGGAAGTCATTTGGCAACTGCCACGTATCAGTCAGAAGTAACATGTCCAGATTTGCATTGGTGATTATGTCATTTAGCACAGATGCTTTCAGTCAAAGAGCGAGTGTTCAGTAGAGCACACTGCAGATCAGGAGACACAGTTTTGCAGTTGCCAATGTTGGGATTGTTGTGTAATGACTTTTATTTTCATAACTGGTCACACATTTTTCCTGCTGTGATTTACCAGGAGCATGGAATGGACACATTGCCGAACTATTGTGAGAGCCAGGACAAAGATTTAGAGGAAATGAAGACAGAAATTGAAAAGGTGGAGGTAAGTGCAGAAAATTATGCAGCACCTTCAACAGAAACCTCCAAGCCAGGAAGAGGAAAAGACTAACAGTTTTGGACATGGAAGGTTGAGACACAGTACAGATCAAGGAGTAAGAGAGGACATGGATAATAAAATGCAATTACCATAAGAGCTCTGTTATTAAAATCCAGTTTAAGAGTCACAAAAATCAGACATGATCAGATTAATATTTTATATGATGAAATAGTTTGTGTAGTTTATACTGTATAACATACTGTTGATTATCTCAGTAACTCAATAACTCAAATGGAGTGATTCATAGAGTTTCTTTATTCTTCTTTTCAGCCTCATGTTAAGAAATCTCAGACAAAATGTGACACGTCTCCTGGTCACCTTCATCCCTTCGTACCATACATATTTAGGCCCACTGGCTCCATAGAATAAATTTTCATGTGTTATGTGTGCTCATGAAATATTTTTGTAAACAATTGCTGCATTGTACTTTTCTTGTATGTTTCTTCTGTTTAATAGCACTCAGTAGTCACAGGTGCATTGATTCCTGAATTAGAATACTGTGCTGACAGTGGTGCATACAGGTAATGCATGGGCTTATTTTATTCTGTTCTTCAGAATAACATTATTGACATTATTAACATGGGATTTTTGGTAACATGTTACAAAATAAAAACAAGACAGATTTTTGTTTTCACTATCCTTTATGTCTTTCGCTCTGCAGGTTTTTGTGCTCTCATGCTGGTAAATTTCACTGTAAATTGACTAACCTTGTCTTTGAGATGAAAGAGAATGCAGAAGTGGTGTACACAATAGTGTCCTGGGATAACAGTCAGTTGCAGGGCATTGGCCAATTCCAGCCTGCAGGACCCCTGTACAACATCAAATGCTCTGAAGGTTCAATTCTTTATCTGCACCTCCCACACTGCGAGATACAGACTGGTAAGATCATTTTGGGTTAACGTGCCTAATAAAAGAGAAATGCAGAGTTATGTGTGAGGAAAAAACATGATATGGGAGTGTTACATTAACCTGAAACATAAGCTGAACACACAGAAAAAGTGGATAGCCTGTTATCATATATATATATATATATATATATATATATATATATATATATATATATATATATACATATACAGTGGTGTGAAAAAGTGTTTTCCCCCTTCCTCATTTCCTGTTCCTTTGCATGTTTGTCACACTCAAGTGTTTCGAGCAAAGCAACACAAGTAAACACAAAATGCAATTTGTAAATGAAGGTGTTTATTATTAAAGGTGAAAAAAAATCCAAACCATCATGGCCCTGTGTGAAAAAGTGATTGCCCCCCTTGTTAAAACATACTATAACTGTGGTTGTCCACACCTGAGTTCAATTTCTCTAGCCACACCCAGGCCTGATTATTGCCACACCTGTTCACAATCAAGGCATCACTTAAATAGGAGCTGCTTGACACAGTAAGGTCCATCAGAAGATCCTTAAAAGCTACACATCATGCCGAGACCCAAAGAAATTCAGGAACAATTGAGAAAGAAAGTAATTGAGATCTATCAGTCTGGAAAGGGTTATAAAGCCATTTGCAAAGCTTTGGGAATCCAGCGAACCACAGTGAGAGCCATTATCCATAAATGGCGAAGACATGGAACAGTTGTGAACCTTCCCAGGAGTGGCCGGCCGCCCAAAATTACCCCAAGAGCGCAGCGACGACTCATCCAAGAGGTCACAAAAGACCCCACAACAACGTCCAAAGAACTGCAGGCCTCAATTGCCTCAGTTAAGGTCAGCGTTCATGCCTCCACCATCAGGAAAAGACTGGGCAAAAATGGCCTGCATGGCAGAGTCAGAAGGAGAAAACCACTGCTGAGCAAAAAGAACATCAAAGCTCGTCTCAATTTCTCCACAACACATCTTGATGATCCCCAAGACTTTTGGGACAACATTCTGTGGACCGATGAGACAAAAGTGGAACTCTTTGGAAGGTGTGTGTCCAAGTATATCTGGCGTAGAAGGAACACTGCATTTCATAAAAAGAACATTATACCAACAGTAAAATATGGTGGTGGTAGTGTGATGGTCTGGGGCTGTTTGCTGCGCTTCAGGACCTGGAAGACTTGCCGTGATAAAAGGAATTATGAATTCTGCTGTCTACCAAGAGATCCTGAAGGAGAATGTCCGACCATCTGTTCGGTGTACTCAAGCTGAAACGAACTTGGGTTCTGCAGCAGGACAATGATCCTAAACACACCAGCAAGTCCACCACCGAATGGCTGAAGAAAAACAAAATGAAGACTTTGGAGTGGCCTAGCCAAAGTCCTGACCTGAATCCTATTGAGATGTTGTGGTATGACCTTAAAAAGGCCGTTCATGCTCGAAAACCCTCTAATGTAACTGAATTAGGACAATTCTGCAAAGATGAGTGGGCCAAAATTCCTCAAGGACGCTGTAAAAGCCTCATTGCACGTTATCGCAAACGCTTGGTTGCAGTTGTTGCTGCTAAGGGTGGCCCAACCAGTTATTAGGTTTAGGGGGCAATCACTTTTTCACACAGGGCCATGATGGTTTGGATTTTTTTTCACCTTTAATAATAAACACCTTCATTTACAAATTGCATTTTGTGTTTACTTGTGATGTCCTTGACTATTGTTTAAATTGGTTTGATGTTCCGAAACACTTAAGTGTGACAAACATGCAAAGGAACAGGAAATGAGGAAGGGGGCAACACTTTTTCACATCACTATATATATATATATATATATATATATATATATATATATATATATATATATATATATATATATATATATATATATATATATAATTGTGTGTGTGTGTGTGTGTGTGTGTGTGCGCGCGCGCGTGTGTGTGTGTATGTATGTATGTATGTATGTATGTGTGTGTCTGTGCCACTGGTGTCACCAACAGTTCTGAGCTGTGGAGGCATGAACTCCACAATGTGTGCTGCAGTATCTGGCTCCAAACGTTAGCAAAAGATCCTTTAAGTCCTTTAAGTTGCAAGGTCTCTGTGGATCAAGCTTGTTTTTCCAGCATATCCCCATTATCCTGCTGAAAGAGGCCAATGCCATTAAGGAGTACCATTGCCATGAAAGGGTGTACTTGGTCTACAAAAATGTTCAGGTCAAAGTAATCTCCACATGGAGGTCAGGACCCAAGGTTTCCCAGCACAACATTGCTCAGAGCATAATACTTCCTCCACCGGCTTACCTTCTTCCCATAATGCATCCTGATGCCATCTCTTCCACAGGGAAGAGATGCACATGCACTCGACTGGTCCTATGATGTAAAATAAAACATGATTCATAAGACCAGGCCACCTTCTTCCTTTGCTGCATGATCCAGTTATGATGCTCATGCTCCTATTGTAGGCACTTTCAGCAGTGAACAGAGGTCAGCATGAGCACTCTGACTGGACTGCAGCTATATACTCACATTCATGGCAAGCTGCAATGCACTGTGTGTTCTGACACCTTTCTGTAATAGCCAGCCTTAACGTTTTCAGCAGTTTGTGCTACAGTAGCTCTTCTGTGAAATCGGACCAGATTGGCTAGCCTTCACACCACATGTGCACCAGTGAGCATCGGGCACCCATAACCCTGTTGCTGGGTTCACCAGTTCTTCTTTGAACCACTTCTGTTACTATAGGTACTAACCACTGCATACTGGGAACACCCCACAAGACCTGCCATTTTGGAGATGCTCTGACCCAGTCATCTAGGCTCCAAAATCCAAATCCTCCAAACCGATAGAAAGGACTCATTTAGCGGAAATGTTTAGTTGCAGTTATTGCTGCACAACGGTGTCACAAAAGATACTTAAAGCAAAGGTTCACATATGTTTGCCACTCCCAGATATGTAATATTGGATCATTTTCCTTAATAAATAAATTACCAAGTATAATGTTTCATTTGTAGTAGCTTAAGCCTTTACACCTTACCATTTCTCTTACATTCAGCACACTGACCACAAAAACCAACTGTTCACTTATCATCTAATATACAGTGAGGGAAAAAAGTATTTGATCCCCTGCTGATTTTGTACGTTTGCCTACTGACAAAGAAATTATGAGTCTATAATTTTAATGGTAGGTTATTTGAACAGTGAGAGACAGAATAACAACAAGAAAATCCAGAAAAACGCATGTCAAAACTGTTAGAAATTGATTTGCATTTTAATGAGGGAAATAAGTATTTGAACCCCTCCCAATCAGAAAGATTTTTGTGGCTAGAGCGTGTTGTTTTTATACAGGTACGTGCGCTGAGATTAGGAGCACACTCTTAAAGGGTGTGCCCTAATCTCACCTGTTACCTGTATAAAAGACACCTGTCCACAGAAGCTATCAATCAGATTCCAAACTCTCCACCATGACCAAGACCAAAGAGCTCTCCAAGGATGTCAGGAACAAGATTGTAGACCTACACAAGTCTGGAATGGGCTACAAGCCCATTGCCAAGCAGCTAGGTGAGAAGGTGACAACAGTTGGTGTGATTATTCGAAAATGGAAGAAACACAAAAGAACTGTCAATCTCCCTCGGCTTGGGGCTCCATGCAAGATCTCACCTCGTGGAGTTGCAATGATCACGAGAACAGTGAGGAATCATCCAGAACTACACGGGAGGATCTTGTCAATGATCTCAAGGCAGCTGGGACCATAGTCACCAAGAAAACAATTGGTAACACACTACGCCGTGATGGACTGAAATCCTGCAGCACCCGCAAGGTCCCACTGCTCAAGAAAGCACATATACATGCCCATCTGAAGTTTGCCAATGAACATCTGAATGATTCAAAGGAAAACTGGATGAAAGTGTTGTGGTCAGATGAGACCAAAATGGAGCTCTTTGGCATCAACTCAACTCGCCGTGTTTGGAGGAGGAGGAATGCTGCCTATGACCCCAAGAACACTATCCCCACTGTCAAACATGGAGGTGGAAACATTATGCTTTGGGGGTGTTTTTCTGCTAAGGGGACAGGACAACTTCACCGCATAAAAGGGACAATGAACGGGGCCATTTACCGTCAATTCTTGAATGAGAACCTCCTTCCCTCAGCCAGGGCATTGAAAATTGGTCGTGGATGGGTTCGATGTTCCACGATGAACCAAAACACACGGCCAAGGCAACAGAGGAGTGGCTCAAGAAGAAGCACATTAAGGTCCTGGAGTGGCCTAGCCAGTCTCCAGACCTTAATCCCATAGAAAATCTGTGGAGGGAGCTGAAGGTTCGAGTTGCCAGACGTCAGCCTCGAAACCTTAATGATTTGGAGAAGATCTGCAAAGAGGAGTGGGTCAAAATCCCTCCTGAGATGTGTGCAAACCTGGTGGCCAACTACAAGAAGCATCTGACCTCTGTGATTGCCAACAAGGGTTTTGCTGGCTAAGTACTAAGTACTAAGTCATGTTTTGCAGAGGGGTCAAATACATATTTCCCCTCATTAAAATGCAAATCAATTTATAACATTTTTGAAATTAGTTTTTCTGGATTTTTTTTGTTGTTATTCTGTCTCTCACTGTTCAAATAAATCTATCATTAAAATTATAGATTGATCATTTCTTTGTCAGTGGGCAAACGTTCAAAATCAGCAGGGGATCAAATACTTTTTTCCCTCACTGTATCCTAGACCTTGACATGCACCATTGTTACGAGTTATTCAACACTATTTACTTTGTCTGTCAGTGGCCATAATATTTTTGCTCATTGGTGTATTTAATGACACTATTTACCATGATAATTGGAAAAATAACTTGCATAAAGATATTTGGGAATGTATGCTGGATTTTGTCTCTTCCTTCTCAGTTCCTTGCAGCACTGATTATGGTCCAGATAAAAATCAGGTTGAACTGGCTGTGGCACATTTCAGTGAGGGTAATGTGGAGATCATTAAGCCCCTGAAAGTAACAAATACACATGTGATCTTCGAAGTCCAAGGTCTTTCCCTCTTCGGCCTGTTAAAGAAATTGATCTTCTCTGACAAGCCCATCAGTGCCCAAGTCCTTCTCTTCTACAAAGAAATGATTGGAAAGCAAAGGCGGAGAAAACTGCACATTCATTTGTTGCCAGAAAATGTGCCAGTTGAAGAGGTAATCTACTAATCCACATTAATCAGCTGAAGTTTCAGACAATGTCTTTTCTTGTGAAGAAAAAATTTCTACAAAACTATCAGTTATGGGATATTTTTATTTCCCTTTCAAAGGAAAATCCATGTTGCATTTAGCATAACACTATGGGAGCTTTTTTGCACGTGTCCGGCATCTGCAGCTGGTGTAAAGTCATACCCATTTATAGGCCTGTCGTGATCAGGTCACATGGCAATTACACACGTCATGTGATATGTATGGCACCTGTAAACCGAGCCATCAGCCTTATTATCTTCAGTGACACTGTATGTCGGTCATTTGTGTTAAAAAATAAAAAGGCATTTAATTTCCTCGCTATCTTTTCTCAAAATATCTGGACTTTTCTATACCTTTAAAATAGAGAAAAAAAGGAATGAGACAGAAAGAAAAGTATGGATAAGAGATTTCAAGAAGTGCGTTACACCTTGCTCCCGTTTCATCACGGGGAAGAGTACACACTTTCTGTGTGAAGTGTCTAGGGCTGGAGAATGCCACAGCAGCCCTCGAGAGGTCTGACTGTGTGCATTGCGAACACCTTACATTAGGCAGCTCTGCTTGTGACTTGCTCTCTTCTTGGAAGCCAAAGTGAGTTGGGTTTCAGAGCCTCGCAGATCTGGGCTGGCCACTGCTGAGGCTGCTAGCTGTCTTAGGTCCAGGGGATGTCGTATGGATCTGGAAGAGGAGCCGGAGACAAGCGCTATAACTATCACTTGCTCTGTCTTCTGGGTCCGGCTCTCCGCTGGATTTTGGAGCTCGCATGGCAATTCCTCCTTCTGCTATGGAAAGCCAAAAAAAAAAAAAAACCACACTCAAATTTTTTTTTTAAATAATTCCTCTCTGACTCTGATGAGCCAAACCTGAGGATGAAAACTCTGAGACTAATCAGTGTCATGCGGCGATGCCTACATGCATCTGAGAATTTGTGTCCCCGGTTTCTAGCCTTGGGTTACGCTTTAGGAGTGTCTCCTTAGTGCAAGATGGTAGTGACAGACACCTCCCTCATAGGCTGGAGCACGGTCTTAGACAGCTATCCAGCTCACGGTCTCTGAAGTGGCCCTCATCTGGAGTGGCAAATGAATTGCCTAGAAATGTGGGCCATGTTTCTTGCACTGAAATTCCTTCTTCCTCAATTGAGAGGTCGCCATGTGTTTAAAGACAACACAGTGGTGGTCTCATATATTGACCACAAGAGAGGATTATGTCCATGCCCCATGTTCAGGCATGCGCAGCTAATGCTTCTCTAAGCAGATGGAAGGTTTTGTTAGTGAGTTCAATGTACATTCTGGGCAACGGGGATATGGTCGTGGAGTCCATATGGTTTAGGTTTGGCCAAGCGGGAGTTCGCCTCTGAGGAGACAACACACTGCCTGCTGTGATTCGCCCTCACTCCTCCTGTACGATTAGGGCTGGACACCATGGTGCACCTGTGCCTGGGGTCACATCTGTATGCTTTTCCCCCAGTCACTCTGCTCTCACAAGTTTTAGCAATAGTTCACCAAGACTATCTACGTCTGTTGCTATTAGGACCTTATTGGCCCGCTCGAATATGGTTTTCAGAGATGATATCCATGCTAGATAGCACTCCTTTGGAGATTCCAATCAGCCGGAATCTACTGTCTCAAGGCAGGGGGCTGATTTTTCACCCTCGAATTATGGAAACTGTGGGTCTGGCCCCTGAGGGGCACCAGCTCCTAGATTCTGGTCTTACAATTGCGGTTGTAGAGACCATGTTGAATGCTAGAGCACCATCCACGAGGAAATTGTATGCGCTCAAGTGGTGGCTTTTTGTCTTGTGGTGTGAGGAACGCCAGCTAGACCCAGTGAACTGTGCAATAGGTACAGTCCTGGAGTTCTTACAAGGATGTTCAGCGAGGTGGGCTCCTTCTACAATCAGAGTTTACATGGCTGCCATTTCTGCCAGCCATCTCCCTGTTGATGGAGCCTCTGTGGAGCAACATCCTCTAACGTCGAGGATTATGCATAGTGTCAGTTGGCTGAGGCCGATCTGCAGGCCGTGCATACCTATTTGGGACCTTTCTGTAGTCCTGGAAGGTCTGTCACTGGCCCCATTTGAGCCCTCAGAGTCAGCCTCTGAGAAGCCTCTGACTCTAAAGGTAGCTCTTCTGCTGGCCTCTTAAGTGAGTAGGAGATCTACAAGCTCTCTCTGTTGCCCCTTCCTGCCTTGACTTTACCCCTGGATTAGCCAAGGTCTTCCTGTATCCTAGGCCAGATTTTATTCCTAAGGTGCCTACATCTGCTGCCCAGCCTGTGGTGTTGTAGGCTTTCTGCCATCCTCCGTTCATCACACCGGAACAAAGAGACTGCACCTGCTGTGTCCAGTAAGGGCTCTCTGTACTTATGTCCACCGCTCTGGCCAGTAGAGTAAGTTGAAGCAGCTTCTGATCTGCTTTGGGCTTGGGTTTTTTTGAACAGGCCTTACCCTCAGTATGACGGAGTGGGTATTCTTATTCCCATAATGTTATGCTAAACGCAATTGAAAGGGAACATTATGCATGTAATCCTGTTCCCTGAGAAGGGAACGAGACATTGCATAGCTTTGTCATACCATTGCAGGCCTGTGAATTGCGTCTTCACTTCAGATAATAGAGGCTGATGGCGCGGTTCACAGGTGCCATATATATCAAGCAATGTGCTTAATTGCCACGTCACCTGATCAAGGCAGAGCTACAAATATTCATGATTTCACACAAGCTTTCAGATACCGGTCGCATGCGAGGGCACCTTCTCATAGAACAGGGTTAGATGTGTAACCCAGATGTTTTTCAGATTTGCAGTGAAATTTTGGTTATCTTAAAAACTTCACTTAAATATTTTGAATATTTGAATATTCTTCACTTGAACATAAAGGTGCAGAAACTAAATCAGTGCAACACGTACATTCAGTGCAGCTCCATATGTCAACTGACCCCTGGTAAAAAATACAGACCACTATGTGAGCCTTATATATCCCAGCCAAAGGTAATCCTCAGTTTCATTTGTGAAAAAATAAGATTGCTTCACACATTGCAATAGTGTATTCAGCTATCTTTGATTTTCTTAGGTTGAGACATTTGGCTTTGACTCTGGCCCAAACTATCACCCCACATTTGAGGTGATCCTTAATGCCGGGACTGAAGACGTCACATTAGGTCTTTTGGATGAACTTGGCCAGGAAGTATGGGAGCCTCGTCAGATCTTTCTTACAGGTAGTCAGTGGTTCATTTTTGTATTCCCTGACTTCACTGTAATATTACTTAAGGTCACATTATATTATTGTAGGACTGAATCTTGTTTTCTGTCTAATTACCTCAGCTGATAGTAGAGAAGCAGTTCCAATAAAAATGGATAAAGGTAAGACTTTCTGAATGAAATTTGCATAATAAAATTTTCAGCTTCATACACACTTTCCCCAACAGAACAAAGTTATATTACAACATTCAATTCCTTTTTTTCTTTATTCAACATTATTTACCAAATTAAATAGCCCAAAAGTAAATTTTATATATCATATATTTTCAGTTAACTTTTTAAATATTGATTTAAATTCTTCTGATTTGGTCAATTAAATGTACTTATGATGAATTTGGGATGAATTCTGTTGAAAGAGTCTTGCAGTACACTTTGTCATTATTTAATGTTTATCTCTATATTAGATGCTGAATTTGTAGATAAACACAGAGACGTGCTCATACAGAGAGTTTCGACGGTACTGGAAATAGCAGACACTCTTCTAACCAAGACAATCATCACTGCTGAAATGTACAATGATATCAAAGAGGCAACAACACCACAAGAGAAAATGAGGATATTGTACAGATTTCTCGACTCACGAGGAAGAGTTGTGAAAGCAGAATTCCACAAAGTCCTTAAGGAGAAGGAACCTTTCATAGTTTATGAAGTGGAGTCATTAAATAATGTATAGATGAACCTCAAAGGAGAATTTTACACACTCGGAAATGTCAATCACAGTTAAGATCCCAGTACTGGTTAATACAAGCACACACTCATTTCATTTCATGGATAAACTTTAGATTTTTTTCTAAGAATTCTTTAGAATTCTACAGAACACAAGCAAATGTTTGTTTAAATATTTTAGTAATATTAATATATTTATGTAATGAAGTCAGAAAAATGCATACCATAACATTTTATATCAAAATAAACCATCCAAACATTTTTAGGAATGCTTTCCTTGACGGTACTTTTTTTTTTAAATTACTTTTGGAAAAACTTATTTAGGCGCAATTATGAACTTTGAAGTGATACGTACATCTGCTGTATGTTTTAAATCCTAGACAATCTATGGAGCCTAAATAAATGGGGTGGTAAATATATATCCATATTTATTTCAAATCCAGATAGGTAAAACCCAGTGACCCAAGCATTGCATGATTTTCTAAATTAGATTAGTGACTGTATTTAAAAATATCACTGATTGTTACACGCCGCTGGCGCAAGAAGCAAAAGAGGACGTAATCGCTGCGAGGAAGAGTGAGGTTTTATTTACAGTGTGCACAAAACAAACAAACAAAACAGGAACATCAAAACTAAACTAAACTGGACTAGCACTGCTACTGCTAGTGCTAGCGAATGGAGCTAGGAATACCTCTACACACGTAGATACGTAGTTGTCCTTAGACCTGAGCATAAACAATCCAAGCAAACTGAGCATAAACTTTAGCGGAAACATTCGCATAAGCACGAACATAGACATAGTCTCAGATACAGATATTGCTATTGAACCGCGCTGTGTAGAGCATGGCCCGAGGTATATAAACAGTCCCCGTCATTACTCCAATGGTCTCTCAGCGGTGCGTGATTTTCAAACATGACCCTATGACCTGACATGACGAGGGCACGATGTCGATGCGGACGATGTCCGCGCATGCGCAGTGGTGTTCGATGCGCGCCACTGCTCTGGGAGGGCTGTTAAAATGCGGAAGGAGTCACAGGAGCGAACTGTGACACTGATATTATCTTCTGCCACATCGGGGATGACTGACTCTCTTGTGTATATGCTTTACTAATGTAACCTTGTAAGGTTTCTTTAGGAAACATTTGTCTGGATTCGTCTTCCTAAATGAAGCATATGAACTACTGTATCAAGGAAAAGTAAGGTCAGTAAGGCTTGAGAGTTTGTCATTAACTTCAATAAACTTTTTTCAAAACATTATATACACAAAAAGGAGCTGTCCAAATCCCCTCCTAATGTTGGTTGTAAAGCAGTTTCCAATCCAGTACTCACTTACAACAAAAATAGCTTTTTGTTTTTACATTCATTGATGTTTTGTTTTGGATGTAGCAATTTCCTTGCATTGGGCCTGGAGGTTTGTACACCAATCCTCACTGCATGCTCTGTTTTCTTGCCTTCGGCTTGTCTTGTATTTTAGGATCATGGCTAAGGTGGTAATGTAATATATATATATATTACATTATATATAAATATGTACCTTGTTTTGCCAGTGTAGAGTCTGAATTTTCAACAGATTGCAGAAGGCAGAATTCATTGCCTGCTTTTTCAGGGGGTTTGTTCTTCCCCCAAACACAGATGCCAGTGCCACTTGTGTGTCAGTTAATTCCAATTAATAAATGTTAATAAATGTGTGTTTGTCTATAAAACTAAGTGTGGATTAAATATATATAACTGCTGGTAATTTAGAAGAGAAAAAGTTTTTTTGTGCCCTTTGTAAATCATTCAATTTGAGCACTACATGGATAATTTACTTATTTTTAAATATGTTAATGGCAACTTGCTAAGATTTTGAAAGTAAGTTGGCATAGGCCAACTCTCTTTTGTATACACATGCTTGAAGAAGGAATACATCAGATAACGTTTTCCTTCAGCTCTCCTTTTCACTTTAAGAGAGAGATTTACTTTGTATATTTCATATTCTACCAAAAATCAATAATTGTATGTGACAGGTCTTGGTCAAAGGTCATCATCATTAAATATAATGATCTTGACAGGTCAAAGGGTCATCATCATCAATTATAATTATGTTGGCATGTCATCATCAAATATAATTATGTTAAATCCGGTTCGATGCATTCCATACACACACACACACACACACACACATACCTGTATGCAGGGATATTGCCTGTGTGTAACTGTTTTCTTGTCCACTCTCTGGTCTGTCCTGTTTCTCATTCTGCTGAGTACAAAAGTGTGAGTCTCTCACTTTTCCTGGGTTGGAGGCTTCTACATGTCACATGAGATTCAGTATCTGCTCACGCCTGCATCTCTGGATACGCCTCTCATCGTGCATTACTGTCTAACTCGGACTGTTCCTGCCCTCACGTCTCGGCTCCTGTGCTTGCGTCCTCCGCCACCACTGTGACAGAATACTTCGCCGACTGGTGGACGCAGTGGGAGATTCTCGTTTGGCACAAGCCATCGAGGGACATGGACAGATGATCAGTGAACAAGGTCAGTGTCTCGCTGAGTTACGTGCCCTGCGAAATATGATGGGGATCCCGCGCGGTGTCGCGGATTTCTACTCCAGTGCTTGTTATACTTTTCTACACACCCAGAAATGTCAGATGCGCATAAAGTGTTTATGTAATTACTCACTGGGAGAGCTCAGCTCTGGGCCACCGCTGAGTGGGAGGCCAATAACGGCATCACATATGACCAACTAATCACATGCTTTCGCACCATGTTTGACTACTACCCTGATAAACGAGAGACTGGAGAAGAATTAATGACCATAAAGCAAGGTTCACGTAGTGAGGGGGAGTATGCACTGGATTTTCGTGCAGTGGCTGCTCGCAGTGGATGGAACGACACGGCTCTGAAAGCTATGTTTCGCAGAGGCTTGAACGCTGACGTAACTCGGGAGCTAGCGTGTCGCGATGACACAGCATCACTGGATGAGTTCATCACCATGGCGAGTCGTTTAGATCGTTTGCTGCGCCAACGCCGACCTGTATTGAGGGAGGCAGAGCGACTCTCCTCAGAAACCCACCGCCTTCGCTACTGCCAACTTGATCTTTCAACATGTGTTCCGTTACTTTGGCATCCCTGAAGAGATTGTCTGCGACCGCGGTCCCCAGTTCGCCTCTCGGGTATGGACGTGTTTCATGGAGAAATTAGGGGTGACCGTGAATCTCACGTCCAGCTATCACCCACAAGCCAACGACCAGGCCAAGAGAGTTAATCAGGAACTGGGGCATTTCCTGCGGACCTTCTGCGCTCGTAGTCTAGAGGATTGGAGCTCCTTTATACCTTGGGCTGAGTATGCGCAGAATTCCCTCCAACACTCAGTCACCAAACTCACACCATTCCAGTGCATGCTCGGGTACCAGCCCCCTCTGTTCCCATGGAACGCCACTCCTACGGCAGCCCCAGCCCCAACTGGTGGTTCGAATGCAGTGAGCAGGTCTGGGCAGCCACCTATCGACGCCTCAAAGCCATCTCAGAGAGGTATAAACGCCAGGCAGATCGTCGACGTAGAGACCACCCTAACTACAAACCAGGCGATAGAGTGTGGCTCACTACTAAAGATATGAAACAACCTCACAGCTGCAGGAAACTAACCCTTCGATATGCCGGACCTTACCAGATCTGACAGATCAATGAAGTCGCCTATCGCTTGAAGATGCCTCCGCATAGTCGTATATCCCCGTCATTCCATGTGTCCCATCTGAAGCCAGTGGTGGAAGGTCCCCTAGCACAGGAACTACTGGCAGCCAGTCCGCCTCCTCCACTCCAGATCGAGGGACCCCGTCCGACCTGGACTCCAGTTCCCAGAATCCAAAACAAACGCACATGCGTTCAAGATCACCGGAGTTCTGATTCGCAACACCTGTGACTAGCCTTCGGCGTCCACGGTATTTAAGTAGTCAGATTCCTATTTCAGGTTGCGAAGTATACGCTCCATAACGGATGTTAGCTGTGATACCAAGCTTTCCGTATTCTGTGAATTCACCTGGTTGGTTTCGACTTCCCACTTTGTTTAAGACTACACTTCTGGATTATCCTCACGATTCTGTATTACCTGGTTTATCTCGACAATCTGCCTGTTTATGACCACATCTCTGGAAAACCCGCGTTGCTGAATATTACCTGTTTCGTCTTGACCATCTGCCTGTTTACGACCACGTCTCTGGAAAACCCGCGTTGCTGAACATTACCTGTTTCGTCTTGACCATCTGCCTGCTTATGACCACGTCCCTGGATAACCTGCATTACTGAGTATTACCTGGTTCATCACGACACCCTGCTTGTTTACGACCACGTCTCTGAAAAAAAAAGATTTTTTTTGTACAAAAACAGTGAAGGACAAAATAATAATTGTGTTAACAGGACTTGAAACAAACTCACTTTCACTTCCAGTGATTCCATATCCCAGGATACACGACGAACCACAAACATGGCCACAGAAAACTACACTCCCCACACACGCACATATTCACCTTCTCCGGAATTCTAAGCATACACACCTGTTACCAATCTCTCACACACACTCACTCCACAGTATATATATGTCACAGTGCAGCCAGCAGAGGGCGCTGTGGCGCGGGGTGTCTGCCATCAGACTAACCACGTGACCCTTGTTTTGGTTTTGTTTCCTGGTTTGTCACGGGTGTTCGTGTTTTTGGGTTAATGAGCATTTAAGCGCACTGTTTACGGAGCACATCGCTGGTTATTAATTAGGTATTTGGAGTTATCCTAGGGATTCTAGCAGTCTGGGTCACACGTATTCTGTGTTGTAGTGATTTCCTAGTTGGGCTGTGTTACGTTAGCTTCTGGTTTGTTCATGCCACGTCTTTGATTTGAGTTTTCATATTTTTGTTTAAATGAAGAAGTTGAACTGCACCTGCGTCCGTCTCACGTCTACAACCGCCTGACAATATAGAGACTGTTTTTTCAAAACAATGACTTTGCAAAGTATTATGTGAATTTTCCGTTTTACCAAGCCTTTGTTCTGTGAGATACACATACATACATACAGTGCCTTGCGAAAGTATTCGGCCCCCTTGAACTTTTCAACCTTTTGCCACATTTCAGGCTTCAAACATAAAGATATAAAATTTTTATTTTTTGTGAAGAATCACCAACAAGTGGGACACAATTGTGAAGTGGAACGAAATCTATTGGATATTTTAAACTTTTTTAGCAAATAAAAAACTGAAAAGTGGTGCGTGCAAAATTATTCGTCCCCTTTACTTTCAGTGCAGCAAACTCACTCCAGAAGTTCAGCGAGGATCTCTGAATGATCCAATGTTGTCCTAAATGACTGATGGTGATAAATAGAATCCACCTGTGTGTAATCAAGTCTCTGTATAAATGCACCTGCTCTGTGATAGTCTCAGGGTTCTGATGAAAGCGCAGAGAGCATCATGAAGACCAAGGAACACACCAGGCAGGTCCGTAATACTGTTGTGGAGAAGTTTAAAGCCGGATTTGGATACAAAAAGATTTCCCAAGCTTTAAACATCCCAAGGAGCACTGTGCAAGTGATCATTTTGAAATGGAAGGAGTATCAGACCACTGCAAATCTACCAAGACCTGGCCGTCCCTCTAAACTTTCAGCTCAGACAAGGAGAAGACTGATCAGAGATGCAGCCAAGAGGCCCATGATCACTCTGGATGAACTGCAGAGAACTACAGCTGAGGTGGGAGAGTCTGTCCATAGGACAACAATCAGTCGTACACTGCACAAATCTGGCCTTTATGGAAGAGTGGCAAGAAGAAAACCATTTCTCAATGTTTGGTGTGACGTTTGGTGTGTCTCCCAGGTGGCTTGTGGCAAACTTTAGACGAGACTTTTTATGGATATCTTTGAGAAATGGCTTTCTTCTTGCCACTCTTCCATAAAGGCCAGATTTGTGGAGTGAGTTTGAGACTTCTGGAGTGAGTTTGCTGCACTGAAAGTAAAGGGGACGAATAATTTTGCACGCACCACTTTTAAGTTTTTAATTTTCTAAAAAAGTTTAAAATATCCAATAGATTTCGTTCCACTTCACAATTGTGTCCCACTTGTTGGTGATTCTTCAAAAAAAATAAAATTTTTATATCTTTGTTTGAAGCCTGAAATGTGGCAAAAGCTTGAAAAGTTCAAGGGGGGCGAATACTTTCGCAAGGCACTGTACATATATACATACAGTATCTCACAAAAGTGAGTACACCCCTCGCATTTTTGTAAATATTTGATTATATCTTTTAATGTGACAACACTGAAGAAATGACACTTTTGCTACAATGTAAAGTATTGAGTGTACAGCTTGTGTAACTTTCCTGTCCCCTCAAAATAACTCAACACACAGCCATTATTGTCTAAACCGCTGGCAACAAAAGTGAGCACACCCCTAAGTGACATCCCTCCCCAGTGTCATGTGACTTGTTAGTGTTATAATGTCATCATAGTGTTGTAAAGACATCACGGAGCTGGTGGATGTTAGAGACCATGTGCTCCTCCACTTTCTGTTTGAGGATGCCCCACAGATGCTCAATAGGGTTTAGGTCTGGAGACATAATTGGCCAGTCCATCACCTTCATCCTCAGCTTTGTTAGCAAGGCAGTGGTCGATATCATGCTGGAATACCGCCCTGCGGCACAGTCTCCGAAGGGTGGGGATGATGCTCTGCTCATACTGAGACACACTGCTCTGCTCAGTATGTTACAGTACATGTTGGCATTCATGGTTCCCTCAATGAACTGTAGCTCCCCAGTGCCGGCAGCACTCATGCAGCCCCAGACCATGACACTCCCACTACCATGCTTTTGACTGTAGGCAAGACACACTTGTCTTTGTACTCCTCACCTGGTTGCCGCAACACACGCTTGACATCATCTGAACCAAACAAGTTTATCTTGGTCTCATCAGACTACAGGACATGGTTCCAGTAATCCATGTCCTTAGTCTGCTTGTCTTCAGCAAACTGTTTGCGGGCTTTGTTGTGCATCATCTTTAGAAGAGGCTTCCTTCTGGGACGACAGCCATGCAGACCAATTTGATGCAGTGTGCGGCGTATCGTCTGAGCACTGACAGGCTGACCCCCCACTCCTTCAACCTCTGCAGCAATGCTGGCAGCACTCATATTTCTATTTCCCAAAGACAACTGGATATGATGCTGAGCACGTGCACTCATCTTCTTCAGTCAACCATGGCGAGGCCTGTTCTGAGTGGAACTTGTCCTGTTAAACCGCTGTATGGGTTTGCCACCATATTGCAGCTCAGTGTCAGGGTCTTGGCATCTTCTTATAGCCGAGGCCATCTTTATGTAGAGCAACAATTCTTTTTTTCAGATCCTCAGAGAGTTCTTTGTTGAACTTCCAGTGACCAGTATGAGGGAGTGTGAGAGCAATGACACCAAATTTAACACACCTGCAAACACACTGTTACTCAAGCTGTACACTCACTACTTTACATTGTAGCAAAGTGTCATTTCTTCAGTGTTGTCACATGAGAATATATACTAAAATATTTACAAAAATGTGAGAGGTGTACTCACTTTTGTGAGATACTGTATGTGTGTGTGTGTGTGTGTGTGTGTGTGTGTGTGTGTGTGTCTGGTATGCACCGGAACATGCAGCAATAATTATCATTAACCTTTTTGACCTAGGCCTAACTCATGAGTGTTTCACAATCTATGTGAAAGGACAAAACTTGTGTGTGTGTGTGTGTGTGTGTGTATGGAATGCATCGGAACCGGATTTAACATAATTATATTTGATGATGACATGCCAACATAATTATAATTGATGATGATGACCCTTTGACCTGTCAAGATCATTATATTTAATGATGATGACCTTTGACCAAGACCTGTCACATACAATTATTGATTTTTGGTAGAATATGAAATATACAGTGAAAAGGAGAGCTGAAGGAAAATGTTATCTGATGTATTCCTTCTTCAAGCATGTGTATACAAAAGAGAGTTGGCCTATGCCAACTTACTTTCAAAATCTTAGCAAGTTTCCATTAACATATTTAAAAATAAGTAAATTATCCATGTAGTGCTCAAATTGAATGATTTACAAAGGGCACAAAAAAACTTTTTCTCTTCTAAATTACCAGCAGTTATATATATTTAATCCACACTTAGTTTTATAGACAAACACACATTTATTAACATTTATTAATTTGAATTAACTGACACACAAGTGGCACTGGCATGTTTGGGGGAAGAACAAACCCCCTGAAAAAGCCAGACAATGAATTCTGCCCTCTGCAATCTGTTGAAAATTCTGACTCTACACTGGCAAAACAAGGTACATATTAATATATATATATATATATATATATATATATATATATATATATATATATATATATATATAAAATAAATATATTGTGTAATACAAGGAAATTAGCTATGTAGCTTCCATGTTTTACTCAATTTTGGCCTAGCATTGAAGTATAACAGTGTTCATTTTAAGCATATAATTTGAAAATAATTGTTGATTCAAAAGAACATGGATGGAAATAGAAAAAATGTAAGCTTTTATGTCTACACGTGAGATGAATATGTTACCAACATTTAAAAACATAGGGATTTACACATGCTTATATAGCGATATAAAAAACACTTAATTTTAAATACAAAAAATAAAAATGAAACAAATTAAAAAAAATGAAACAAAGGTAAATGTTATAAATGTGCAATAGGGAAAAGAGGCAGTAACTGCCTAATCTTCATTCAGGTTTTTTTGGTTAGCAAACTGGAAACAATAAAAAGATTATGTTTTGCCAAGAAACATTCAAAACAGTAAAAGAGTCAGGCATTTAAAAAATCTGTATGTGAAGTTATTTTTTCTTTTAAAAAAAATCAACCACCGTTTTTATGTAGAGGCTGTCTGTGTCTGTGAGATTTGATTTATAACTTGAATAAGAATCTCATCAATGTATTCAGAATCATAGTTCATCTTCTGAAGGAGCAGGGATATGTGTGTGTATGTGATCTGCAAAGAGGAGTGGGACAAAATCCCTCCTGAGATGTGTGCAAACCTGGTGGCCAACTACAAGAAACGTCTGACCTCTGTGATTGCCAACAAGGGTTTTGCCACCAAGTACTAAGTCATGTTTTGTAGAGGGGTAAAATACATATTTCCCTCATTAAAATGCAAATCAATTTATAACATTTTTGACATGCCTTTTTCTGGATTTTCTTGTTGTTATTCTGTCTCTCACTGTTCATATAAATCTACCATTAAAATTATAGACTGATCATTTCTTTGTCAGTGGGCAAACGTACAAAATCAGCAGGGGATCAAATACTTTTTTTCCTCACTGTAGGTGTCTGTGAGCTCATGATTGCAGAAGAAGGCAGATACAGTTTCCTCTGAGTGTGTTACATTGCCCTGTGACGCAGCATGAGCAGCGGTTTGAAGTTATGATTGTCTAATTTCATCTGTCTCAGATGAAAGAAGGTGTTAGCCTTCACCCTTCCCAGTTGGTAGTTGTCATGTGATAGGTGAAAGCTGGTTGGTGAGTGGGA
Source organism: Ameiurus melas (assembly GCA_012411365.1). Lineage (NCBI taxonomy): Eukaryota > Metazoa > Chordata > Actinopteri > Siluriformes > Ictaluridae > Ameiurus > Ameiurus melas. The sequence goes on along the minus strand of CM022758.1, from coordinate 32,503,348 downwards.
TTTGGCAAGTGATCAAACTGTGAAAAAAACTGTGTTTCATGGCACGCTAAGTGGAGTGCTAAGCAAGCATTTTAACATTTATTCATCTTTATAAAAGCCTTATGTTTCATGGTACATCCATCTATCCATCCATTTTCTGTATCACTTATACTTATTGGGTCACAGGAAACCTGGAGCCTATCCCAGGGGGCATGGTCACCTTAGATGGGGTAGTTTCATGGTACTTGATTATCATATTGTTGTCCTCCTAAAGATTAGTCCACGGTTCCTGCACACAAACTCCACTAGCCACACCTGGCCCTTCAGTGGTATAGCTGAACTGATTGCTGAGTCAAAACTGCTTTTGTATTATTTTCTTCTTACCTTCCTACAACTGATTACAAGACCATTTTTTCAAACAGTTGAAATTTCCAACCTATCTTCCACATTCTGTACTATAGGTGATATTGCGGCTGTTTGACAAAAGCAGTTTTAGAGATGAGGAAATTAAAATACTTTTGCAACTGAATGCGAAAGGGAAAGGTCATCTGTGTGTGCATGCATGTATGAATGCATGTAAGGCTAGCTGGTATGGTAGGTTAAAAATCAACTACTCATATTCAACAATGAAACAGTGAAAATAGTGTTGGAGATGCTGTGATCTTTCTCTCTCTCCATTTGTTGTTTGTGGTCTCTCCATCCTTCTCTCTCCCCTCTCTCTCTCTCTCTCTCTCTCTCTCTCTCTCTCTCTCTCTCTCTCTCTCTCTCTGTCAGGAAACTCTGGATTCCAGTTCCCAATTAGCCACTGCACTGCATTACATGTCACATGACCTGCACCTTATTCACGTTTCTGTTAATGAGCACTCTTGTATATATAGCCATTGTCTGCACTGTTTCTCGGTCTTCCGTTGTCTTAGACTTCTGTCTTAGAGATTTGACCTATTTTAGGGCAAACTCTAAACAATGTACAGTAGACAGTGCATTTGCAATGTACAGTAGACAGTGCATATTATTAGTTGATGTGTTTGTAGCGGTCGTGTCGTTTGTCTCCATGCCTTGGAGGATAGTGTTCTATGCCACGTTTCTTGTTTCCCGGTGAAGACTGCATTTACCCAGTCCTGCTGGAGATGCCGCCCAGCCCTCCAGTCCTGCTGGGGATGCCACCCAGCCCTCCAGTCATGTCGGGGGTGGCGCTCAGCGTTCCAGAGCCACCTGTGGTGGCACCCTGCGTTCCAGTGCCGTCGGGGGCGGTGGCACAACTTTCAACCCCGGTGGGGGTGTTGCTCCGCCCATCTTCTGCCCGGCAGGGATGCCCGCTTTCCGTGGCAGCAAGAGACAGCTCGTACAGGGGCCCAGGACCCCCGTTGGAGGGGGGTTCTTGGTGCTCCAGGAGGAGCACCCTTTGAAGGCGGGTTCTGTTACGCTACGGCCAGCAAAGGGCACTGTGGTTCGGCTCCGGACGAGTCACATGACTTTGTTTTGGTTCACTCGTTTCTGGATTAAGCGTAAGCTTTAACTTTAATTTGCCACAGGTGTTTGTGTTCTGAGTTGACTGTACTTTGTATTTAAACGCCTAGGTTACTGAGCACGTCACTCAGTATTATTAGCTGACGTGCTTGTAGCGGTCATGTTGTTTGTCTCCATGCCCTGAAGGATAGTGTTCTATGCCACGTTTCTTGTTTCCCAGTGAAGACCGCGTTTACCTGTGTTTGAGATTTGTGATCAATAAAAACCTTGACCTGCACCTGCATCCACGTCCAGTCTATGTGTCGTAACAAAATACTGAGCCAAGATATGGAAGCAGCAGGTCACCATGCGCGCTGTGTCATCCTTCGTGCCATTTACCCTGTCCCCGCCGCCGAAGAGCTACGCCGCACCATGCAGCCAGCAGAGTGAGCTGAGTATCTGGGGCTTCCCAATGAAGGAGAGCTGTACAGCGCCACGTAGCCCGCAAAGTGAGCTGAGCATCTGGGGCTTCCCACTGAAGGAGAGCAGTACAGCGCCGCGCAGTACAGAGGTGAAGGCTGGCCCAGGAATTTTTTTGGGGGTGGCAATGAAGACAGCAGAGCTCCAGCCTGAGGCTATGGGGAGGCCTCAGCTGTGGAGCTCTAGCCTGAGGCCTACGGGGAGGTCTCAGCCGAGGAAGCTGTCCTGCAGTCCAGCCCAGCCGAAAAGGTCGTCCTGCTGCCCTGCGCAGCCGAGGAAGCTGTACTGCTGTCCAGCCCAGCCGAAAGGTTGTCGAGCTGCCCTGCACAACCGAGGAAGCTGTCCTGCTGTCCAGCCCAGCCGAACAGGTTGTCCCGCTGCCCTGCACGGCCAAGGAGGCCATCCCGCTGCCCTGACCGGCCGAGGAGGTCGTCCTGCTACCCTAACCAGCCGAGGCACCTACCCTGAGCTCCAGTCCAGCTGGGGATGCCCCCCAGAACTCTAGTCCTGCTGGGGACGCCGCCCAGCCCTCCATTCCGGCTGGGGACGTGTGTGTGGGGTTGAGTGTGTGCCTGGGTGTGAGGAAAGGGGGGGCCTGAGTGAGTGATAGAGAGAGAGAGAGAGGTGGGTGGAGTCAGCTTAAGTGCTCTCGGGGCGTCTTCGGGAATTCCCAAAAGCACTGAGGGGATTCCTGTGCCGTAGTCCACCGTCTCTCCTGTTTCACCAATCGTGGCCCTCGTCTGCGGTGGAAACTTCAGAGAGAGAGAGAGAGAGAAGACAAAAAGGAAATACCTTGCATGTGGTACAGCAGATGCGCACATCGTCAGCGTGTTGGTACTCGGCTTGCGGGGCGGAAGCGCGTCCTCCTTTATCTCCTTCCTCCCGCGTCTGTATGGCGGGATTCTTCCTTCTAATTCCCCAATCGCCGGCCTGCGTTGGGTCCGCGGCCCCGTCCAACCGTGACAGCGCTTCCGGTCGGTGTTGGATCTGACGCGAAGCTGTCTACTTCACGCCTGTGCAGCAGTCGGTGACGGAGCGTCTTCCTTGTTTTGCGTGTCAGCCATCGGTGTGTCGCGACAGCACATATAACGCACATTCTATCTTATAGACCATGTTTGATTTAGTTCACCCCCACATGGTGAATAATACATTGATTAGCAAACTTGTACAAAAATATACTTAGGGTGATCATTATTTATGCAAAAATTCATAACTCACATTGTAGCTAAGGTTAGCTCTTCATTAGTTTGTGATTAGTACATGCATTAACTCATCATTAGTTCACATTTAAGTATGTATTAATTCAGGTATTAGTGCGTGATAATTCATGTCTTACGGTTTGCTATATTCACAGACAATGCTTATGACCCAGATGTCGGCGCAAAACAGATGTGGATTAATAAAACAGAAGTCAAAGACCAGGACTGCCTCATCTTTATGGACAATGGGAAAGGCATGGACTATGACAAGATGCACAAAATGCTTAGGTAGGTGTGTGTTCATAAAGAGTGCTTTATTTTTCAGAGCAGAATTAGATATTCAAATCCAGTAATTTTCTCTCTCTCTCTCTCTCTCTCTCAGTTTTGGCTTCAGTGATAAGCAGACAATAAGAGGCCATGTTCCAGTGGTTCTTTATGGTAACGGTTTTAATTCGGGCTCCATGCGTTTGGGGACGGATGCCATCGTGTTCTCAAAGAAAGCCAATACCATGTGTGTGGGTCTCCTGTCACAGACTTACCTGGAGAATACAGAAGCAGAGAATGTCATAGTACCTATTGTCATGTTCACCAAGACAGGACAAACTGATATCCTTTACCTAGAACTGAACAATAGATGGCTAGATTTCATAGGAATGGCGCACCAAAGCATGAAAAGGACGTCTATTGCAAGAACCTTTTAAACTGCATGAGACAAGACAATAAAACACATAAACTTGGTATATGTAAAAGGCTGTGCTACACCATCTCACTTGTTTGTTTTTTCCTGACTTTTTCCTGACTTTGAGTTGCAGCTGTGCCAGCCCCATCCTATGAGCTCTGGGGCCACAGTGATGTCCACTGCTCCCACCCTTGAGTCTACCGCGGCACCTCCCATGGCCCCAATTCTAACATGTCTGAGCACCAGCTGCCCAACCCAGAGGGGTAGGATGGGGGAGGCACAAGATGTTGCAGAGGTTTTCTACTGTTGTGTTCTTTAGTTTTTGAACAACAGCCCTCCCGGGTCCCCTCAGAAAGGATCACGGTGTCTTTCATGGCGTAGCTGTCATGGGCTACTCCATTGTGGGAACAGGAGTTGGAAAGCTATGCCTTGGTTGCACAGTTCACTAAAGCCCTGCTGGAGACCTTTTATAATCCAGAGTTAGTCAGGAAGCAGCATCCCATCTGCTTCACATCTGACGGGTGCAGATCATTGGCCAATTATATGGTGGAATTCCGTACTCTGGCCACTGAAAGTGGCCACTCAGGTAGTAAGCTCATCCTTGAGGTGCTCACTGAGTCCCTGCTGGTACATTACCATGAGTGCTTTAAGGATGACCTTACTACCAGGAACCCTAGAGGCTCTATGTGGCCTGGCCATCCGGGTCAGTAACTGTCTCAGATATAGGGAGAGGACCTGGGTCTTGAATTCCCGGAATAGAGAAATAATCCCAGCCTCCTGGTCACTACACCAGCAAGGGTAAAGTCTGATGTAATGATGGTCAATGAGGTGCTGAAGCAGAATTGGCCCTTCAGACCCCACTGGGCCCAATAATAAAGGCCGATCGGTAAATGCTGAGGTTTATCACAGGATGGACCTAAAACCGGCTCTCACTAGCATTTAAATTTACTCATTTAGCAGATGCTTTCATCCAAAGCCACTTACAAATGAGGAAATACAAGTGATATATCAAGGAGAGAACAATACAAGTAGTGCTACTATTCAGGCTTTTTAGAGTAGAATAGAGGTGTAAGAACCAGTGTAAGGTTTGTTTTTGATTTGTTATGTTTTATGAATAATGTTGGAGTTGGCAGGTGAGAGTTCACAGAAGAGGTGGGTCTTTAGCCATTATCTGAAATTAGTGACAGATTCTGCTGTCCAGACTGAGGTTGGAAGTTCATTCCACCACTGAGGGACAGTTAGTTTGAAGGTTCTGGAAGGTTCTATTAAGCATCGGTCGTTAATTGATCGCAGATTGCGTGAGGGAACGTAAACCTCAAGGAGTGTTGGTCTCACACAGCACCCAGCCACTCACTCTGCATGAGGGTCCCCCTGTGGACAAGGTCCTGTTGTACCTGACCCAAATTATTACACACATTATGCTTGCCCATTTATTTATATGCAGGCACAGGTTTTCACTCTGCAACTGGGTCCACACTGAACTACACTGAAACAGTATATCCAAGTACTGTACATAGCACATTGATATATCCATATAAACTATCATATTACTATTGTTTCTTAAAACATATTGTACATTGAAACTAAAGTGAAATATGTGTTGGTATGATAGCTAGTAACATATGGAAAATTCTGAGCCTGTTAGTGACAAAGAAAGGTAAAGAATTGCTTTCTGAGAGTTTAAAGGGTCCTCTGTGTAGTTTGTTCCTTAACGCTGTGGCTTACTCAGTGCTGCACTTGGAGCATGCAGAGTCTCTTCATGATATCCTGACACATTCGCTGTTTGACAAAGAGGAAGAACTGCTCTCTGAGTTCAGTGTCATTGATGGGTTATGCAGCAACTCAAATGGAACTCGTATCATCATCTGGAATCTATGCAGGTGAAAATATAGAGAGTTTTACAGTCTCCTCTGAAACTATTTGAAAGGAAATGCGAATGAAGTTGTTTTTGGATATGAGAGAGGAGAATTATCTATTCCTATACATTTGCTCAGTTCAAAATTGGGTGGTTTGATACAAAATTTTCTATGTCTTATGTTTAACATTCTTTCGGAGGGGACTGTGTGTGAGTGGGTGTCTATATGTATATGTATATATATATATATATATATATATATATATATATATATTAGCATATAGATAATGATATGAGAAAAATATTGGTGCCTCATCTCAACTGAAATATGCTTTAAAATGATGGTGTTACCCTCCCGCCAGCAAATGGTGCTGCGGTGTAGAAGCGCAAAAACTGCGTGCACGAGATTCTTTTATATATGGACATGCACGGTTTGTTTGTTTTGATTTACTTTCTGTTTAAGCATTGGTTGTTTGTCAAGGGTGTGTCTTAAGTTAATCCAGGTGTCCATGTTTCAGATTGATTGGTTTAGGTATTTAAACCCCTCATGTGGTTGCACACTTTGCGCAGTATATACGTTATTCATGTTGTATGAATATGTGAATATTGAATACATTACGTGTGCTAAAGCAGTCCTGTTTTCATGTACTGTTTGAGTTCCTTGCTTCGTATCCAGCGTTCAAGTAAAGCCCGTTTAGACCGCATTATCTGTGTGTATTTGGCTAAGTGACAATAAAGACTTTGATCTATACCTGTTATTGCTCAAGTCCCTTTTCATAACAGAATACTGAACCAGTCATGCGGAAGCAGCATAAGCCATAAGCGCCCTCACCATAAGCGCCGCCAAAGCAGCCGAGTTTGAGGCGTGGCATCGTTCGTTCTGGGAACAGAGGAAACAGCTGAACGAGAAACTTGCTAAGCTCCAACGACTCCTGAAGGCACCGCAGCAAGCCGGGCCTCGTGCCATGTCGTCACCAGCATAAGGTCTCCTGCCCTCGCTGCCGGAGAGCTACGCCGCACCACGTGGGCAGCCGAGCTACTCGAACTCTTGGGGCTTCCCACTGCAGGGGAATTACACCACACCATACAGCCAGCAGAGCTACCCAAGTTCCTGGGATTGCCCACTGCAGGGGAATTACACCACGCTGCCCAGTCTGGAACTGAAGGCTGGCCTAGAACATTTTTTTCGGGGGGGGTTAGGGCAACAGCAACATCAGAGTTCTATCGTGAGACCTACAGGTAGGTCTCAGCTGTGGAGCTCCAGCCCTTGGTTAACAATGCAACCTCTGGGCCCCCATTCATATCCAGTGTTCAAATAAAGCCTGTCTATGCCGTGTTACCTGTGTGTATTCTGCTATCTGACAATAAAGACTTTGATCTGCACCTTTTTCTGCTGAAGTCCCATTCGTAACAGAATGTAGGGGGAGGGGGGGGTTTAGGGCAACAGCAACATCAGAGTTCCAGCGTAAGACCTACAGGTAGGTCTCAGCTGTGGAGCTCCAGCCCTGGGTTAACAATGCAACCTCTGGGCCCCCATTTTAAGTCAACATGGCAGCCTCAGAGCTCCAGAGTGAGACCTACAGGGAGGTCTCATCTGTCGAGGAAGCTGTCCCGCTGTCCAGCCCAGCCGAGGAAGCTTTCCCACTGTCCAGCCCAGCTGAGGAGGTTGTCCTGCTGCCCTGTCCAGTTGAAGAAGCAGTCCCACTGTCCAGTATTGCTGGGGGCATCGTCCAGCGTTCCAGTGCTGCTGAGGGTGTCATCCAGCGTTCCAGTGCTGCTGGGGGCGTCGTCCAGCATTCCAGTGCTGCTGGGGGCATCGTCCAGCGGGACAGCCCCACCGAGGATGGCGCCCCGACTTTCAGTCCCGCTGGGGGTGGAGCTTCGCCTGTCTGCTGTCCAACAGAGGCCGCCTTGTTTTCCGTTGCAATGAGAGACCACTCACACAGGGGCCCCGGACTGCCTTTGGAAGGGGGCTGCTCACTGGACAGTTTGTTTGGGTTAGGTATTTAAACCCCTAATGTGGGTGCGCACTTTGCTCAGTATTTACATTGATCATGTTTTATGAGTATGTACATATTGAATACGTTTCGTATGCTAAAGTGGTCCTGTTTTCATGTAATGTTTGAGTTCATTGCTTCACATCCAGTGTTCAAATAAAGCCTGTCTATGCCGTGTTACCTGTGTGTATTCTGCTAAGTGACAATAAAGACTTTGATCTGCACCTGTTTCTGCTCAAGTCCCGTTCGTAACAGATGGACGTCATACTGTTTATAGAACAAATATTGGATATGAAAATATTAGAAAATTGGATTTTATACCATGGTTTTTTTGTACAATAATTTAAATAATTTCTTCCTATCGTTCCAATTATTCTGCTGCAAAAGGTCTTCAGGAGAATTAGAATTTGACTTCATGCAGGACCTTTACGACATACAGATCCCTGTTGAGGTGCACATGAGCACCAGGGAGCCAAACAAGCGCCAACCTGATGGTGACATGTCAGTTCTTGAGAGTGAATATTCACTACGGGTGAGAAATTAGTTCCTAGCAATTGAACCACTTTTTAACCACTGATCACATATATAATCAAGAGTGTTCTTTTTCTCTTGAGTTAGGCATACTGCAGTATCCTGTACCTGAAGCCAAGAATGCAGATTATCATCCAAGGGAAGAAGGTGGAAGCCCAGTTTATCACTAAGAGTCTAGCAAAAGTCTTCAAGGACACATACAAACCTGTCTTCCTTGTATCCTTGTGCAAATGTTAAAAAAAAAGTGAACGTGTAAAATATAGCTCTTAAAGGATTTATAATATTTTGAATGCCATGATCCTTAAGATTTTGTCTCAGAAAAAGGGAATGACAATCACCTTTGGGTACAACACAAAGACAAAGGAGCACTATGGCATCATGATGTACAACAAAAACAGACTGATCAAAGCCTATGAACGTGTTGCTTGTCAGCGCAAAGTGAGGACCTTTCTGTCTGTATAAAAGTAATCTTTTTTCATAATAATCTGATTAACAAAATGGGATGAGAAACCCAAGCATGAATATGCGGAGGAGCACAGATATATTTAAATTAAAAATAATTGTATAATAGGTTAGTTCAGAAACCTGGGAATTTGGCCTTTTCTAAACGTCTTTGAAATCTGAATATATTTACAAAAGAAAGAGCCAAAAAAAAAAGACAAACAAGGTCCAAAGAAAAATAAACAGTAGTATAAATAAATTTATACTGACCCTAGCACTGTTCCTGCAAACATGTTTATGCTATTTAGTGTAGAGATTTACATGTGAGCATCTTTTGTCGTTTGCGCTAAAAGAAAATTACACTATGTAAAAGATTGTGGACACCTGAGCATCACACTCATACTGTATGCAGGCCTTCCCCAAACTTTTGCCACAAAGTTGGAAGAATACAATTTTATACAACATCTGGGTTACACATGTATACCTGTTCCCTGTGAAAGGAACAAGATGTTGAGTGAGCTTCACGCTGTGATAAGCACCCTCACATGTGACCTGTATCTGAAGTCTGTGTGAAATCAGGCCTCAGGTACTTCCTGTGACTGGGCAATATTTCTATGTAGAAATATGTGTCTTTTAGATCTGTCATCACAAACCAGTCCTCGAACTGAATCTGTGGAATGAGCGTAAATATCTTGAACCTGTATGTCCAAAGAGTATGGTTCACATGCCTCAGATCTAAAATTGGCTGCATACTCCCATCTTTTTTTGCAGACCAGGAAATAATGCCTGTAAAACCTCCCTCCCTGAGAGAAAGGGGTGCATATTCTATGGCCCCTCAGAGAAAGGAATACTAGTGTTATGTGCAAGATGGATCTTGCTACTGCACTAATGTTGTGCTCTGCTTCTGAACTGAGGGGTTGAGCTCTGAACTAACCATTCTCAGATCAGGCCTTTTAGCAGGCTGTGACTGTGGCTGCCTGGTCCCCCTGGCTTTCCGCAGGGGGAGGCGGGCCAGCACAGAAGGCAGATGTGATACACTCATGGCACCACTCATAGATGCCAGTGAAAACTTGACATGACAGGGAAGGAACTAGCTGAACGGCACCATTTGCTGTTTCACCTTGTGAACCCTGTCGGCGATGGCGTTAACCGAGCCACTGAACAGGCCAGAAGGTTCAACAGGGGCATCCAGCAGGGAGACCTTATCTTTTCTCCCTATTCCTGAGAGGTTGAGCCATAGGTGCCTCTCTGCCATGACCAGGCTACCCATTGAATGGCTGAAATGACTGCCTTTGCTTGGTCGACACTGACTCTGGCCCAACAATTCATTCTCCAATGTTGAGCTCACTCAGCAGGTTTACTTGTTAGGCCTGCAACATTGCCATTGTATGCCGTTACCCATAAGCGAGACCTGCTTCCGCATAAGCTTTTCTAACCAAGGCCGAGGTGGCCTTACATGGCACTGATGGCAAAGCCGGTCTCCCTAAATTCCCTGCTGTTGATGGAGAGAGGTAGCTTGCAAGTGCCTCCTTGGAATAGCTAAATACCAATTCTGTTTATTCCCTACAATTGCTGAATAATCCAACGTTGCGGGGTTATAAATACAGCTGATGTACAGTGTTCCCCAGAAGCGTACTTCTGGACAAAAGGGAACTTTTCTGTGGTGTGAGCGAGATTTATTTTCACTGGAAAGAAAGCGCTCATCCAGTCTGCTATGACCCACTTCCTCTTCCCCATGCCAGTCTAAATTTTGTTTTTCTACAACCCTGGTAATCACTTCAAGTGGCGCTTGGCACTTATGCTTGAGAGCTGCTCTCTGTTTTTGGTGCACTGGCTCCCCCTCTGTCTCCTTGGAGTCAGAGAGGGTGGGTTGACACTCCATACCATAAGGAGAACTCATGACACGAGCTCCAAAACCTGGAAGTGGAGCGTGAAATCCAGAGTACAGAGCAAAAGATAGAGCAGCCCTCATCTCCGAGTCCTCCTCCAAATCCCTATGGGATCCCCAGAACCTGAGCCAGAGGGCTGCCTCGGTCAAGAAAAGAATGAGAGCAGAGGTCTCTGATCGTGAAGCTTTCACAATGCGTGCAGTCAGCCACCTCAAGGGCCGCTGCAGCATATTCCACTTCCAAACATGTCACAAATAAAGTGTGTCCATCCCCCTCTGTAATAAAACGGGAGCAAGGAATAACACACTTCCTGAACTCTCTCTGACGCATACTTTCTTTTTATTGCAAAGGGACAGAAAAGTATAGAGATATATTTAACTTTTCCAAAAATAGAGAGGAAGTGAAGAGTTTTTAGGAGCAGGCCAGAAGGTCTTTGCTGAAGATAATAAGGCCAATGACATGGTTTACATGTACCATTTTATAATCACGCAATGTTCGAAAGGCCACATCACCTGACCAGGGCATGTCTATAAATAGGTGTGCTTTCACAAAGTCTTCAGATACCAGTTAGGCATGATGGTGCTTCCCACAGCATGAAGCTCACACAACGTTGAATTCCCTTTGAAAGGGAACATCTTTGAATTCCCTTCGCTGGAACTAAGAGGCCCAAATATGTTGCAGCATGACAATGCCCCTGTACACAAAGTGAGATCTATAAACACATGGTTTGCCAAGGTTGGAGTAAATTAATTTAAATGGCCTGCACAAAGCCCTGACCCCAATCCCATTCATCATCTTTTGGATGAATTGGAACATTGATTGCTCCCAGGCCTCCTCGGACAACATCAGTGCCCAACCTCACAAATTCTCTTATGGGTTAACAAGCAAATGTCCACAGCCACGTTCCATAATCTTCCCAGAAAAAAGCCTTCTCAGAAAAGTGAAGGTTATTATAACAGAAAAGAGGGTACTAAATCTGGAATGGGATGTTCATCAAGCACATATGGTCATATGGTGTATATCGAAATACAACAACATGACTGTGTTATGATGGAGGTACCATAAGGCCTTAAACTGCAAATATTCAGACTTGGCACCAGCTAGCATGGATAACAAATAGGCCTATAAACATCACAACGATCTGTTCAAATATATGAATGGCTTTATATTAAGACAAACAGCTCAACCAAAATCACTAGTTATAGAACTAAAACCACACTATGGCTCACACATATGATAGATGAAGTTCAAGGATCCATTGCTGGTGCTCAAGCAATGGTAGTCTGGGATCACATATAAGAGACTCTTCCAGATAGAGAATGAACCAGCAACAGAGCCATATTGTGTGACTCTAGATTAACCTCCAGCAGGTCACAGAAATGGTCAGCAGGCTCTGGACCAGCCATGACTTCTGCCCTTAAAATGGCTGCAGCCAGACTAGGGTTAGACACTGTGGCTCAACCTGAAATATAGATAGTGCTCAGCTGCCACCAAATTCTATTTATCTCATAGAATTGCATTACATAGATGGCTACATGGCAGATTTTCAGTGGCCACAATGTTGTCAGTATGTCAGAAACCAACAGAATCAGCCTGAACCACATGATCCATGTGGACACCTGCACCATGTGGACACTTGCTTTACTCTCCACCCACACTGCTCCAGTGCTGAATGCAAACACATAGATGACTGATAAGAATGTATGATATTTCTATGAATTTGACAGTGTGGTTGGTACAGTCCAGAAGCATGCAAAGCAGCTCTGCAAAATCTGGCTGTTTACCTGAGTTATTTTGTCTTGTTAAGGTCCTAGAGAGTAGATTTCAGGGTATAGATTCACAGCCAGCAGAACAAAGCCAACATGCCAAACAGCCCCAATAGATTTCCAAGGGCTGAATCAACACTCTGACATCTTCTAAAGGTCCGCAGGCCTTAGCAGGGTCATGAACATATGGAATTACACTCCCAGGGTCCTAACAAAGTGAGTGTCCCTAGTGAACCCAGTGGTTTGTGCATGTCAGCACAACTCTTCATGCCCCAAACCATCAACCAGCAACTAGATCAGAAAAGTGACTCCTGATGACCACCAGTTTCACAGTCATCTTGCAACCTTCTCTGGGCTCAAGGTCTCACCAATTTGAGACCCTGAAAAGGTTGCTGGTCTTACCTGAGATGTAGACTCCATCTACAGAAAAATGGTTGCAGCTAAATCCTGGTTTACTTTCTCCTACTGGGTTATATAGTATGAAAGGACAAAATGTATATTTTTAAATAATAAAGTGCTTAAGTACTTCATGAAGTAGTAGGTCTTTATGTTGTTGAAAGGCAGACAGTGACTCAGCTTTTTGAACACCTAGGGGAAGTTCATTCAATCACCTATGTGCCTGAACACCGAAGAGCCTTGATGCATGTACCCTGAGAGGTGGTGGGTCTAACTAAGTTGTGATAAAGTATTGTTGTGCAGAGCAGGGTGTTTTAAATGCTTTATGGTTTGTCACCGGTCTGTTTTTGCCTTGTATGCAAGCATCAGTGTTTTAAATTTGAAGATGACTCCCATGGTGTGTCATGACTGCCAAGACTCATGAGGGTTCACAAGATCGTTTTATTGTTGATTGTGTCGAACACTGCTGAAAGGTTGAGGAAGTTAAGGGCTGATGACAGTTTGGCTGATCTACCAGTATTAAGGTTCTCAGTGCTTTGTGTGCTGCTTTGAAGCCAGACTGGTTAGCATCTTGGAGGTTGTTCTTGGTGAGATAAAGAGATTATTGTAGACAGTATTTGAAGATTTTAGAAATAAAAGAGATAATGATAAAGTAACGATAATCGTTAGTAGTTGCTGATGTCTCAGTTACCCAAAGTGAATTTCTTCATAATGGGAATGACCCTTGCTGATTTAAATGCAGTTGGTATATAACCAGATGTTATGCAAACATTAATGATAGAAGAGATAAAGGGGAGGAGGTTTGGAGCATTGTGGAAGGGATGGGATCCAATGGGCAGTGGATTGCAAGACAAGATAACTTGCAACATCTCTTCTGTTGATATAAAATAAAGAGAAAAAGAAGGGAAATACTGAATGTGTAATGTAGGAGTGAAGTAGATTAGTAGATTTTTTCAATATTTTCATAGAAGAAATTGGCAAAGCCATCAGCAGTGAGGTAGGACATTGAAGGAGGGCCTCAGTTACATCCATAACGCAGTATTGTTGTCACGTAATGAAGGCTGAAATGGAAACAAGTACAGGTATGGCAGTTTAATCAAAGAACAACAATTCCAAAGGATCAAGGCAAACAGCACAAACAGGGCAGGGCAAAGAGAAAATCATAAATGTAAGCAATGTCAAAACACCAGAATAAACAGACATGATATATGGCTTGGTAATGACAGAGACAAGACAACTCGCAAAGACTAAGTGTTTGAACAGTCTCTTATACGTGTGGTGTGATTGTGAGTGTAAATTGGATGCAGGAGGGCATGATTAGAATGAAGGTGTGTTCTGGGAATTGCAGTCCATGATGGACATGTTTTAAGGCCACAGCGCACAATAAGAATTATAGTCACTGGTTTGATGTGATGTGATAGAAGGAAGCAGGGAGGTGGAGCAGCTGAGCTAGGCTGAACTAGGCTGAACTCTGCCGGCTGAACTAGGTTGTCCGTGTCAGCAGACTCGGGCATGAACAGAACTTGGTTGTCCATGTCAGCAGACTCGGGGCGTGAGAAAAATTTGTTTGACTGTGTACGTAGGTCATTAGTCCCAAGCAGTCTCAAACTACTCTTTTTTTGGAGCCGTTTATGTGTGCACCAGCTGCCTTTGAAACATTCCTGGAGTAGAAATATGATTTATTTATCCTGAGTTGACTGCATGTTGGACACTGTAGAGTGGCTTCTTTATGGCAGCCTTCAGTCTTGCATACCTGCATCACTCCTACTGCCACCCTGTCAGCCTGTCACTGGAGCTGAGTGGTGGAGGCTGCCCTGTCGATTCACTCATAAAATGTGTGGCAGATCGGGCTTGCTCATCTCACAAACTCCCCTTGCAGTTCTGCCCTGGATTCCCAAACTCCTTTAGAAATAATTCAGCAAACTGAGTAACATTGGTGAGGGCACTGGACCCTATACTGGCCAGATGCTCCACCCATTGATAGGCCGGGCCATAAAGCCATGACATAATGAACCTGAGCCACTGCCTCTTGTTTTTCTCATTTGGCACAATCCATAATTCAGATCCGGAAGGTCTATGTCAGTTCACTGGGGAAATTGGACTGACATGAATGGTGGCCAGACATCCTTATGTACGCTGGCGTGATGATCTCCTTGCTCTCCTGCTGCTTCCATGTTGAGGCAAAGTATTCTGTCACGTAATGGAGGCTAAGATGGAAGCAAGTGCAGGTAAGGCAATTTAATCAAGTAAAAAGGATAAGGCAGAAAACAATAATCATGAACATGCAGAGATCAGGGGATCAGGAAAACAGCACAAACAGGGCAGGGCAAAGAGTAAATGTAAATGTAAGTAAATGTAAACAAGGTAAAAACACCAGAACAACAACAGAGACAAGGCAACTGCGAGTAGACTTTGCAAAGACTAAGTGTTTGAACAGTCTCCTATATGTGTGGTGTGATTGTGAGTGTAAATTGGATGCAGGAGTGCGTAATTAGAATGAATGTGTGTTCTGGGAATAATGACCATGTTTGTAGGCCACAGTGCCGGATGGGAATTGTAGTCAATGGTTTGATGTAATATGTCAATTGTGAATTAAACTGGAGATTTAAAAATTCATTAGTAACAGCATGTTTCAGAGCCTTTCTATGCAAGAGCTGTCAACTATTTGGACAGATTACAAGATAATAAACTATAGATTAGAGATAATTGTGATTGAGCATATGTACTCCAATATGCCCACCTACTTATGGGCTTGCAAGAAAATACATAGTTAAATTATACAGGTTGTACAGTTGATATGCAGTCAGATTCAGATCTGAGGTGATTTTATGAAATGAACAAAACAATTTTTTCTTGATTTTTAAAATTATTTTTACAGTGTTTATTATGTTTCACTATCAGGCTAACAGCAGAGGAGTGGGAGTTATCGGTGTGATAGAGTGTAACTACCTCAAACCAACTAACAACAAGCAAGACTTTGACAATACAGAAGAATACAGGTGTGTTGAGGAACATTTCCAGATTTGATTATCTATTTTAAATACAATTTAAATATTTAAATATTTAGGGTGTCCATACATAGGGAACTATGTATGCCAGCACCACATCGGTTCCTATCCTTCTACCTTATATGTTGTTGGTCCTCTGTGTGCTGCTAAAACAGCTCTAAGAAAGCATGGATTGTATACAACCTCTGAAGGTGCCCTGTGATATCTGATACCAATATGTTAGCAGCAGATCCTTTAAGCATTGTAAGTTGCAAGGTGGAGCTGCATTAGACCAGGTGGTCCAGCATATCTCACAGATGCAAGATCAGATTGAGATCTGGAGAAATTTAAGGCCAAGGTAACGCCTTGAATTCTGCATGTTTCTCAAACCATTCCCAAACAATGGGCCTCAGTCATCAATCTTTGAGTAAAGTTAAAAAAGTTAAAAGAAGAATATCTCTGAGGCAGAAGATAAAGTACAAGAAAAAATATTATTTATGAACATGTCTTACATGAGTTATTGATGGAACTCATTGGACCAGATGACCTTCTATTTCTCCAAGGTCCAGTTCTGATGCGCTGATGCCCATGGTGCTTTTGATGGGGTAAGATGGGCACCCTAACTGGTCCATAGCTATGCAGCTCCATATGCACTGTGTGATATGACACGTTCTTTCCACAACCATCATTAACATTTTCTGTAATTTTCTGTGACTGACTTTATCACCATAACTCTTACTGGACCAGACGAGAGAGTTTTTATTGCCCTTGCGCACTGATGAGCCTTGAGTGCCCAACACTGTTGTTGGCGCATAGCTTGTCTCTCCTCAGGCCGCCTTAGGTTGATATTTGGCACTGATCTCCTACAAGCCTTGCCATTTCAGAGATGCTTAGACCAAGTCATCTGGCCTTAATGACTTGGCCCCTGTCAAAGATGCCCATGTCTTCATGCCTGCCCATTTTGAACAGACAGTTTGATTACCTTCTAATGTAACCCTAGACCTTGACATGCTCTGTTGTTATGACATAATCAAGGATATTTTCTTCATATGTAAGTAGCCATCATGTTTTGGATCTTTGGGAATAACTATTATATGTACAGTATCCCAAGACCACTTATATTTTAGATTGATCTTTTTTTTTTTTTACCACTCTGATTAGGAGCAGTGTTGTTCATATGTGTAGACTTTAGTTAAGGATCATATTTTGTGCCTGTGCAGGAGAACCATGCATGATGTAGGTTGTAAGCTTGAGGAATATTTGAAGGTGCTGTCTATAAGGTGCTGTCATCACTCCATCTGTTTCATGCACCTTCATTATGATATGTTAATGATTTAATTTCACCTTTATTTCAGAAATAAGAGAGCCCTGGGCCAGGGTCAAGAGAACACAGAGAAGAAGAAAGCTAGAAGAAATGTTTTTGTTAACAACATACCAGATAGTCCGTCAACATCCTCAGCCTCACCTGACACTGTTTGTTCATCTGCCATGTGCAGCTCTGGTAATGATGCTAATAAAGGAGAATGGATAAAAACTGAAACAGCACCATTGGATAATGGTGATGATGTGATTGACAAGAGTACAGTGAACAACGAGCAAAGGAATCAATTCACACAGACCAGATCTAGATGTGTTAAACATAAGACATAGAACCTTTTGTATCAGACCAGCCAATTTTGAGCTGAGCAAATGTATAGGAATAGATAATTCTCCTCTCTCATATCCAATATATAATATTCTTCTTTTCAGCCATTCTCGGCCCACTGCAGGTCGTAAGCCTCTGTTTAATGCCGCCACCAACTACGATCCTGTGCCCTTTGTTGCCAAATGATTCCAGCGAACTTTCTGATGTCATCAGCCCACCTGGCCTTAGGTCTTCTTCTTGGGCATTTGGCTTCCAGTGGAGTCCAATTCAGGACTGCAGACATCCATTTTTAGTCTTTCATTCTTGCTACGTTTCCTGCCCACTTCCAGTTTAATGTTTTCACCCTTTTGATTATGTCCATTACTTTGGTTTGACTTTGCACCCACACACTAGTCTTGTGTTTTAATAGCTATATGTTTAACATATAGCTAAGGGTCACTTCGTTGAGTGACCCTTAGTTTTTGAATTATTTTATTATCCAGGTTTCACATTCATAGGTAAGAGCAGGGTGAACACAATGATCAAACACTTTTCTTTTGAAACATAGAGGAAAGTTGTGTTTGAAGATGAAATTGAGGCGGCCAAAAGTTTGCCATCCTGATCTTACCCTCCTGTTGACTTCGTCAAGGCCATTCAGTTCCACTGATATGTTTTGTCCTAGATATATGTAAGTGTTTACTTGATCCAATAGTTTCCTCTGTATTTTAAATGGTATTGGTTGAAAATTATTGTTGAACATAACTTGGGCTTTTTTTAGGTTAATTTTTAGCCCTGATTATTTGCTTGCTTCATTTAAGTCTAGTAGTAGTTGTTGTAGTTCTTCTGGGGTTTCTGAGAATTGAATTATGTCATCGGCAAAACGTAGGTTGGAGAGGTGGGAACCATTGATCTTGATTCCTTTGTCCTCCCAGTCGAGTTTTTTGAAGGTCTCTTCTAGGAGGCCGAAAAAAAGTTTGGGCGATATGGTATCTCCTTGGCGAACGCATTTTTGTATTCTGATTTCCAGTTTATCATCATTTAACTGAATTATAGCTTTTGCATTTTTATAGATTTCGTACAGGATTTTTATATAAATCTTGGTTTTGTAGGGCCTGAAGTACTGAGAAAGTTTTGACAGTGTCAAAAGCTTTTTCATAGTCAACAAAAGCTAGACAAAGTGGTAGATTACCACTTGACGCTTGACGCTGCTTCCGGCTTGACGCTGCTTCCGGCTTGACGCTGCTTCCGGCTTGACGCTGCTTCCGGCTTGACGCTGCTTCCGGCTTGACGCTGCTTCCGGCTTGACGCTGCTTCCGGCTTGACGCTGCTTCCGGCTTGACGCTGCTTCCGGCTTGACGCTATTATATTACTTTTCTTATTTCTATACTTTAAAAAATATATATATATATTTACTTGAATTTCACAAATATAAACACAGTAGTTTAGATAAAACTAATCGTAATATTGTGGTGTCGCTAAATTCTGGTTTGTTTGTACAAACATCAACGACTAGCTTGCGATTAGCTTTAGCCCGCTAGCATCGCGGTTAGCAGTAACCGCTAGCATCACCTACCACTAGCCTACCTTTACGTTTGTATTTCATATGTTGAATTTATCACTGTTCTGTTTAAAAAAAAACAAATATGTCCACCGTCTCTCCTGTTCTGAGTGCAGATGACCCTGCCTGAGCTTCACATGGTGTTGCTGGAACTGGAGGATGTGGTGAGAGAGGGGATCCGTGGCCTACTTGACCAGCAGGCCCAGCTGCAGGAGCGACGAACCTGCGTGAATCATCTTGTGCCTCTGTCCACACACCCAAGGTAAACACACAGTGTTCGTATTCACTCCCCAGCCCCCTCTAGCCGTGTGTTTCTCTGTGCAGGGATCGTGCAGCCAGGACCTTCCCAGCCACGGTCTCGGTCACACCGGCGCCAACACCCTCGGGCCTTGGGTGAACCAGCGGCGGAAGGCTGCCGCCCCGCGCCGGCGTCTCTCCACCACCCGGTTCCAGATTCCAACCCGAACTGCGCCCCTCTCTGCCAGACCAGACCCAACGCCGTGATCGGCCGGAGACTCTATCCTGCGGAACGTCCGTGTAGCTTCTTCCAAAGGTAAGGTGCACACACACGTTTTTCTGGTGCTCGTGTTCTTCATGTCGCTGTGCAGGTATCCAGGATCCTGAAGGACGAGCGCATTGAGCGGTTGTGCTGCATGCTGGGACCCGACGACACCAGGCTACGGCAGACGGAGGTTCTGAAGAGGGACTTCACCAGCCTGTTAGAGACGGGCGAGGCAGATCACCCACAGTGAGGATCATCGCTCTCTGGACCTCTTCCCACATTCAGACGTGGAGCAGAAAAGTTCAGTAGACTTCGCTTTAAATGAATGGTTAGTCTCTTGGTGTAATGAGCAGAATCTAGTGTTTGTTAATAACTGGAATCGTTTTTGGGAGCGCCCTAGGCTGTTTCGTCCTGATGGCCTGCACCCCAGCAGCGTTGGAGCGGAACTGCTGTCCGAGAACATCTCCAAGGCGCTCACTCCAAGTGACTCTCTACCGTAGTACATCTTCTGACAATAACAGTCAGTTTAATCAATGTTCATTTAATAGTCAATCACCAGTAATCAGTACTATTGAGACTGTGTCTGTTCCCGAGCTATACACATAAATAGGAAATCTCGTAACCTTCGAACCCAATTAATATAAAATTAAATCATATTGAATGCACAGCCAGCATTTTTGATCTGAAGCTAGGACTATTAAATGTTAGATCTCTTATGTCTAAGGCTCTTATTGTCAACGACATCATTACTGACCAGGAATGTAATTTAATGTGTTTAACGGAAACTTGGGTTAAACCAAATGAGTAATGAGCATTAAATGAAGCCAGTCCTCCTGGATACAGTTATGTACATCAGCCTCGTTCAACTGGTAGAGGTGGAGGTATTAGTCTTATCCATAGTGAAAATCTAGTCGTCACACAAAAATATAGTCATAAGTTTAATTCCTTTGAAATTTCTTTATACCAGTGTAAATCCCATAGCCAAAAAAAATAAGTCAATTCCTCTAATTATTATTTACAGACCCCCAGGGCCTTATACTGAATTTCTTAGTGAATTTGCAGACTTTGTATCAAACCTGGTTGTGTCTGTAAATAAAGCATTAATCGTCTGAGATTTTAATGTTCATTTTGATAACCTGGAGGACCCTCTGAGAACAGCGGTCGTGTCCATCTTAGATTCAGTAGGGATTAATCAGAACGTGATCGGGCCTACTCATAGTGGTGGTCACACTCTTGACCTCATACTAACTCATACTACCACTAGAAAATATTGAAATTATTCCACAGTCTGAAGTTATCTCAGACAACCATCTTATCTCATTCATAATCCGTATGGATTATAATATCTCCACCGCTCGCTACCGCCGCGTAAACGCACATTCACATCAGCTACTGCACTGAGCTTCATAAATAACCTACCAGAGACATCAGTTGTTTTAGATCAGTGCCTGATCCAGTAGATCTCGACCAGGCAACTGAAAGTTTGGAGTCAACACTCCGTTGCACACTAGATAGAGTGGCTCCACTCAAAAGGAAAATAATTAGACAAAAAAATTAGCACCCTGGTATAATGATCTAACGCGATCCCTAAAACAGAAATCTAGACAATTAGAACGTAAATGGCGCCAAACCAAGCTGGGATATTTCAGACAGCATGGAAGGAGAGCCTACTGCAATATAGGAAATCTCTTGTCGTATGCAAAAGATCTACTTCTCCACCTTAATAGGAGACAACCAAAACAATTCTAGATTCCTCTTCAACACGGTAGCACAACTAACTAGGAATAAAACCACTTCAGAGGAAAAAAACTCAATCATTTCATAGCAGTGAGGATTTTTATGAAATTTTTCATTTATAAAATTGAAAATATTAGAGATGAAATACAGGCCATTAAATTACAAACGGTCAGTAATATAACAAACCCATTAGATGACAATGTGGCAATACCGGATCAATGTTTAGAGTGTTTTGCTCCGCTTATAGAGACCGACCTAGCTACACTAATCTCATCAGCTAATTCATCAACCTGCATACTAGATCCTATACCCACATGTTTGTTTAAACAGATTTGTCCAGGAGTAATTAAGTCACTTTTAAATATAGTAAATTCCTCCTTAACCACTGGCTATGTCCCTAAATCTCTAAAATTAGCAGTTATTAAACCATTGATAAAAAAACCTGACCTTGACCCGTCTCAATTATCCAATTATAGACCAATATCGAATCTCCTCTTCATCTCAAAGATTCTAGAAAAGGTAGTAGCAAAACAGTTATGCTCATACTTAGAAAGGAACAACATTCATGAAATATATCAGTCAGGATTTAGACCTCATCACAGCACAGAGACAGCACTAGTTAAAGTAGTAAATGACCTTCTTCTGACCTCTGATCAGGGTTGTGTCTCGCTGCTTGTGTTACTAGACCTTAGCGCAGCTTTCGATACCATAGATCACACTATTCTCCTTGATAGATTAGAAAATGTTGTTGGTGTATAGGAACAGTCCTCTCCTGGCTCAGGTCTTATCTGACCGATCGCATTACCATCGTAGATATAAATGGTGATTTCTCCATGCGTATCTGAGGTTACTTTTGAGTTCCCCAGGGTTCTGTTTTAGGCCCACTGCTTTTACCTTATATATGTTACCCCTAGGACAAATTATTCGAAACATGGAATTAGCTTCCACTGTTATGCTGATGATACACAGCTGTATGTTTCAGCCAAAGCCAGAGGACAGACAGAAGCTTAGTAAAGTGGAGGAATGTGTAAAAGGACATTAGATGTTGGATGTTAACTAACTTCCTTTTACTTAATTCTGATAAAACAGAAATACTTTTATTAGGCCCACGGTAGCTAGAAGTAATCTTCCTGACTACACAGTAACTCTGGATGGTCTTTCTGTTTCATCATGTACAGCAGTTAAAGACCTCGGAGTGATTATTGACTCCAGTCTATCATTTGATGCTCATGTAGATAATATTACTAGGATAGCGTTCTTTCATCTCAGAAATATTTCTAAGATAAGAAACATATTGTCACTACATGATGCAGAAATACTGGTTCATGCATTCATCACCTCTAGATTAGATTACTGTAATGCCTTACTGTCTGGATGTTCCAGTAGGAATATAAATAAACTCCAGTTAGTCCAGAATGCAGCTGCTAGAGTCCTTACTAGAACTAGAAGATATGACCATATCACCCCGATCTTATCCACACTGCATTGGCCTCCCGGAAAATTTCGCGTTAAGTTTAAAAATACTTTTATTAACCTATAAAGCACTACACGGTCTCGCACCACAAAAATCTAAGCGACCTTCTGGTTTTTATATGATCCGCCACGCCTAGTCAGATCAAAAGATGCAGGCTATTTGATATTACCTAGAATAGTGAAGTCTACTGCAGGGGGAAGAGCCTTCGCTTATAGAGCCCCACAGTTATGGAACAGTCTTCCTATTAGTGTTCGGGACTCAGACACAGTCTTTAGTGTTTAAATCTAGGCTTAAAACATATTTGTTTACTCAAGCTTACCCTGACTAGATTATATCGCACTACCTCACAATCCTAATCGTTTTTCTCCCTCTCTCTCTTTTGCCGAGCCCCACACGAATTTATGGAGATATTGAGATCCAGATCCCTTCTGCCTCTGGATGAGCCCAAATCTTCTGCTGGGACTACGGCTGCTCCTAAGGCCATACATACTTCTCATTTTCACATTATCTGTGTTACATTCACAATCTGTGTTACCCAGATGAGGATGGGTTTCCCTTCTGAGTCGGGTTCCTCTCAAGGTTTCTTCCTCAAAAACATCTTAGGGAGTTTTCCTTGCCACCGTCGCCACTCAGTGGCTTGCTCAGTTGGGATAAATTCCATTTGTTTTCTACCTGTTTGTCTCTGTTTATCTGTTCCTGTTTGTCTCTCTTTAGATGTTTCTGACTGTTCATACCTGTTTTTTATTTCTGTAAAGCTGCTTTGAGACAATGACTATTGTAAAAAGCGCTATACAAATAAAATTGAATTGAATTGAAAATTAAACTCATTGTGGCGCTTTTGGGTTTGTATGTGATCTAATGTAGTAATATTTTTCCATAACTCAGCTTGTTCTTGTGGTTGTGCAAAATCTAGTGATGATTCATATCTTTTGTTGATGATTTTTGTGAAAATTTAGTAAATTATAAATAGAAGGCTTATTGGAAGGTAATTTTTTAGTTCTTTGGCATCTCCTTTTTTGTGCAGTAGTATGACATCAGCATTTTTCTATTGGTCAGGTATTGTATATTTGTTGAGACAGGTAGTAAAAGGTTTAGCAAGTATTTTAACTATGGGTTCTCGATCTGCTTTCGACATCCATCCATCCATCCATCTTCAACCGCTTATTCCTGCTTCAGGGTCGCGGGGAACCTGGAGCCTATCCCAGGAAGCATCGGGCACAAGGCGGGGTACACCCTGGACAGGGTGCCAGTCCATCGCAGGGCACAATCACATACACACTCACACACCCATTCATACACTACGGACAATTTACCAAGCTGCCAATCAACCTACCATGCATGTCTTTGGACTGGGGGAGGAAACCGGAGTACCCGGAGGAAACCCCCGCAACACGGGGAGAACATGCAAACTCCGCACACACATGGCCCCAGCGGGAATCGAACCCCGGACCCTGGAGGTGTGCGGCGAACATGCTAACCATATTTATATTATATTTATACAGTGTATGGGATCTATTCATCTACGGACTGATTTGTCTTATGTCTTATTTGTCTTATATTACTCCAAGGTTTTTGCATGTGTGTGACATGAAGTGTATGATAACCCATGTTTCCCTTAAAAGTACATTTGGGCAGACTGAACAATGTGACCTGTTTCATTTTCTTTTAGAAGAAAATTTTTTAACATTGACTACTCACTGAGCATCTTTAAAAAGTAGAGGTCACCAGAGATGTCAAAGAAAGATACAGCTGTATGTTTATGTACAGTATAATGATATCATGCTTATGTAAAGTTTGTCCCTGTGATAGCATGTACAAGAAAAAAAACATGTGGGAACCCCAGAAGTGACCATGGTGGTTGAGGAAAAGTGTCTGCCTATGCTGAGAGATAAAAAATAAAGTATCTGGAGTACACTGCTCCAGGCACTCACTAAGTAGATTATGACCTAAATTGTCAAAAGTGAAATAACGATTCCAGAACATAACAAATGCTCTGACTCTTTAAATATAGTACTAACACTAAACAAGTAAAACTCCTAAATGACAGCAAGGACCTACATGAAAGAGTCATGAGAAGGAAATCGTACCTACAAATTAGATTGACTTCCACAACATAACTGATCCAAAGCATACCTCGAAATCCACCATGACCTACTTTATGCAAGCTGAAGCTTTTGGAATGGCCTTCACTGAATTAACAATTATTGAAGATCTGTAGGAAGATCTTAACGTGTGCTGTGCAAGCAATGTCTGCCAAGGGGGTATTACTAAATACTGATTGTGTAGGGTGTCCAAAATATTGTGGAATCAAAAAAGTAGACCCTTTTAGAATAAGGGGTTTTGATCCCTGTTTATAACATGGGGTTCCACTCAACTGTTTTGTGTTGAGGACAAGGGTGGTGGCTTCTGCCCTGTTCTTGGACTAAATTGGACTAAATTATTTTATGAAAAGTCTAAGTTTGCAAGCTAAAGTTTTTGAATATTGCTCCTTCCATGTTGCCACGAGACTGGTTCACAGCTTCTACTCTGGGATGTTGGTGGGTTTTCTCACATGAACTGCTTGCTTCAGGTTCACAACATTTCTATTGGATTAAGGTCAGGACTTTGACTTG
The DNA here is from genome assembly GCA_012411365.1 of Ameiurus melas. Lineage (NCBI taxonomy): Eukaryota > Metazoa > Chordata > Actinopteri > Siluriformes > Ictaluridae > Ameiurus > Ameiurus melas. The sequence goes on along the minus strand of CM022758.1, from coordinate 32,478,196 downwards.
GCCATTCAAAAACATTAACTTTTTTCTTCTTAACCATTCTTTGGTAGAATGACCTGTGTGCTTATGGCATTGACTTGACTTGATGCATGACCCACTTTCTCCCACGAGTTTTTGTGTATATTTTGCTGGTATAATTCAGAATTCGTTGTTCCATCAATGATGGCAAGTCGTTCAGGCCAGATGAAGCAAAACAGGCCCAAACCATGATACTACCAACACCATGTTTCACAGATAGGATAAGGGTCTTATGCTCGAATGCAGTGTTTTCCTTTCTCCAAACATAGTGCATCTCATTTTAACCAAAATGTTGTATTTTGGTCTTATCTATCTAAAAAACATTTTTCCAATTGCCTTCTGGCTTGTCCACATGATCTTTAGTAAAATTTAGTAAACTGAAGAGTGTATGTATGTTCTTTTTTGAGGGCAGTGGCTTTCTCCTTGCAACCCTGCCATGCACACCATTTTTGTTCAGTGTTCTCTGGATGGTGGTCTCATGAACATTAACATTAGCCAATGTGAGAGAGGTCTTTAGTTACTTAGAATTCCCCTTGGGTCTGGAGTGATCTTTGTTGGTCTCCACCCCGGGAAGGGTAACAATGGTTTTGAATTTCCCTCATTTGTACACAATCTGTCTGACAGTGGATTGGTGGCGTGCAAACTTTTTAGAAAAAGTTTTGTAAACTTGTCCAGCCTGATGAGAATCAGCAACTCTTTCTCTTAAAAATCTCCTTTGTGCCATGATACACATACAAATCTGATGGTGTTTTAGGTCATATTTATGCAGATATATCGAAAATTCTGCTAAGCTGAATAATCAGAGGTTGGACTACTGTTTGCACATATTTGCACAAGATGAAAACCTTTTATGGGTAATTACAGATTATAGCTAATTGTGCTTGAGCACATGTAGACCAATATGCAAGACTACTTACTGTATATCAGGGCCTTTCATCATGCAAGAAAATACATAATCAGATACAGTTCAGGGGTATTTTATGAAGAAAATAAAAACTAAATTGTCTTTTATTCATAATATTTAGAGCATTTGTTATGTTCTGTTACCAGGCCGACGGAAGAGCAGTGGGAGTTATCGGGGTAATTGAGTGTAACCACCTCACACCAATTCACAACAAGCAGGACTTTGATGATACTGAAGAGTACAGGTGTGTTTGAGTAACATTTTCAGATGACCTATGACTTTCAGGAGTGCAGGAAATAATTATCTATATACAAAGGGTTGAATATAGTAATTATACAGTATGAGTTATCTTAATTATCTTAAGACCAGTAATATTTTAGATTGACAGATTTTTTTAAAACATTGATATATTGAAGTATGCTATTTTGTGTCTGTGCAGGAAAATCTTAAAGAATGTAGGTAATAAGCTCGAGGAATATTGGAAGCAACATATATATGCACATGAGCTTAACCCTAACTGCACTGAGGATACTGTGTAAGTTTAAAAGTCTCTCTCTCTCACTCACTCAATCACTCACATGGCCAGGTATTAGTTCGCTGGCCAAAATTATGAACCTCAGGTATTTTCTTTTTGGTTGAGTTCATCATTTGAGTCACAAAGTTGCTAGAAAAATATTAATAGTAACTTGGACACATTTTGTCAGATATAAAATACATTTCTAATAGTATTCAACACAACTTTGTTAAAGTCTTCAACTGCTATGGGCACAAGTCAGATATTACAGGTTTCCTGGTTGTGACCATTACAATAGAAACAACACTGATTGTGTGCTGATACATCCTGTGTAAAAGGCCACATTAACATGGGAGCAAATTTACATAAACATTAACACATGATCGTGTGAACTCACAGGAAGCGACCAGATCAAATCTGGGTTCACTGTGATGATTGTCAGAAGCGGCAAAAACTTGTGTGTGTGTGTTTGTTTGTTTGTGGGCTCATGTAAGTGCTTGATTCTCACAGGAGTTGTACAGATGAAGAAGAGCCTGAGGATTCTCATGATGAACAACCCCAAAACCAGAAAACCTACAAACAACAGTGAAAAATGAATCCTCTCATTTGTAATAAATATTTATACCACAGTATACTGGAGGTGGATTTAAGTAATGAGCATGATGTCAAAGTGTAGACTTCCAGCTTTAATTTGAGGGTATGTACTTCCAAATCGGGTGAAAGTTGAAGGAATTACAGCAGTTTATGTGTAATTTTGTGTATATGTTTTGAAACAGTGAGATAAACCAGAAGCTGCAGCAGGACAACAGGAAGCAGGTGATAACATGATATTTTAAAAAGGATTGAGAAAAAACACTACTTGACAGTGATGATATGCACTTTGTACATAGGCTAGATAGGGTTTTTTTTTCTAAAGATTGTACATGAATTTATCCTCTGCAACCACTTTATCCTGGTTAGTGTGTATACCATGGATGGGATATCAGTCTATTGCAGGGGATCATACAACCACACATTCATACCTATTAAAGTCACTAATGTCTGCCTTTAGCCTTCATCCACATGTGTTTTTTCTTTCAACAGAGCCCTTCTAAACCCTGCCACACCACACACAGTTCTGCTCATATTTCCTCTAATCTCACACATGCAGGTAAGGACCTACTTCATCCGTGTGTATTCCTTTGCGTTTATTATTTACAAGTTTGTTGTAACCTGTGTTTTGACTCTTTAGGCTCCAGGCCTTCAGTTGACTCTCAGCAGACTTCTCTCCCTATTACTCCTATAAGGTGCTGTCATCATTCTATCAGTCCATCTGTTTCATGCACCTTCAATATGACATGTTAATGATTTAATTTCACCTTTACTTCAGAAATAAGAGAGCCCTGGGCCAGAGACAAGAGAACACAGAGAAGAAGAAAGCTAGAAGAAATATTTTTGATAACAGCATACCAGATAGTCCGTCAACAGCATACCAGATAGTCCGTCCTCAGCCTCACCTGACACTGTTTGTTCATCTGCCATGTGCAGCTCTGGTAATGAAGCTAATAAAGCAGAAAGGATAACTACTGAAATAGCACCAATGGATAATGGTGATGATGTGATTGACAAGAGCACGATGAACAAGGAGCAAAGGAATCAATTCACACAGACCAACTCTGAGGACCAGCAGAACTACGAAGTGCTGTGCCCTGGGCCAGTCATCCCGATCCCACCTCTCCCGACGGGCAATATTTTCGAAGGTTTCAAAATAAGCTACGAGGTCTTCGTCGGGGGAGAGGGGTGGTAATAGGCGGCGGAGCTCGCATCTGGGGTCCGGGAGGGGTGTGGCGGCGGGGGTCAGGGTCTTAAGGTCCACCAGCGTTTGTGTGGCCACCTGGAGGCTTTCGGCGAGTTGCTGAGTAATGGTCTGTTGCTGGATGCTGGCCTCCAGCAGGTGTTTTAAAGTTTGCTCCATGAGTTGTGTGGGTTTTTTTTTTAGGGGCGGGTCTGTGCTACTGCCCGCATCCTCCACCAGTGTAGCGGGATCAGCCCAGGTCGGGGTTCTGGGTGACCCCCTCTATCACGCGCGCTTGTGCCCAACAGTGTTTCAGGCGGTCGTCCTCCTTCTGCTCCCGGCCGAACTTCCCTTCCCAGTTCACCTGTTGGGACCGGCGCAAGGCTGCCCGCCTCGTGCCGGGGCAGCAGTCGGGGAAGGAGCGAACCTCCTATTTTGCGCGTCGGGTGTTGGTCCGCCGCGACAATATATAGTTGCAAAGTCAGTTTGTTGTTACATCACTCACACAGAACTATTATTCCAATTTTTATCTTGTTCTTCACTCTTTCTACAAAATTATCACACACAGGTGGACAGTCTAGAATATGAGAAGTACATTTTGTCAACTTGCTGTAAGAGCCTGAAGAAAGATTTAGAAGAAATTGAGAGAAAGGGTGAAAAGGTGAAGTTAAGTGTAAAAGATCAAGGTGTCCAGACAGATAATGCAGGTAAGATCTCTATTCTAAAAATATGCAGATCAGAAGAATACCAATAAAATCTGTATTATACGTACACTACCTTTCATAAGTTTGGAATCATTAAGAAAGTGCCTTGTTTTTGAAAGAAAATCACTATTTAAACAACATAAAAAAATTAATTAATGAAATTACATTAGATTAATCAGAAATACAGTCAGACATACAAATCAGACATACAAAATCACTTTTTCAGCAAGCCTCAATCCTGTGTTCCAATGGCACATAGTATTAGTTGATATAACGTTATCCTGTTAAAAGGCTAATTCATCATTAGAAAACCCTTGTGCAATGACTTTCATCACAGTTGAAATTGTCATGCTGTAAAATAAAACGTAATAAATAAAACCTCTTTGTGTTACTTGATTAATGGTTTGATTACTTGATTATGGTCTTAAAATGGCCAGAAAAAGTCAGCTTTCTTCAGAAACTCATCAGTCTATTGTTGTTTTGATAAATATTAACATAAATGTATTAATATAAATATTGCTATTTTGTGCGAGGGTTTGCCAAGAAATTGAAGAAATCTTACAAAAGATTAAAAAAAATGTACTACTCCATTTATAGAACAGTGCAAACTGTCTCTTTTTTTGCCTTTGTTTATTTATTCATTTTCATATGATTCATTTACATGTGATTCATATTCATGTGATTCATTTACCTTTTCTCCCCTCCCTTCACTTTCCCAAATATTTCATTGAGAAGAAAAAATTATAATTATAATAAATAAATAAATAAATAAATAATAATAATAATAATAATAATAAAATTAATTAATAAAAAAAAAAAAATTCCCCTTGGCTGGAAGGCCGAGTGCAAAAAAAGAATAAAGAATAAAGAATAAAAGAAAAAATAAATAAAGAAAGAATGAAAAGAAAGAACAAAAAAATTATAATGTTAATAAATAAAATGAATAAATAGATAAACAAACAAACAAACACTACACTGTGCAAAAGATGCAGTTCATCCTGGTTTTAAGAGTTTAACAAAGTCTGTTGCTGTGCAAACTGTCTCTAACATCAGAGTGCCTCACAGGTCCTCAGCTAACAACATTATTAAATAGTATCCCAAAAACACCAATAGTGAAGATATGACTAGGCAGAGTCTGTTCTTATAGGCAGTGTTTCAAAGAAAAAGCCATATTGGTGACTGGCCAATTAACAGAAAAGGATTAAATAGGAAAAAGAAGACAGACACTGGACAGAGGATAATTGGGGGGAAAAGGTGTTATTGAGAAACAAATCTAAGTTTGAGGTGCGTGGATCATAGAGAAGAACATTTGTAAGGTGCAGTACAAATGAAAAGATGCTTGACACTATCTGACAAGGATGGTGGAGGAAATATAATGGCCAGGGGGTGATTTGGTGCAGGTGAAGTGGGAAAGTTGTATAGGGTAAAAGAAATCTTGAGCAAGGAATGCTATCACTCTGTTTTGCAATGCCCATGCTATACTCTGCTAGACTGGATCCATTTTGAGACAGAAGCCATATACTGTAACACAATACCTTATATAGAGTTTCTCTTGTTTTTAGTCTCAGATTAAGACTACTCAGACAAACAGTGGGGCGTCTCCTGGTCACCTTCGTTCCTGCACTGGACCTTCAGCAAGTGAACTACGATTGTGATGTCATTGATGAGATTCTTACTCAGGTCGTCGATGAGAAGAGTGCAAATGAATTATTTGGTTGATTATTGATTAATGAAAAAGAACTATGAGCAAGTCCTTAAAAGGTCTGACTCATATATTCATATATACTGCTTTGAATTTTTCTTGATTAGACATTAGTGTTTGGGTAACCGGAAAAACTGAGCGTGGTTTAGGGAGCTACATTTGTTTAGTTTTTTTCTTGCATTAAAAATTAAACACTTTATATATTTTATATCTATTATATAATAATGGTTATAGGTTGGTTTAGTTGGTTTAGGTCAAATTAATTTAATCTAGTATGTTTATATAACTGTAATCATTTCTTTAACTAAATTTTCTTGTGTTGGTCCAACTTAATTTTTGCGTGAATTTATTGAGGTTTAATTAATTTTCGTATATTTAAACAATCAGTTTCATTCATCATTATACACAATGTATATAATTGTGTTACTTTAGCTCATTCTAATTAATTTAACTGAAGCAAAAGGGGAAAAAAATATTGTTTAGTCTACAAAGGTGTCTACTCATTCACAAAATCACCCACTCCTTTCTCAAAGACTCTCCCCTCCATTCACCAAACCCTGCTAAGCCACGCCTTTACTTCCACAATATTATATATACACAACAGTAAATGTTCTACTCCTACTTATGGTGGTTTTAAAGCTGAGATGGATCATTGATTCAAATGCAAGACTGATGTTCAAAAAGAAAATGATAACTTCTGTTTATTTGATATTTTGCACATATTAGAAGTGTAACAAAAAGGTGGAAATGTTTCATGTGTATAACAGTTTCCTTGCATGTGATCTTGAGGTGCAAACACTCAACCTCAATGTTGTTCTGTTTCATCTTTAGTTTTTTCATATTTAATCCTCAGCATGTTTCTTAATGATGTTGGACTCATTAAGTCTGGATGTAATTGGTCCAGTACCTGGTATTTATGAAAGAATGAAAATGTTATTGTGTCCTGTGTAAATCATATACTATGTGTGCTTAAATTTGTTACGTTATGAGAGGTAAAGCTGGAGCAGGTGCAGATCAAAGTCTTTATTGCTCGAACATAAGGTCAATAAACATGAGCAGAGATACGCGGTCTTAGACATGAAGGCAGATTCAAGGCATGAAACATAAACAGGACACAAGAACATAACCGCTTAACATCAAGCTAACACTTACATGTATTTAGACTTTGTTAGCTAGTTAACTAGGGCGCACGGTGGCTTAGTGGTTAGCACGTTCGCCTCACACCTCCAGGGTCCGGGGTTCGATTCCTGTGCGGAGTTTGCATGTTCTCCCCGTGTTGCAGGGGGTTTCCTCCGGGTACTCCGGTTTCCTCCCCCAGTCCAAAGACATGCATGGTAGGTTGATTGGCAGCTTGGTAAATTGTGGTGTGTGAGTATGTATGTGATTGTGCCCTGCGATGGACTGGCACCCTGGGTGTACCCCGCCTTGTGCCTGATGCTTCCTGGGATAGGCTCCAGGTTCCCCACGACCCTGAAGCAGTTGAAGATGGATGGATAGCTAGTTAACTGTATTTCCATATAATACTGAAATAGCAAACACAATCAAACTAAAACACAGACAGCTGCAGTAAATCAAGACACACCCTTGAAAATCAAGCAATGAGAACCAAAACAAACCAAAGAGAGAACCAAAACAAAAACAAAGGTGCATGTCCATCTGCAACATTTCAGTCTTGTGCACGCGCGCTCTCTACAGTCGCATTGCAGTGCCATAACAATTTTTTTCCTATTCATAATTTAAAATACCCAATCCAGATGTTCAAAATTTTAATGAGCAACATAGTTAGTTGTGTTAGGTTATGGTTGGATATGAACTCTGCAATACCTCTACATAAGGACAGTTGGGACATAATGCCAGCAATGAAAAACAGAAGGCATAGGTCTTATAGGGAAGTCTCCCATCTACTGTGCATAGAACTACATAGACTCGTACCTGAAGTTGTACATGTTCAAAATCTGATAAAATAACCAATTACTGAAATTCTGTATTAATAAATATCTACATAATACATGGCAGCACGGTGCATGGTGGCTTAGTGGTTAGCATGTTCGCCTCACACCTACAGGGTTAGGGGTTCGATTCCTGCTGTGTGCAGAGTTTGAATGTTCTCCGGTTTCCTCCCCCAGTCCAAAGACATTCAGGTTAGGCTGATTGGCGTGTCTGCCCTGCTGCATAGTTCAAATCTTTCCTGACGCCCAAATTACAACCAATCATTCAATTCCGTTTGAGAGCTGAGAACTTCAGTATAATTGCATTACATTTATTCACTTGGCAGACGCTTTTATCCAAAGCGACTTACAAATTGGCAAAGCGATATATCAAACAGAGAACAATACAAGTAGTGCCACTATACAAGATCCATTGATTGAATTCTAGAGGAAGCATAGTGCACAGAGTAAAGGTGTAAGTTTTTTTTTTTTTTTAATGAGTTGGTTAGGTGTTCATGGAAGAGGTGGGTTTTTAGCTGTTTTTTGAAGATGGTGAGAGATTCTGCAGTACAGATTGAGATTGTAAGTGCATTCCACCACTGAGGAACAGTTAGCGTGAAGGTTCTGGAAAGGGACCTTGCACCAAGCTGAGTGGGAATTGCCTCACTGTGAATACTCAAGATAATGACATGAGTTAACTACATTTACATTTACATTTATTCACTTGGCAGACGCTTTTATCCAAAGCGACTTACAAATAAGCAAAATGATATATCAAGCAGGGAACAATACAAGTAGTGCTACTATACAAGATCCATTAATTGAATACCAGAGGAAGCAAAGTGTACAGAGTAAAGGTGTAAGTGCATTGTGTGTGGGTTTTTTTTTTTTTCTCTAGGAGTTGGTTAGGTGTTCACGGAAGAGGTGGGTCTTTAGCTGTTTTTTGAAGATAGTGAGAGATTCTGCAGTCCGGATTGAGATCGGAAGTGCATTCCACCACTGGGGAACGGTATGCGTGAAGGCTCTGGAAAGGGACCTTACGTCACGCTGAGTGGGAACTACTAAACGTCGGTCGCTAATCGATCGCAGATTGCGAGAGGGAACGTAGGCCTACAGGAGAGAGTTGAGGTAGGAGGGTGCTGTTCCTGACAAGGTCTTGTAGGTGAGCATCAAGGCCTTGAAGTTGATGTGGGCAGCTACAGGAAGCCAGTGGAGGGAGATGAAGAGGGGTGTGACATGAGTTGTCTTGGGCTGCTTGAAGACAAGGCGCGCTCCAGCATTCTGAATCATCTGAAGGGGTTTGATGGAGCTGGCTGGGAGGCCTGAAAGCAGTGAGTTGCAGTAGTCCAGTTTAGAGATGACAAGAGCCTGGACTAGTATCTGTGTAGCCTGTGTGGTGAGGTATGGTCGGATTTTCTTGATGTTGTACAGGATGAACCTACAGGACCTTGCAGTTGCTGAGACGTGGTCTGTAAAGGTCAAGCCCTCATCAAGAATCACCCCAAGGTTCCTGGCCGTCTTGGTTGGCATGAGTGTAAGTGAACTGAGCTGTACAGTGAAGTTCTGGTTGGTTGAGGGATAGGCTGAGATGACAAGAAGCTCAGATTTTCCCAGGTTAAGCTGAAGATGGTGCTTCTTCATCCAGACCGAGATGTCTGACAGGCAAGAAGAGATGCATGCAGAAACAGATGGGCCGTTAGGCTGGAAGGACAAATAGAGCTGGGTATCATCAGCATAGCAGTGATAGGAAAACTAATGCTCAGTATGTAAATAAATTCTTCGAATTACACTATTGGACATCTGATGAATACGTGTCTGATTTCTTTTTCATTTCTCAGAACATTACCTTGTTACTGGAGAAGATAACATTCCGTTTCATGTCATAATTACTGTCCTCATGCAGTGTGACTATCTTTTATGGAATTAATTATGGACAATATTATATATCACAAGCACAGTTTTCAAGCAAAACATTTCCTCAGAAATACATTGTTTATATGAGGCTATGAGATTATTCACATGAATGAGGTTATTCACATGAAAGTTTCACGAGACATCAGTATTAACTCAAGAAATCTGCACATATAAAAAAATCCAAACATTAGAGTCCATAAATAAAGTTATGTGCAATAAAGAGGAACGATACGTGGAAAAAAAATTCAACACGCTAACTGAAATGTATTTAAGACTTTGTTTGTAACGACGGCTTCATGACGCTTCCTGTATGAAGAAATGAATGGGCCTCAGTATTCAGGTGTGATTTTGGCCCGTTCTTCTAAAAATATTGTCTTTACATCTTGTTCAATTGGATTCGAGTCAGGTGATTGACTGGGCCACTCTAACACCTTGATTTTTTTTCTCTGAAAGCAATCAAGAGTTTCCTCAGGAACCTAATGGTAAAGGGCCCCATTCATAATTTCTGCCAGTCTGCCAGTATCATCTGATGAAAAACAGCCCCACACCACGATGCTTTCACCTCCAAACTGCCATTTCATCTCCAAACACTTTGTGTAGTATGACAACCAAAAAGTTCAATTTTGCTCTCGTCTGACCAGACTACACTCTTCCAGTATTTCATAGGCTTGTCCAAAAATAACATGCCTTTTCTTTAGTAATGGAATCTTGCGCGGTGAGTGTGAACAGTGCATTGCCTATTGTTTTCCTGTGACGAAGATTCCTGCTGCCTCCAAGTGTTTCTGGAGCTCTTTCCGAGTGGTCCTTGGGCTACTCTTCTTACTATTTAGCAGAAGGCAACAAGAAGAATGGCTAAAGTTATGGATGAGAGAGAGGGTGTTAGCGATGTCGACATGACTGAGAATAGAGACATTCCTGATCACCCATATACAAGGGAGATGTTCAAAAATGTCAGTGTCAAAAATGATTCCTGGTGAATGCACTGCGAATTGTGTTAACCTAAAAAGCACGAAGTGCTGGCTTTTAAGAATTTGCAGCCGAATTTGAGAAAGCACATACAGGTAAATGACATGTTTTTATTGTTATCTCTTTCTTGTTATCGGCCAAGTCATTGTTTTCAGTAATAATAGTCTATTTAAAATGTTTGCTAGGACTGTAATGTTAAGCATAAATTCAAATGGGTGCTTTAGTACAGCTCAACCTTATGTGTTTGCTAAGGTTAGCATTAACACATAGACACACACACGCGCACACTATTCTTTCTTCTTCAGTAATAAGCTGTCATCTGAAACCTGACAGGTTTAGTCAGATAGTTTCCACATGCTGTAGAACCGGTAAACCAGGTGAAGTGTAAATTATGCTTGCACTATAATTTTCTTTCTCTATACATTTCAATAAAATGTACAGTATAACACCTCAATGTCGTCATTTTTAAAGCATTATAGTAATTTTGAGTTGTTTCCAAGGACAAGAGGATGTGGCCTAGGTGATGGCAATTTATGTATTTTTTTCCATCAGCTTAGTGTGTTCTCTGCTTGTGTTCTACATGGTGGTTATTCAGCCTGGATACATTCATTAGATAACAAAATTTTGAAAAGTATTTTTTGTATTAATGTGTTAATATTATGTGAGGTTTCCAGTTACCAGCATGACACTAAAACAGGTAGTAGTATTGGCTACTTTTTACTTAAGTATATGTCAGAGTCCATATTTTTTTACTTTATCTTGAGTGAAAAAGTGTAGTGAATACTTCAACTTTTACCAGAGTCTTTTTAAACATGAGTATCTGTACTTGAGTGAAGGATGTGTATTCTTTTGCCATCTCTGTATCCCAGTTATGATCGAAACTTTATGCATGTTATAACAATAGTCAGATTTGCAGTACCACAAACATTCGTGACATTGCCTTATTTTGACCGGGTATTTAAAGCAATCAGGGCCTTTACAAATATCAGAAATGTATTTATACCAATGACCTCTACGGTTAGTAAAACCTGGGTAGCATTAGTCACACACATATGTTGTGCTTATGAACACATTCAGATTCTTAATCCTAAAATAGTGGCTATTGTGCAGGTAAAAGAACACTGTCTTGTCATGAGGTATGTCACTGGACATGTTTCGATAAGCACCACAGATAGATCCAAGTTGTCATCAACCTGTAAATTAGAGTTACTTTGCATAATCTTCTCAAGCTGATATGTGAATACATCCACACTGTAATCGTTGTTAGGTGCAAAGACAGCTTTAACATCAGAGGCTAGACTAGGACCTCTCAATGTTATGTTGATTAAACCCCCATCGCCGCCAACAGTATGGAAAATTACAGTATTTCAGCCATAATATCATGCAGGTATACAGCGTAGGTTGAAAAGTATGTGGTAGATATCACACACATTTTGTATCCTCAAACTATTAAATCTAAGTCTCTGACCCACTGTATAACCACCAATATCACCCTCTATTACAATAATGTCAACATCAACTGGGGTTAATCCCATAGGTGGTTATGCAGGATTAAATGAATTTGATTGACGTTGAGCTCACAATGTTGAATAATTCCAACAATGTGCAAGTGATAGACTCAGGTCTATTCATATTCTCCATTGTCTGAATTAAATAGAGCACTAGCACACACCCAAATACCCCCCCCCCCACACACACACACACACACACACACAACCGTAGACTAAATCTTTTGTATTTCTCTGAAGTGTAGTCTAAGAATCCACGCGACAAGCCATTTTCCGTAGCACACACACCCAACACATTGAGATTGACAGGAATTACCAGTAGTCAAAAATTAGGTGCGCCCATAGAACTGTCAGTCAGGGGAACACAGAGGGTCATGAATTATAGTCATTAATCAATCATTTTGACAGTTTCAAATAAAGTGAGCATTATTACTATTGTCCTGAAAATCCTAGCCCTAAGCATAGTACTGCATAATGTTCCTTTCACTGTAGTAGAGTTCCTGTCAAATATAAAAAGACACATATAAATAAATGTGGTTTGCTCCTTTATCATGTTCAGATCCCACAAATGTTTTGTTGTCTGCTCATGTTCCTAGAGAACTGATATTTTAATTTATATTTTATTTCTGATTATAATGTAACATACCCAATCAAGATGTTCATTTCACATTTTGATGAATAATATAGCCAGAGGTGCTTAATTAGGGTTGGATATGAACTCTGCAATACCTGTATTCAGGGACAGGTGGGATCTACTCACAGAAATGAAATATACAGTAGTTGTAGATCTGATTGAAGGCTGCCATCCACTCTGCAGAAACCCACAGACTGTATGCATTTTAAACAAAACAAAAAAACACTAAAAACTAACCTATCAGTGACTGTAGAGTTAGTGTTCACTCTCTGTGGTGAGTCATAGGGGTGGAGTTTTCATTAAAGTACAAGTTGATGGCTATTTCCTGTATTTCAAAACTGCTGAAGATTCTCCTGATCCTTCATCAGAAGCTCACTTTGGAACTGCAGACAGCAGATTTATATAAAGATGGCAGCAGTAACAAGTAGAGGAATACCTTTAAGCTCAGTAAGTCCTTATTTAATTAGGTTAAACTATAACCAGCTATCTTTTTGTATATTGTAGGAATAAATAATAATATTAATTAATATAAAACAGTGAATTTTTTATTTCATATTAAGCAGGTGATTTTTTTATTCATTCCCCTGCACTTTTAATTTGAGATGTAAGAACTTCAGCACTATGATATCAAGATAAATAATTGAGTTAATTATTGATAAATAAGTGAATTTTATATAGTAAAATGGTTTGAATTGAACAACTTAAGCATACCTGTCAGGTTACAGTTTCATCTCTCTAAACCTTGTTTCGCGCAGGATAACTTTCACTTTCATTTCATCATTACACATGCACATGTACTCAGAAACTGTGTTGTGGGCTTTTAAAGTCTAGAAGCATTATGTATGCAAAGCATATCTGCAATGTAAGAGTGTGCTGGTCTATTTAAAGCTTTTAAAACCAACAAACAAAGCATTCTTCTCAATGCTTCAATTAACTGGAGATAGTGAATGGAAACTGAAACTTGAGTATTCCAAGTGAATAAATGTAAATGAGTAATATGAATCCTCTTCTTTGTACCTGACAATATGTTACTGCCCAGTCTAGGTACAAAGAATTATATTTTTAACTGCTTGTAGATGGGTTAGGGTTAGTTGACAAATGGCAGATCTCAGAATCTTTTTTTTTTATTCATGTGATGAAAGAAATTGTTTGAGTTTGTGATAGTTTTTGAGCTGACGCTGCTTTTAAAAAACTGATTTGCTTGTCAAATTTTAGTTCTTAGTTAAAGCCTAATTTTCACTCCTGAGTGGCACAACAGAAAAGTGTTTGCCCTGTTTGTCAGAATTCATGAGTTTGAATCGTGAGGAGGCTACAGTCGTCTGTTGCTGGAAGCCTCTCTCCACCCTGTCAGTCATCGTGACACTAGCTAATCATAGGCATCTGTGAGCTCATGTTTCCAGAAGACGATAGGCACACTGTCCTCCAAGTGTGTTACGTTGTCCTGTGATGCAGCATGAGAGACAGTTTAAAGATATGGCTGGATAACGTACTCGTGGTTCATATTATGAACATGGCGATAAGCCGAGTCGTCTATTGGCACATCAGCTACGGCCACAGGCCACTTCCCGTCTCATACCTAGAATTAAAAACACTTATAATATTGTCACTACAGATCTCATGGAAATTAATGCTACTTTTAAATCTTTTTACTCTTCGCTTTATAAGTCAGAATCTCCAACAGATAATACTAAAGTGAACGTATTTCTTCAAAACCTCTGTAACCCTGATACGAATACTGCTATGCAATTCCCCAATTTCTCTTGAAGAAATTTTAATTTCAGTTAAGTCTATGCAATCTAACAAAGCTCCTGGCCTGGATGGGTTTCCAATCTAATTTTTTTAAAGGTTTATTGGAAAATTAGCTCCATTGCTTTTGGCTATGTTCAACGAATCTTTGGAACGTGGGTCGTTGCCTCCAACCTTGACACAAGCCACGATAGCTCTGCTCCTAAATGAGGGTAAGGATCCATCCTCCTGTGGTTCTTATAGACTGCTATCACTGCTGAATGCAGATGTAAAGGTGTTGACGAAAGTAATGGCATCTCGGTTAGAGAATCCATCCATCCGTCCATATTCAACCGCTTATTCCTTCTTCAGGTTCGCGGGGAACCTGGAGCCTATACCAGGAAGCATCGGGCACAAGGCGGGGTACACCCTGGACAGGGTGCCAGTCCAGTGCAGGGCAAAATCACATGCACACTCAAACACCCATTCATACACTATGTCAGTGTCAGACAATCTAGACACGCCAATCAACCTACCATGCATGTCTTTGGACTGGGGGAGGAAACAAGAGTACCCAGAGGAAACCCCCGCAGCACTGGGAGAACATGCAAACTCAACGTATCAATGTTACACGTTCTCCATCTAATCTTCTATCAGCTGACTTCACTCCCCTTATCTCAATGGTTAAATCTAACATTCAGAGTTGGGGTAACTTACCCCTTTCCCTAACTGGCAGGATCAATGTCGTCAAAATGAATATATTACCGAAGTTTCTTTTCTTGTTCCAGCAAGTGCCTCTTTCTCTCCCAAAATCATTCTTTGATTCATTGGATAAGATAATTAGTACATTTATTTGGGGAGGGAAGCCACCGAGGGTTAGTAAATCTTTATTACAGAAATGTAAACTTAATGTAGGACTTGCATTACCCAATTTTCAATTCTATTACTGGCCCCACACATCCATAAACTTAGTTACTGGGTTCAATCTCCTGGATCTTCTTAGTCTAAATTGGAATTATCTTCTTGTAGTGAATCCTCTTTACCTGCTCTGCTTTACTCCCCTTTACCTACAAAACTTTCCCTATATACTGATAACCCTGTTGTCCTCAACACACTTATGACTTGGTATCAAATTAGACGGCACTTTAAATTTGTAGGTGCATCCTCTTTGTGTCCTTTAGTCAATAATCATCTATTTCCCCCATCGTGTTTGGACTCCCCATTTTCAGTGTGGTATGATATGGGTATTAAACAAGTTAGAAATTTGTATTCTGATGGTGTTTGATAGCTTTACCAATTTGGCATCCACCGACCTTCCTTTGACATATTTCTTTCGGTACTTTCAAATACAAAACGTCGTTTCTAGATGTTTTCCTGATTTCCCCTCTGCGCCTCCTGAACAGGCTTGGGAAGGCTTGTTTTCAAATAACCCGCATCAGAGAGGGTGATGATTTCTAAGATTTTATTTTATTTTTATTTTATTCTGACACTAGGTAGAGGGTCGAGTAACAAAATTAGGAATGCGTGGGAAACGGAGTTAGGAGTACAAATAAGTGAGGAGTGTTGGGAACATGCTATAGGGAGGGTACAGTCTACCACTTCTTGTGTACGTTTTGGACTTATACAGTCCAAAGTTTTAAATCTGTCCAAGTCGAGATTGTCTGTGATGTATCCGAATGTAGAGGACAAGTGTAATAAATGCCATGGCTCTCCCTGTCATCTTGGCCATATGTTTTTCTTCTGCCCTGATCTCCATGGTTTTGGGTCTGGCTTTTTTACCATCATGTCCACTATTCTCAGGGTAGATTTAAAGCCTTGTCCATTGATTTTGATATTTTGGATTCCTGAAGGTTCAATTCCTTTGAGATCGATAAAAAGTATGTTACTGCATGGCATTGGAAGTCAGCTAAATACCCATCTATCTCCCAGAGGATAAAGGACGTGATGTTTTTTCTGAAACTCGAGAAATGGTTTTCTGAAACGATGGAATGGTTGTACAGACAATTTTTTTGTTTTTTTAAATAAATGGCATCCCTATATTGCATACTTTATGGAGTTAGACACTTCCCACTTAAAGGTTAGTGCCTGTTATTGAACTTTATAACATCTTTATAACCAGCGACAGTTAATGGGTAGCCATGATGAGCCGGAGGGGTGGGTTGTGGGTTTAATTTTGCTTTCCTTTGTATAAAAAGAAAAAAACCCTGAGAATGTTTACTGCTGTTGCTCAATTTGTTTTTATTTTTGCGAAAGGGAGGGGAGGACAGAACAGAAAAGGCAATTTAGAAAGACTTAGCAGAAAAGTTCAACAGAAATGTTTAGCAGAAAGGTGCAGTAGAAATGTTTAGCAGAAAGGATTAGTAAAAAATGTTCAGCAGAAATGTTTAGCAGAAATGGTCATTAGAAATTTAGCAGAAATGGTTAGCAGAAATGGTTAGCAGAAGTGCTCAGCAGAAATGTTCTGTAGAAATTTTCATCAGAAGTGTTCAGCAGAAATATTCAATAAAAATGAAAAGATATCGCTGGATAACTTCAATTGTTTCAGAGGAAGCAGATGGTAGCCTTCTCCCTCCCTTGGTTGGCAGCTTTCATGTGATGGAGGGAAGCTGGTTGATTGGTGGGATTTGGCAAGTGACCAAATTGTGAAGAAAATGGAGAAAAATAAAAGCAAAATATTACCCCAAGGTATTTTGCATGATATGGGACAAAGTGTATGAGAACCCAAGTTTCCTAAAAAGTACATTTGGGTGGACTGAACAATATGACCAATTGTGTTTTCCATCCATCCATGCAGTGGTGCGTGCAAAATTATTTGGCCCCTTTACTTTCAGTGCAGCAAACTCACTCCAGAAGTTCAGCGAGGATCTCTGAATGATCCAATGTTGCCCTAACTGCAGAGAACTACAGCTGAGGTGGGAGAGTCTGTCCATAGGACAACAATCAGTCGTACACTGCACAAATAATTAATCTGGTAATTTTGCACGCACCACTTTTCAGTTTTTTACTTGCTAAAATAGTTTAAAATATCCAATAGATTTTGTTCCATTTCACAATTGTGTCCCACTTGTTGGTGATTCTTCACAAAAAATAAAAATTTTATATCTTTATGTTTGAAGCCTGAAATGTGGCAAAAGGTTGAAAAGTTCAAGGGGGCCGAATACTTTCGCAAGGCACTGTATATAGAGATAGATATATATATAACCCCTTCCTGGCTCAAAGTGCTTGACCGGCTCAAAGAAGAGGGTCTGAAATTATCACTCAACAAGTGCCAGTTTGGACGGACTTCTGTCAAGTGGCATGTGACATGTGGTGTCACAGGATGGCATAGCAACTGACCCATCCAAGATAGAGGCCGTCATCTCTTGGCCAAGACCCCAGACTGTGACGGAACTCTGATTCTTTCTTGGATTTTGTGGCTACTATCGCCGTTTCGTGAAGGATTTCTCCAAGCTCTGCCGCCCACTCAATGGACTTCTCCAAGGCTATCCTCCTTGCTCTCTCTCAAGATCGAGTACCACCAAACCACTTGATAAGAATTATTTGAAGCCTTTGGAACCCTTTGGCTCTCGGTGGACTGAGGAATGTGAAAATGCCTTCCAAGAACTCAAGACCCGACTTCCTCAGCACACTGACCACTAGGTAGAGGAACTGGGGTAACTGGGAAAATGTGGGCTAGTGGGGTTCCACGTTTCACAGAGACTTTCTTGGTTGAGAGGTTCTTAACCGTCACAGTAATGCGCTTACTGGAAACTGCTGTTGCAGGATGAACCTCAGGCCTCACCCACAACTCAGGTGAAAAGGTGTCTGTTGGCTGATCTACCAATGCTAGTTGGCCTGTGAAATCACCATGAAATTTGGGAGTGCCAGTGACTTTAAACACCTGTCCTGGATGCAAAATGATAGCCTTCCTTTGGGTAAACCACACAGTCCCATGCTTATTCACATCTTCTGGAGTGTCAGACTGAGTAAATGTCCCGTAAGCTTCTCTGAGGGCAGGGTGTATTGTCAGAGTACTCATGACCTGATCTCCTGCTTGCTCCCTACAGTACTGAAACATCTTTTTCACCAACTTGGTGTTTGTCCCCACCAGTATGGCGACATCTTTATCTTTCTCATGGTCAGGGCATAATAAAGCCAAAGTGTCTATTGTCTGTGCTATTCCACTGACAGCAGATGAGAACTCAAGTTTTATGGACAGGTAACCATCGTATGGATACTGCTCAGTGCTTAAACCCCATAGTTCCAGCCCATTGAGTGGGTGGATAGGTATGTGTTTGAGGTAGGTGTCGTAGAAGCTGCGGTACAAAATACAGTGGTGTGAAAAAGTGTTTGCCCCCTTCCTCATTTCCTGTTCCTTTGCATGTTTGTCACACTTAAGTGTTTCGGAACATCAAACCAATTTAAACAATAGTCAAGGACAACACAAGTAAACACAAAATGCAATTTGTAAATGAAGGTGTTTATTATTAAAGGTGAAAAAAAATCCAAACCATCATGGCCCTGTGTGAAAAAGTGATTGCCCCCTAAACCTAATAACTGGTTGGGCCACCCTTAGCAGCAACAACTGCAACCAAGTGTTTGCGATAACGTGCAATGAGGCTTTTACAGCGTCCTGGAGGAATTTTGGCCCACTCATCTTTGCAGAATTGTCCTAATTCAGTTACATTAGAGGGTTTTCGAGCATGAACGGCCTTTTTAAGGTCATACCACAACATCTCAATAGGATTCAGGTCAGGACTTTGGCTAGGCCACTCCAAAGTCTTCATTTTGTTTTTTCTTCAGCCATTCGGTGGTGGACTTGCTGGTGTGTTTAGGATCATTGTCCTGCTGCAGAACCCAAGTTCGTTTCAGCTTGAGTACACGAACAGATGGTCGGGACATTCTCCTTCAGGATCTCTTGGTAGACAGCAGAATTCATAGTTCCTTTTATCACGGCAAGTCTTCCAGGTCCTGAAGCAGCAAAACAGCCCCAGACCATCACACTACCACCACCATATTTTACTGTTGGTATAATGTTCTTTTATGAAATGCAGTGTTCCTTCTACGCCAGATATACTTGGACACACACCTTCCAAAGAGTTCCACTTTTGTCTCATCGGTCCACAGAATGTTGTCCCAAAAGTCTTGGGGATCATCAAGATGTGTTGTGGAGAAATTGAGACGAGCTTTGATGTTCTTTTTGCTCAGCAGTGGTTTCCTCCTTGGAACTCTGCCATGCAGGCCATTTTTGCCCAGTCTTTTCCTGATGTGGGAGGCATGAACGCTGACCTTAACTGAGGCAAGTGAGGCCTGCAGTTCTTTGGACGTTGTTGTGGGGTCTTTTTGTGTGCCCTCTTGGATGAGTCGTCGCGCGCTCTTGGGGTAATTTTGCGGCGCGCCACTCCTGGGAAGGTTCACCACTGTTCCATGTCTTCGCCATTTGTGGATAATGGCTCTCACTGTGGTTCGCTGACTTCCCAAAGATTTGGAAATGGCCTTTATAACCCCTTTCCAGACTGATAGATCTCAATTACTTTCTTTCTCAATTGTTCCTGAATTTCTTTGGGTCTCGGCATGATGTGTAGCTTTTAAGGATCTTCTGGTGGACCTTACTGTGTCAAGCAGCTCCTATTTAAGTGATGCCTTGATTGTGAACAGGTGTGGCAATAATCAGGCCTGGGTGTGGCTAGAGAAATTGAACTCAGGTGTGGACAACCACAGTTATAGTATGTTTTAACAAGGGGGGCAATCACTTTTTCACACAGGGCCATGATGGTTTGGATTTTTTTTCACCTTTAATAATAAACACCTTCATTTACAAATTGCATTTTGTGTTTACTTGTGTTGTCCTTGATTATTGTTTAAATTGGTTTGATGTTCCGAAACACTTAAGTGTGACAAACATGCAAAGGAACAGGAAATGAGGAAGGGGGCAAACACTTTTTCACACCACTGTAGTTACCATGGAGCCACTGTCAAGGATAGCTTCAGCATAGATGCCTTCTATCTGGACAGGTGCAATGGAGCGGGGTCCAACTAATCCCTCAGGTAACAGTTTTGTGCCTGCCATCACAGGGTGTGACTTTTGGGTGTAACGCATTTCAAACGGAGCCATGCACTGTGCCTTCACCTGGCTCCTTGAAAGTTTTCCCTGGTGCTGGTGTACTTTGATCAGTTTCTGAGTAACTTTTCTTAGATCCTCAGGCTCTTTACACTCTCTCCTTGTATGTCCACCCTGCCCACAATTGTAGCAGAAAACACCTGGCTGTAATGGTCTGAATGGTGTCACGGTAGATGGTGCATCATATGCAGAGGTATCAAGTGTTTGCTGTGTGGAGGTGGTCTTTGCTGTATATTTCTCAGGTTTCGGGGTAACTGGAGTGATGCTCAACAGTTTGGCCACTTGAGAAGACAACTCCTTCACTTCATTTCTTACGCTGCTAAGCTCAGACGAAACTGAAGTTGGTGGTACAGTAATGGGGGCAGCAGTAACAGTTGTTTTCACTCCCTCCCTTTTGCTAATCCAATTTTCTTCCTCTCGCACTTCTCGCATAAGCTGGGAGAAGGAAGGGGGGTTTTCCAGAGTGTGACTCATCCGTATACGGAGCACAATCATGTCATGAGTAAGTGCACCTTTGACTAGCTGTTCCATCCGAACTCGATTCATGTCTGCAGCTTTAACTCCTCCTTTAAGAAGGGCACGATGGAGAAGTTTGTCAAGGCGATACAGGAAATCAGACAGTTTTTCTCCAACATTCTGAAATGTGCTTTTGAACTTGACTAAGATGTCATCTCCGTTCTCTGTAGTACCATATGCTGTGTCAAGAGCAGATAAGTAATCAGCCGCTGTGGCAGTAGGAGTGCTAATTTTCAAGAAGCGAACAATGTCAGCAGCTGGTCCTTTTAAACTCTCCACTAAACGCTGTCTCTTATCAGCATCAGTACATTGCCACTCACTCATCATTTGTGTTGCCTGCTCCATCCAGGCTTCATATTCTTCCTCACCTTGAAGTACAGGTTTCACTCCTGAGAATAGTCTAAGTTTTCTGTAGCTAGGTCCATCAATAGACACTTGGGAGCCCGACTTTCTGCTACAACAGCCTAAAAATCCTCCATAGACTTGCCTTCCTTTTCAAGTAGTGACATCAGCTTGATACGGAAAGAATCGTCCTCGGGAGCAACATTCGGGGTATGAAGGTGCATTCGGGGTATGAACATTCCACAAGGTGCACATTCCATGGTCCAGCCTCACCTTCAATGCCTATTTCTGGAGGTATAGAGTCAGGGGATAAGTCAAGGCTAGTCTCCACTAAGATGAACAACTGAGTGCCAGTAGAGTCTCCACGTCGATCACCTATCTTGGTACAGCCAAAGACATTAACTGTGTCTAGGACTTTATCAATGGTCTCCTTGCTAGTGTATAGTGGCACATTACTCAATAGTATAGTACGAGACGGATTGACAGTCTACTGCAGACCCCACTGAACTGCTTGAGAAAAATCCATGACTAAAAGACACTACAGGTACTGAAAGTGTCACTGACTGGTGTTGTTTCAGGTTGTGTTGAAGGTTACGGAAAACAAAAAAAATTAAACTTTGCCTGTCTGGTAAACAGAGAAATATCCCAGCAGTGCCTCCAAAAATGTAACCCCTTCCTGGCGCCGGAAGTGTAATATTAGATAAGGTTACTACTGTAAATGGTTTTAATTAACAGGATCCTGAGTATTTAACAGTTGATGGTGAATTGGCTAACCTCTATTTACCAGTCGATGATGTTATACAGGCAGAAATGTATGTAAATGATTTAATCAAGAATAATAGCGCGGTGCCTCCACTGAAGAATTACGCCACTCACAACCCTATGAGCGATACGGTTATTTCCCAGAAACAAATATTGAATATAACTAGGACAAATATATACATACCTTATTAAACAAAAAAAGAATAGTTCAGTAAATCCAGTTAGTATGTATCACAAAAATAAAAACATTTATTATGCTAAAAAAAAAACAACAACTTCAAACTGTATACTTGTATTAGAAACAAAATTTAGACCAGTAACTCAAACACTCCTTTCTAATTAAGAAACAACAGGAATAGTACAGTTTGGATTTTACCACTTAAACCCTTTTTTATTAAATGTTCAGAACCTTCACCAAGTGTTTGGGTTTTCTGTTGGGGCCCGTGAGTTGGTGCACATACAAACAAAACCCTCCTTGGTTCCTTTAATGAACGGCTACTAAAACCTCTCCGTTACTCACGCCTCTGGAACAGAAGAATTAGCCGACGTGGACACGAGCTGAGAGAATGAATCCGCTGCACGCGAGGTTCCAGCAAGTTAATTCAGCGACGCAGGTTCAGCGATGGAGTTCCTCCTTAAACTGGCGTAGTAGCTACCATGCTACCTAGCACAGTTCAGCACAGTTCTCCACAGTCCTCGTTCTTCAGTTTCACAGCGAAACTGCGACTGGCGGTTACAGCTGTCCGTCCCTCACGAAGACATTAGCTTAACGTCCCCGAGTTACAGTTTGTACTTAGCTTTGTTTTTCCCAAGCTAGTGCAAAACAAACAAACGCAGATAAGCTAGCTGCACTTCACCTTACAGTTCACCAATTTACCGAGCGGATAGTTGCTCTCGACTTTTCGCTGAATAAAATGATATTTGTGCCACTACTGTAATAGAAGTTTAGTCTACAGACATCACCTCTGCGTTAAAACTCCGGCTCTCTCTTGCTCTCATCCCGCATGTCGCTACCTCTCCCCTCCTTTCTTTTTTTTTCTCTCTCCCCCTCCCCAACAAAGGTGACCTCTGATTGGCTAGGAGTTTAATTAAACAGGCAACCCATTGGCTTGAACTACTCCAATGGAAACAAATTGCATCCAGAAACAAAGGACCATGGGAAATGTAGTCTCAATTGAATCCACCCAAAAATGCAGTAAGCACACCATTTATTCATGTACATTTTTGGGAGGTACCTACATATATATATATATATATATATTAAATCAAAGACTACAGTGCATGATTAACTAAAGGAAAGGTCAATGGTTAAAGGTTTAATGTAGGATCTACAGTACTTCAATCTTCAATCTTCTTCATCATTCATTCATCTTCAATAACTGTTTTATTCTGATTTAATGGTCTTCACAGGTTTGACAGAGAGGTTGAACCGGTGCAGCATTAATTCCACACACAAAAAACTTTTGCTCTGAGACAATGTTTTCAAAATAATGTTCAAAAAATGTTCAGGATCCTAGATCTTGAAGAGCCAGGTTTTTGAGATTTTGCCTTTCTTCCACCTTTGAATAGTTCTCCTGTAAAACAAAGATCAACATTTGTGCAACTTTTGCTATCATTTTGTCATTTTTAAACAGGTTAGCTTATCTATTTTTCTGTCAGACTTTGTAAAAGAAATGAAAAATGCTACTAATTGCCCTTTAAAATCTGTAAATCTAGAGCACTAAACAAATATTGGAACATTTATTCATCATTTATAGCAGCCTCATGTGTCATGGTACATGATTATCATATTTGTTTCCTCCTAAAGATCAGTCCACAGTTCCTGCACTCAAACTCCACTAGCCACACCTGGCCCTTCAGTGCTATAGCAGAACTGATCGGTGAGTCAAAACTGCTTCTTTATTCTTCTTTCCTTCATCCAACTGATTACTGGACCATTTTTCATAAAGAGTTGAAATCTTCCACATTCTGAACTACTGGCAGTGTTTTAGCTGCTTGACGAGGACAGTTCTAGAACTTAACCCTTAGGGAGGATGTACAATATGCAGACAACAAGGAAATAAAAATCCTTTTGCATATGAATGCAAGAAGAAGTAATTTGTGCATGTGCATGTGCAAGTAACTTGTGCATGTGCATACATGTGTGTGTGTGTGTGTGTGTGTGTGTGTGTGTGTGTGTGTGTGCGTGTGTGTGTGTGTGTGTGTGTGTGTGCGTGTGTGTGTGTGTGTGTGTGTGTGTGTGTGTGTGTGTGTGTGTGTGTGTGTGTGTGTGTGTGTGTGTGTGTGTGTGTGTAATGTTAACCGGTATTGTGGGTAAACATCAGTTACTTACCCCAACAATGAAACACTGAAAATGGGGCCATGCAATAGACTGGCATTTGTTCCAGCGTGTATCCCGGCTCATTACCAGTGTTCCCAGGATACGCTGTGGATCTACCACTACCCTGAACAGAATAAAGAGGTTACTGAAGATGAAATTAATATTTATTCTTTTGTTTTTGTTCAAGGTTAACATAGGTTTATGCTTTTTAGGGTAAAACATGTAAACAGTAAAGCAAACTGTGCCTTAGTGAGAGTATCAGATGTTTCCTGTTTTGTTTTATTGACAGACAATGCTTATGACCCAGATGTCAGTGCAAAACAACTCTGGATTAATAAATCAGTGATCAAAGACCAGGACTGCCTCATCTTCATGGATAATGGAAAAGGCATGGACTATGACAAGATGCACAGAATGCTCAGGTAGGAGTGTGTTCATGAACCCTGTGTTAGCCTTCAGAGGGGAATTAGATCATCCAGCAATTCACTTTAACTACAAATTTGTTGATGTGTAAACAGTGTATAGTTTCTCTTTTTACTGACAGAGCTCTCTCTCTCTCTCTCTCTCTCTCTCTCTCTTTCTGTCCGTCTCTCAGTTTTGGCTTCAGTGATAAACAGACAGTAAATGACCATGTTCCAGTGGGTCGTTATGGTAACGGTTTTAAGTCGGGCTCCATGCGCTTGGGGAAGGATGTCATTGTGTTCTCAAAGAAAGACAACACCATGTGTGTGGGTCTCCTGTCACAGACTTACCTTGAGAAGATAAAAGCACAGAATGTCATAGTGCCTACTGTCACGTTTACCAACACCGGACAGACTGATATCCTTAACAGAGATTCTATAACAGAGAGATAGTTGGCTATATTTAATAGGAATGGTGGATAGAAGCATTGAATATAAAATTTATAATGCATTTATATCTGTGAGAAATAAGATGATTAAAAAATAAATAAAACAATGTATAGTCCACCATCTAACCACTTAACAATGTTACATTGTTCTTCATTTTATATTATAGCATATTATGCAGAAACTGTGATGACTTGTTCAGTGTATATAATAAAACAAATATGAAATAGATGTAGTTATGAGGGTGAGGAATGTGCAGGAGATACTGGGCCTGCAAGTGCAATATGAATTTAAAGGTATAAAGGTAAATAAATGCCTCCTGAGAATTTAAAGGATCCTCTGTGTAGTTTGCTCCTTAACCTCGCTGCTCACTCAGTGCTTCACTGGAGAATGCAGAAGAGTGTCTTCATGATATCCTGATTCATTCTCTGTTTAACACCAAGGAAGAACTGCTGTCTGAGTTCAGTGTCATTGACAGGTTGTGCACTGATTCAAGTGGAACTCGCATCATCATCTGGAACCTACGCAGGTGAACATGCAGAGAGTTTGATTTCTTCACTTCTTCCTAAGGATGTGATGGAATACAACATTTTAATGTAGTAAGGAAGTCTAATATTCAGTGCCTTGCGAAAGTATTCGGCCCCCTTGAATTTTTCAAACTTTTGCCACATTTCAGGCTTCAAACATAAAGATATTAAATGAAATTTTTTTTGTGAAGAATCACCAACAAGTGGGACACAATTGTGAAGTGGAATGAAATCTGTTGAATATTTTAAACTTTTTTAGCAAATAAAAAACGGAAAAGTGGTGCGTGCAAAATTATTCAGCTCCTTTACTTTCAGTACAGCAAACTCACTCCAGAAGTTCAGCGAGGATCTCTGAATGATTCAATGTTGTCCTAAATGACTGATGGTGATAAATAGAATCCACCTGTGTGTAATCAAGTCTCTGTATAAATGCACCTGCTCTGTGATAGTCTCAGGGTTCTGTTGAAAGCACAGAGAGCATCATGACGACCAAGGAACACACTAGGCAGGTCCGTAATACTGTTGTGGAGAAGTTTAAAGCCGGATTTGGATACAAAAAGATTTCCCAAGCTTTAAACATCCCAAGGAGCACTGTGCAAGCGATCATTTTGAAATGGAAGGAGTATCAGACCACTGCAAATCTACCAAGACCTGGCCATCCCTCTAAAATTTCAGCTCAGACAAGGAGAAGACTGATCAGAGATGCAGCCAAGAGGCCGCGATCACTCTGGACGAACTGCAGAGAACTACAGCTGAGGTGGGAGAGTCTGTCCATAGGACAACAATCAGTCGTACACTGCACAAATCTGGCCTTTATGGAAGAGTGGCAAGAAGAAAGCCATTTCTCAAAGATATCCATAAAATGTCTCGTCTAAAGTTTGCCACAAGCCACCTGGGAGACACACCAAACGTCACACCAAACGTTGAGAAATGGCTTTCTTCTTGCCACTCTTCCATAAAGGCCAGATTTGTGCAGTGTACGACTGATTGTTGTCTTATGGACAGACTCTCCCACCTCAGCTGTAGTTCTCTGCAGTTCATCCAGAGTGATCATGGGCCTCTTGGCTGCATCTCTGATCAGTCTTCTCCTTGTCTGAGCTGAAAGTTTAGAGGGATGGCCAGGTCTTGGTAGATTTGCAGTGGTCTGATACTCCTTCCATTTCAAAATGATCGCTTGCACAGTGCTCCATGGGATGTTTAAAGCTTGGGAAATCTTTTTGTATCCAAATCCGGCTTTAAACTTCTCCACAACAGTATTACGGACCTGCCTGGTCTTCATGATGCTCTCTGCGCTTTCAACAGAACCCTGAGACTATCACAGAGCAGGTGCATTTATACAGAGACTTGATTACACAAAGGTGGATTCTATTTATCACCATCAGTCATTTAGGACAACATTGGATCATTCAGAGATCCTCGCTGAACTTCTGGAGTGAGTTTGCTGCACTGAAAGTAAAGGAGCCGAATAATTTTGCACGCACCACTTTTCAGTTTTTTATTTGCTAAAAAAGTTTAAAATATCCAATAGATTTCGTTCCACTTCACAATTGTGTCCCACTTGTTGGTGATTCTTCACAAAAAATTAAAATTTTAAATCTTTATGTTTGAAGCCTGAAATGTGGCAAAAGATTGAAAAGTTCAAAGGGGCCGAATACTTTCGCACGGCACTGTGGTTACAACTAACATTATGCAATAACATTATAGTGTTCATATCATAGATCATTATTATAGTATGATATAAATGTGTCATGAAATGTGCTGCAAAAATGTTCAGACAGCATAGCCTACCTTAATTTGCTAAAGACCAAGGGCAATATTGTGGGTTGTCAGAAATTCTATAAATCAACAATTATTCTACTACAGAACACCTTCAGGAGAATTAGAATTTGATTTCACGAAGAACCGTTACGACATCCTGATCCCTGTTGATGTGTACGGGAGAACCGGGGAGACAAACAAGCGGCAGGCAGCAGGTGGCGACTCAGTGCCTGAGAGTGAATATTCACTGCGGGTGAGAATTTTACCAGCAAATATTCCATATATTATATATGACTATTATATGTGACAATATGAATATTGAGTTATTGGAGATCACTGGCTGAGTTCAATAAGGTAAGAGGGGTCATTTCAGAAAGCAGGATTTCAGACTTGCTAGCATTAAAATAGATAAATAGATTAATTAGGCATGAAATAATTGTGTCCTGTTTGAACACATGGATCTAAGTGCAAGTTGTTATTAGCAATTCATAAGGCAAACTGTGGTCAAACAGAAAGATTGCACATCAGATAAAGAATTCAATTCAGGTCAATAATTTGTTGATGTGTGGTTGATCTGAGGCCAAGTATACAGTGGGTATAAAAGTCTACACACCCCTGTTAAAATTGCATGAAGTAAAATTTTATGAAGTAAAAAACCAAGATGTATCATGTCAAACCATTAATTTGGTGAAACAATGTGACAGCCATTATGAACAAGTGGAGAAAATGGGGCACTACAGTGACATTACTAAGAACAGGATGGTGCTCCAAAATTTATGATAAGTAATCAGGGAAGCTGCCAAGAGTCCTATACTATCATTAAAGAAGTTACAGGAACATCTGGCAAATACTGGTCACTGGTCATGTGACAAAAATCTGTCATATTCTACACTTGTCTGGGCTAATGGTTAAAGTGGCTAGATTTAAGCCCTTTATTCAAAGGGAAAAAATGCATGATTTGATATGCACGTGAGTGAGAAAAAGTCTGAACTGAATTGAATTGAGATTTTGCAGCAGCTCCTCCTCAAATCTGTAGGTGCAGTTTAAGTCAGGAGTAAAGATTAAGTTTAAACACTAATCAGTGTAGTCAAGTCTGTTTGTTCTTCTTTTTTTTTAATTCAGGCATACTGCAGTATCCTGTACATGAAGCCAAGAATGCAGATTATCATTCAAGGGAAGAAGGTGGAAACTCAGTTGGTCACTAAAACTTTAGCAAACGTCTTGACGGACACGTACATGCCTGCTTCTGTTGTATCCTTATGCCAAATATTACTGCCCCAGAATGTAAAAATATACCCAAAGATTCACAAATAAGAGCTACTTATTAAATTATTCAAATATTTTAAATGCCATGATCCTTAAGTCTTCGTCTCAGAAAAAGGCAATAAAAATCACATTTGGCTACAACACCAAGAGCAAAGAGCACTACGGATTGATGATGTACCACAAAAACCGTCTCATCAAAGCCTATGAGCGTGTCGCCTGTCAGCGCAAGGTGAGGATCATACAGTTTATTTAATGCTTAATGTGTTTTATACGTCTTCAATAATTTGTATGCAGGAACAGAATAGAGAGAGAACAAATCAAGATTAGACAGATAAACACATATTCAGTGGGGGAAATAAGTATTGAATCTGTCAACATTTTTTTTTCAGTAAATTTATTTCCAATGAAGTTATTCACATAAATTTTTCACCAGTCTTCAGTATTAACTCAAGAAATCCATGAATATAAAGAATTCACAACATTAAAGTCCATAAATAAAGTTATGTGTAATAAATGACAGGAATGACAGGAAAAAAAAAGTATTGAAAATGCTAAGAAAAGGCAGTTCTCCAAGTAAATATCAGCTGGGTTAATAAATTGATGGTTTATAAAAAGGCCTTTTGTTTCTACGGTGTCACACTAGAAACATTTAATGATGGGTAAAAGCAAAGAGCTCACCCAAGACCTTCACATCCTTATTGTTGTGAAACATATTGAGGGAATCGGCTACAGGCGTATTTCGAAACTTCTGAATCTTCCAGTACCACTCTGACCACTCGGAAAGAGTTCAAGAAACACTTGGAGGCAGCAGATGCCATCGTCACAGAGAAAACAATAGGCAATGCAGGGCCTGCAGATGGGCCTCAGCTTCCTAACACCATGCATAAATCTTGAAGTTAGAGGATGTTGCCCCATAGAGGCTCCATCAAGAGGGGCGAGGCTGGCCAAAATGGCGGCAACATAAACCCTGATTGTAGAACGAGCCCACCCCGCTGAGAAATGTCCTTGTAAGAACTCCAGGATGTGCACAGTTTACTGGGTCTACACTGGATCCATGCGGATGGGAATCTCCCAAGGAGTGCTAACTAGCAGGGATATTATCTCTGAGAACCATATTCGAGCTGGCCAATAAGGTGCTACTAGCAGCAGACGTAGAGTGTCTTGGCGAACTCTCGTTAGAACTTGTATTAGCAGAGCAATCGGGGGAAAAGCATACAAATGTGACCTCAGCCACATGTGCACCATGGTGTCCAGCCCTAATTGTGCTGGAGGAGTGAGGGCGAACCACACCGAGCAGTGTGTTGCCTCCTCAGAGGCTAACACATGCAGTCCCACTTGGGCAAACCTCCGCCACATGGACTCCACCACTTGTGAATGGAGACACCAATCCCTGGGCCTCAGTCCCTACCTCAACAAGATGTCTGCCCCCACATTCCAGTAGCCCAGAATTGCACTCACTGACAAAACTATCCCTCTGCCCAGAGACAAATTAGTTGCGCCTGCCTGAACAGGGGGTGCAGACATAATCCTCCTTGGTGGTAAATATATGAGACCACCGCTGTGTTGTCAGTAAACAAATGGTGACCTCTCAATTGAGGAAGGAGGAATTTCAGTGCTAGAAATATGGCCCACATTTCTAGCCAATATATATGCCATGCCAGATGAGGGCCATGAGCTGGACAGTTGTCTAAGACCATGCTCCAGCCCGTGAGGGAGGTGTCTATCATTACTGTCTTGTGCTAAGGAGACACCCCTGGAGTGTGACCCAAGGCTAGAAACTGGGGACACTCAAATTCTCAGAGCACATAGGCATCGCCACGTGACACTGATTACTCTAAGAGGTTTTGTACAAAACTCCCAACTTCTCAGCCACCACTGAAATGGTATCTCCTGTGCAATAGGCCCAATGCTTTGACGTTGGCTGCTGCTGCCATAAGCTCCAATAGTCTCCCATAGAGACTGGAGGGAATGCCAAGATCCAGCTTTATCTTGCTCATTGTTGATAGGATTGACCCTACACATGTTGAGGATAGAAACAGCCTCACCATAGTAAAATCCTTATAACACCCAGAAAAGTTGTCCACCGCACTGGGGAAAGCATACTTTTCTGAGGTTCAACTTGAGCCCCAAGCTCTTCATGTGGGCAAGAACAACATCTTGATATTGAACCGCCAGTTCTCTGGATCATGCTAGAATTAACAAGTCATCCAGGTGGTTTAGTACACGGATGCCGTGGAGTCACAATGGAGCCAGAATGACATCCATGCACTTTGTGAATGTGCGAGGGGATAAAGCTAGCAATATTTCTATGTGGAAATTTGCATTTTTTAGATCTATCGTCACAAACCAGTCCTCAAACTGAATCTGTGGGCATCAGCAAACATTGAAAAGGTAACTGAAAGAATTAATTCCAGCAAATATAAGAAAATTCTGGAAACAAATGTGACCCAGACTAAAATCTGAAGCTGAAAAGAGATTGACTTCCAAAACACATAACTGATCCAAACTCCAAAATCCACCATGAACTACTTTAAGAAATGCAAGCTGAAGATTTGGGAGTGGCCTTCACAGTCCATTGAATTAACCATCATTGATGGATGGTTATTATAGATCTGTGGGAAGATCTTAAATGGTGCTGTGTAAGCAATATCTGCCAAGGGGGTATTACTAAATACTGACTTTGTAGGGTGTCCAAAATTTTGTGGAATCAAAAAAGTAGACCCTTTTAGAATAAGGGGTTTCGATCCCTGTTTAATATAAGGGATTCCACTCAACTTTTTTGTGTGGTGGCTTCTGTCCTGTTCTTGATCTGATAGGACTGAATTGTTTTATGAAAGTCCTCTAAGTTGCACGCTAAAGTTCTTGGACATTGCTCCTTCATGCAGCCACAAGACTGGTTCACAGCTTCAACTCTGTGAAGATGTTGGGTTTCCTCACATGAACTGCTTGCTTCAGGTTCACAATATTTCTATTGGATTAAGGTCAGGACTTTGACTCTACCATTCCAAAACATTAACTTTATTCTTCTTTAATTCTTTGGTAGAATGACTTGCTGCATGACCCACTTTCTCCCAAGAGTTTCTGTGTATATCTTGCTGGTATAATTCAGAATCCGTTCTTCCAACAATGATTGCAAGCCGTTCAGGCCCAGATGAAGCAAAACTGGCCCAAAACATGATGCTACCACTACCGTGTTTCACAGATGGGATAAGGTTCATATACTCTAATTCAGTGTTGTCCATGCTCCAAACACCAAAAATCTAATTTTAACCAAAATGTTCTATTTTGGTCTCATTTATCCACAAACATTTTCCAATAGACTTTCGGCTTGTGCACATGATCTTTAATAAACTGAAGAGTGGCAGCAATGTTCTTTTTCGAGGGCAGTGGCTTTCTCCTTGCAACCCTACCATGCACACCATTGTTGTTCAATGTTCTCCTGATGGTGGATTCATGAATATTAACATTAGCCAATGTGAGACAGGCCTTTAGTTACTTACAAGTCACCATGGGTTCCATTGTGATCTCTTGGTCTATTACATGACTTTACTGGTCTATTACTGATCTTTGTTGGTCTCCACTCCTAACAATGGAGGGTAACAATGATCTTGAATTTCCCCCATTTGTACACAATCTGTCTGACAGTGGATTGGTGGAGTCCAAAATTTTAGAAATGGTTTTCTAAACTTGTCCAGCCTGATGAGAATCAACAATTCTTTCTCTGAGGGCCTCATAAATCTCCTTTATGACATGATACACGTACAAATCTGATGATATTTTAGGTCATATTTATGCAGATATACTGGAAAATTTTGCTCAGCTGACTAATCAGAGGTTGGACTACTGTTTGCAGATACTTGCACCAGATGAAAACCTTTTATGGGTAATTACAGATTATCACTAATTGTGCTTGAGCAAATGTAGACCAATATGCACGACTACTTACTGATATACAGGCCTTTCATCATGCAAGAAAATACATAATCAGATTCAGTTCAGGGGAAATTTATGAAGAAAACAAAACAAAATTGTCGTTTATTCATGATATTTAGAACATTTGTTATGTTCTGTTACCAGGCCGACAAAAGAGTAGTGGGAGTTATCGGGGTAATTGAGTGTAACCACCTCACACCAACTCACAACAAGCAGGACTTTGATGATACTGAAGATTACAGGTGTGTTTGAGTAACATGTTCAGATTACCTATGACTTTCAGGAATGCAGGAAATAATTATCTATATACAAAGGGTTGAATATAGTAAAGTATTCAATATGAATATTATCTTAATTATCTTAAAACCACTGATATTTTAGGTTGATAGATTTTTTTTTAAAACATTGATATAGTAAAGTATGCTATTTTGTGTCTGTGCAGGAAAACCTTAAAGAATGTAGGTATTAAGCTTGAGGAATATTGGAAGCAACAGGTATATACACATGAGCTTAAACCTAACTGCACTGAACCTTTTGAAGATACTGTGTAAGTTTAAAAGTGCCTCCCTTTCTCTCTCTCTCTCTCCCTCTCTCTCTCTCTCTCTCTCTCACACACACACACACACTCACTCATTCACACATGGCCAGGTATTAATTTGCTGGCCAAAATAATGAATCTCAGGTATTTGGTTGAGCTCATAATTTGAGTCACAAAGTTGCTGGAAAAATATTAATAGTAATTTTGACACACTTTGAATATACTGTCAGACAGGCGGGAGCAGTAGTCAGATATAAAATACATTTCTAATAATATTTAATATAACTTTGTTAAAGTATTAAACTGCTTTGGGCACAGATCAGATATTATAGGTTTCTGGGTTGTGACCATTACAACAGAAGCAACACTGTTTGTGTGCTGATACATCCTGTGTAAAAGGCCATATTCATTAACATGGGAGAATATTTACATAAACATTAACACATGATTGTGTGAACTCACAGGAAGCGACCAGATCAAATCTGTATTCAGTGTGATAATTGTTTGAAGTGGCGAAAACTTCCAGATGGCATTGATCCTAAAAAGCTCACTAAGAAGTGGTTCTGCTACATGAACTCTGACCCGCAATTCAGGTGTGTTTGTCTATCTCTGTACCTTCCTGTGTGTGTGTTTGTTTCTTTGTGTGCTCACGTAAGTGCATGATTCTCTCAGGAGTTGTACAGATGAAGAAGAGCCTGAGGTTCATGATGATGAACAACCCAGAAACCAGAAAACCTACAGACAACAGTCAGAAATTAATCCTCTCATTTGCAATACATATTTCTATTTAATATTTCACTGATTTAAGTAATGAACAGACTTCCAGCTTTAATTTGAGTATATTTACATCCAAATTGGCTGAATGTTGATGGAATTACAGCAGTTTATGTGTAACCTTGTGTGTATGTTTTGAAACAGTGAGCGAAACCAGAAGTTGCAGCAGGAGAACAGGAAGCAGGTGCTGACATGATGTTTTAACAAGGATTGAGAAAAAAACACTACTTGGTAGTGATGAGATGCATTTTGTAAATAGGCTAGATAGGTTTTTTTTGTTACAAATTATCTGTAGCAAAAAGAGAAACTATTTCCAAAAGATAAATTATGTTGTATGTGATTCCAGAGCTTTTCAAAAGTATGTGAAACAAAAAAATTAAGTTCTCAACTTCCCTTTCTGTACTCTTGTTTAACCATTGCGGTTGTTTAAATATATGAGATTGGTATGATTACCTGAGAAGACAATTAATCCCTAAACTTATTTGCACATTGCTTTTACAAGATGAGCCCAAGGATTTCTTTTCTTTATCAAGAAATTTAAGTTCTCAACTTCCCTTTCTGTACTCTTTCAGCTCTCATTATTCAGTTGATTGACTTTGTAATGAACTTAATGGTGATGTGCAGAGGATTGAAGCTCTAACCTGCAGGATATTGCTTTGATGAGGAAAGAACAGGAACCATAAATATCAGCATTTTTGAAATCCTTATTGCCATATTAGCTAGACTGTGATGTACAGTGCTGTGAAAATGTATTCTGATTTCTTCTGTTTCTGTGTATATCTCACACTAAATTGTTTCAGAAATTAAAACAAAATCTAAGATAAAAACAAAGGCAACCTGAGTAAACACAAAATACAATTCCCTTTCAAAGGGAACTCCACATTGCGTTAGCTGAACGCTGTGGGAAGCGCCTCGTGCGTGACCGTTTTCTGAATATGATAAATCGTGCCTATTTATAGGCCTGTCATGATCAGGTGACATTGTAATTAAGCACGCCACGTGATACAGTATGCTGTGGTGGGGTGGTCTACGCCAGCGGTCCCCAACCTTTTTTTCCGCCATGGACCAGTTTAATATCAGACAATATTTTCACGGACCGGCCTTTAAGGTGTGGCGGATAAATACAACAAAATAAAATGATATGACCGGCATAAAAACTGGGGTATTTTTTTTTTATATAATAATAAACGTGAATCCAATGTGAAATCACAGCTTTATTAGCAGCGTCCTGGTAACATCACGCCAACAACATGGCATGAGTAACTTCCGCTCTACCCCTTAACGTATCACGTGACCAAGTAACATATCACGTGACCGAGACAAGCATCTTGACTTGCGTCAAGAGCGAGTCATAGACGGATGTAATGGAGAGAATCCGGTCATTTTTCTAAATAAAACATCATTCAGACTCCAATAATAAATAAAACGGAAATAATGCAAGTTATATATTCTTTTTGTGCGGCCCGGTACCAAATGACCCACGGACCAGTACCGGGGATTGGGGACCCCTGGTCTACGGTACACGCATTCATTTGATTTTACAGCCTGGACCTGAGTGTCTTGCAGTGCTTGGGTCTTTTTGAACAAGCCGTACCTTTGGTATGATGGAGTGGGTATTCTCTTTCCCATAGTGTTATGCTAAACACAATGTGGAGTTCCCTTTGAAAGGGAACGTCAGGGTTATGCATGTAACCCTGTTCCCTGAGAATGGAACGAGACGTTGCATAGCTTTTTTATACCAGGGCAGGCCTGTGAATTGCGTCTTCGCTTCAGATAATAGAGGCTGATGGCGCAGTTTACATGTGCCATATATATATATATATATATATATATATCACGTGGCACACTTAATTGCCACGTCACCTAATCACGGCAGGCCTATAAATATGCATGATTTTACACAAGCTTCAGATGCCAGTCGCGCATGTTCTCAGTTAACAGGGTTACATGCGTAACAGAGACGTTTTATAGAAAAGCTAGCCTACTATCAAAGACATACTATTTCCATGGGTGCAAAATGACTAACGTGTATGTCTTTGCCTAGATATAGAACTAATTAGGTGAGTTGTTGTGCATTGCTTTAGAAAGATGAACCTCTAGGATTTATTTTAATTAGTCAGCTCTAGTTATTTATTGATTGTAGAGGACTGAAGCTCTGAACAAGCAGGATGCTCTACTGTTGAGGAAGGTTCAGGGCCTTGTGTGTCAGCTCTGATACAGCATCAGTAATTTCACTTGAAAATACATCTACTACTGCTACCCTTCCCTCAGTCCATAGTAGGGCATCATGCACCCACACATTCACACAAACATGGATAACATGCGCAGAAACTCCTCCCTGAACTCAGGATCTAACCCAGAGCTAGAGCTGTGACACTGTGTTGCCAAGCATAAAGATTTTCTGAAGTTGTGCATTATCCCTATATTAGCCAGGATCTGAAATAAATTCACTTAAACATTATATAGAACGGTCATGGTGGATCTACAATGTGGCATGATTTTAGTGAACGTGGTGATAGAAATAAACACAGTTAAAAGGAAAATATGCTTAATAAGCCTCATTGTGAATAGGGATATTGTGTTAAAGATCTTTATGGATTCATAATTACAGAATCTATTCATTAAAGTGTGAGACTTGCTTGATTACAAAAATGTTCACAGTTTTTGATCCTTCCATATCCTCCATCTTAATGTTTTTCCTCTCAGCAGAGCCCGTCTAGCGCCATGTCTTCATACCCAATAAGCCTGAGCTCTGCCCTTATTTCCTCTTCTCACACAGGGACCGGTAAAGACCTATTTTAGCTACGTGTGTATCCGTCTGCATTTATTGTTTACAATTTTGTTGTAACTTGTGTTTTAACCCTTTAGACTCCAGACCTTCTGTTAACACTTTAGTTGACACTCAGCTCCCTTCTACTCCTTCAAGGTACTCTGTCACTCTTTCAGTCTCATGCACCTTCATAATAGCGAGGCATTATGAGTATCCTGAATGATTTAATTTCTCCTTCATTTCAGGCAGAAGAGAGCCCTTGACTCAAATCAAGAGAATCCAGATACAAAGAAAGCCAGAAGAATAAATTCTGGTAACATACCAGATAGTCTGCCAACATCCACAGTCTCAGCTGAGACATTTTGTTCACCTGCCATGTTCCCCCCTGATAGTGGTGCTAATGAAGCAGAAAGGAAGGATGTTGAAAAAGTACTGAAGGATGATGGTAATGGTGTGATTGACAAGAGCACAGTGAAGAAGCAGGGGAGCAATGAAATCACACAGCCCACCTTTGAAGTTGAGTTGACAAAAAAACAGCTCCAATCTATGGTGAGAGAGCAAGAAAAAGAACAAGACTAGCTAATGGAAAGGCTAATGTTGTAAATGTTTGAAGGGAAAATGCAACCTAAACTTAATGCATATAACCTAAGTAAGTCGAAAAAAAAAATGCATTACCAGATGAGGTGTGAGTTTGTTTCATGTCCTATTACTGCCATTCTAATCTTGTCTTGTCCTTCCCTCACACTCAGGTGGAGAATCTAAAATATGAGAAGTGCAAATTATTGACCCGCTGTGAGAGCCTGCAGAAAGCTTTTGAGGAGGTAAAGAGAGAAATTGAAAAGACGAAGGTCCGTGTAGAAGATCGAGGGGTCCAGACAGATTTTTATAGTTCCTCCCATGAAGAAACTGCTGCAACTTCATCAGGAGGCTCCAACTCAGGAAGGAGAACAGACTTTGGTACACAGCAGCATGAGACACAGGACAGACCAAAAATAGGACAAGAAACCAGTAACCCGCAGTTTCTGTTTGCAGGTGAGATATCTAGAAATTCTAGAACTATGCAGGACAGGGCAATTACAGTACAATCTGTATTATATTTATGTACGACGAGACAGTTTGTGTCGTTCAAAATGATATAAAAGTGTAGATTATCTGGCTTTTGAGACAGAAGCCATAGTCCTGATCTATAACACAAGAACTCAAACAGAGTTTCCATCTTTCACAAGAACTCAAACAGAGTTTCCTTCTTTAACAAGAACTCAAATAGAGTTTCCCTCTTTCACAAGAACTCAAATAGAGTTTCCCTCTTTCACAAGAACTCAAATAGAGTTTCCCTCTTTCACAAGAACTCAAATAGAGTTTCTCTCTCTCAGAAGAACTCAAATAGTTTTCCTCTATCACAAGAACTCAAATACATTTTCTCTCGTTCACAAGAACTCAAATAGAGTTTCTCTCTTTCACAAGAACTCAAATAGAGTTTTTCTCTTTCAGAAGAACTCAAATAGAGTTTCTCTCTTTCAGAAGAACTCAAATAGAGTTTCCCTCTTTCACAAGAACTCAAATAGAGTTTCCCTCTTTCACAAGAACTCAAATAGAGTTTCCCTCTTTCACAAGAACTCAAATAGAGTTTCTCTCTTTCACAAGAACTCAAATAGAGTTTCCCTCTTTCACAAGAACTCAAATAGAGTTTCCCTCTTTCACAAGAACTCAAATAGAGTTTCTCTCTTTCAGAAGAACTCAAATAGAGTTTCCCTCTTTCACAAGAACTCAAATAGAGTTTCCCTCTTTCACAAGAACTCAAATAGAGTTTCTCTCTTTCACAAGAACTCAAATAGAGTTTCTCTCGTTCACAAGAACTCAAATAGAGTTTCTCTCTTTCACAAGAACTCAAATAGAGTTTCTCTCTTTCAGAAGAACTCAAATAGAGTTTCCCTCTTTCACAAGAACTCAAATAGAGTTTCCCTCTTTCACAAGAACTCAAATAGAGTTTCTCTCTTTCAGAAGAACTCAAATAGAGTTTCTCTCTTTCACAAGAACTCAAATAGAGTTTCCCTCTTTCACAAGAACTCAAATAGTTTCCCTCTTTCACAAGAACTCAAATAGAGTTTCCCTCTTTCACAAGAACTCAAATAGAGTTTCTCTCTCTCAGAAGAACTCAAATAGTTTTCCTCTATCACAAGAACTCAAATACATTTTCTCTCGTTCACAAGAACTCAAATAGAGTTTCTCTCTTTCACAAGAACTCAAATAGAGTTTTTCTCTTTCAGAAGAACTCAAACAGAGTTTCTCTCTTTCAGAAGAACTCAAATAGAGTTTCCCTCTTTCACAAGAACTCAAATAGAGTTTCCCTCTTTCACAAGAACTCAGATAGAGTTTCCCTCTTTCACAAGAACTCAGATAGAGATTCCCTCTTTCACAAGAACTCAAATAGAGTTTCCCTCTTTCACAAGAACTCAAATAGAGTTTCCCTCTTTCACAAGTACTCAAATAGAGTTTCCCTCTTTCACAAGAACTCAAATAGAGTTTCCCTCTTTCACAAGAACTCAAATAGAGTTTCCCTCTTTCACAAGAACTCAAATAGAGATTCCCTCTTTCACAAGAACTCAAATACATTTTCTCTCATTCATAAGAACTCAGAGTTTCCTTCTTTCACAAGTACTCAAAGTTTTTTCTCTCTTTCAGAAGAACTCAAATACATTTTCCCTCTTTCAGAACTCAAATAGAGTTTCTCTCTCTCAGAAGAACTCAAATAGTTTTCCTCTATCACAAGAACTCAAATACATTTTCTCTCGTTCACAAGAACTCAAATAGAGTTTCTCTCTTTCACAAGAACTCAAATAGTTTCCCTCTTTCATAACAACTCAAATTCTTTCTTTTAGCCCCAGATCAAGAGAACGTCTCCTGGTCACCTTTGTCCCGTCACCAGGTTACTTATGACTACGAAGTCATCGATGAGATTCTCACTCAGTTTGTAGATGAGAAAGAGTCAACGTTTGCATACCAGAAGAGGAAAACCTTTTAAAGCACGTTTATCATTTGGTTGGTTAATGCAATATTACTTAACACCTAAGTTCTTAATATGCATGACTCTTACATATACTTTTGTTTTGAATTATTCTTGACTAGAAATTTCGGCAGCTACTACCACTTCAGAAATGTTTCTTATTACTCATTTACAACGTTTATTTTTGTTTAGTTTTTATTTCTTGTATTTAAACGTAAACATTGATATTTTATAAGAATGTGCAAACTATGTTTTTAGATATACAGCTCATGTGTAGGCTTTAAGGCTTCCTTTTTTTTCTTTCTTTTGAATCAGCAATAGTTTTCAAATTTTATGCTTAAAATGCTCAGAGCAAATTCTCTGCTGTGTGTGTGTATATATAGTGTCTGTATATAACATTGCATGCAAAGTAGGGACAAGAATCAAACATGTAAATGAGACTTTAATGTTTTCTCAATAGCACTAACACGTTCAGATGTCGTACACAGCACACGTGTAATTATGTCTCAAACAGAAACACGAATTAAAGGTGATAAGACTCTTTTAATAAAAAATGCAAATAGTTACATTTGAAAGCTCTCATTAATAATACAAACATAATGAAAACTACAAAAGCAACTTTACATAACATATATTTCTCAGTATTTTGAGGATATTGAGACAAAACCTTGAGGAACAATTATTAAAATAATAATATAATAGAATGGGCTTACTCAATTTTACTCAAATTTAGCTATTTTAATATCTGGCCTTTGGTTGTATTAATATGCGCATGCAGCCACTATTATTGGAGTGACTGTCAGGCTTAATACTGTAAATAAATCACATTTACAATGCTGAATTAATCCATTTGTAGTTTGCACCACTCTGTATTTGACCTTTATAGTTAGCACTCAAATAACATATTCATTAAGGCAAACAGAGGTGGTATTCTGCTCATGTTAGACATAATCCTCCACTGACTCCTGTTTAAAAAAAAAACAAATCAGTGTGCACATTTTTTAGGTGTTAGCAAATTTACACACGTTTTTACACAAGCAAATCTTTTATATATCAGAGTCTCAGTATAACACGAGTAACTTACTCACTCTCGCAGTAAAGTGAAAACTTTCAATTAGGATTCATGCACAGCAATGGCTCTAATGGATTTATTGCCCCCTAGTGGTTGTCCTGATACAAGAATATCAGCAAAGAATGTGTGCTTGTTATGTGATTGTTTCTAATATTTATTTTATGTAACGGATATTTAGAAGTGCAAGGGAATTAATTGGTAATAATATTTGACTCAACATATATTTTAATAGCATAAAAGTTTATGCATATGAAATAATATTGTATAGTGATATTTAATAGTGTAGTGGTTGTTTTCTTCTTCTTCTTCTTCTTCTTCTTCTTCTTCTTCTTCTTCTTATTATTATTATTATTATTATTATTATTATTATTATTATTATTATTATTATTATTATGTGATTATGAAACATCCTTGCAGCTTTTCTGATCTCTGTTATTTTTTCTAAATACACTATAAATGAATATTTTGCACCTGTGTATTGTCATTTTTAATGTCAAAAATCATTACCTTATCACAATAACATTTTGATACTACTCGGAGAAAAGCTACCGTATTGGTTCAAAAACTGTATTTGAATAACTCTATCTGCATTTCATTGTGCTTTTCTTTATTTCTGAATTAGCACTGTTTGCAGATTTTTTTTTCAGATGGATTGATTACAGCATTTAAAAAACAAAAACAAAAAAAAAGTGACCTAGAACAGAAGAAAATACATGCTGCATAATAGTGTTGGTGTAGAATTATATAAATGTTTGTTTATTGTGCATATATTTACATTTCGAGA
Organism: Ameiurus melas; assembly: GCA_012411365.1. NCBI lineage: Eukaryota > Metazoa > Chordata > Actinopteri > Siluriformes > Ictaluridae > Ameiurus > Ameiurus melas. Next base: position 32,436,594 of record CM022758.1, on the reverse strand, counting down.
CTAGACATTTTCTGTTTAAATGGTCATGTTGATAATAATTTGTGCATTCAGCTGAGGGCTGAAACAGTTTTAATCCAGTAGGGGGTGTAAATGTCTCCTTTCGCAACTCCTAGAACTTCAATATGAAAAGTATTTACTCTCTTGCTATTATAGGTTTATATTACAGTTCTGCACTCAAGTCTCCATCAGTGAACAGTGGAGTTCAACAAAACAGACTTCATGTAAAAACTGTCATGAATTTTCCTGGTTACACAATTGCATTATTTGACCATGTAGTATTAGCACATTTATAGAAGGGATTTATTTTTTTATAATCGCACTATCTATCCGGTGTCACCCAGATGAGAACGGGTTCCCTTTTGAGTCTGGTTCCTCTCGAGGTTTCTTCCTCATATCGTCTCAAAGAGTTTTTTCCTCACCCCTGTCGCCTCTGGCTCGACGATAATAATAACAATAATAATTATTATTTATTATTATTATTATTATTATTATTATTATTATTATTATTATTATTATTATATTATATTATCAGCAGCAGCAGCACATAAATGTTTTAATACTGTAACTGTAAATGTTTTACCGGATCCATAAACTGGATTATCTTTGTAATTGTCTGTATTGGAGTGTATCTGTATCCTTTTATTACTTAAGAAAAATAAGCCAAATCTATGCTTGACTAGTGTGAGTTTACACAATATTTTATAAGAATGAATAATTTTCCAAGTCTAACTATATAGAGATTCTAAGTAACTGGAGACAGAAGTATTTTGAACTCTACGTATATCATAAACTACTGAAATTGGTTGAGAATTGTAAACGTTATTGTCCTTTTTATATAGAAAACCCGTTCACTTGTATTTGTTTATAGGGCAATCTTGCCCGGATCAATATGGCGGACGCGTTGACGTACTGAACCAACGGGCCGAAGCAACCAATCAGGCGACTGTGTATTTATATGTCTCTTTGGTACGTTCATCACTTGGGACAAACCATTTCATCGGGGCGCTAAAATTATATGTAATTTGTCTTACGTTTTATTTTTTCTTAAAAAATAACGTTAGTTTATTAAAAAGTAAACGAACATCTTCTACCCCCTAAAAGTATCGTATCGTCTTGGTTTTGAAATCGGTGTATTTTTTGTAGCTTTGCGGCACCCGTGAATTATGAGAAATGTTGTCCCCCCCTTCCCTTCTTCGCGTCGACTGCGTAGGTTGCCAGATCCGCTTAAAGACGACAAATTACAATAATAACATTCATGAACAATAACTGTTAGTTATGAGAAATACCAGAGTTTTCAACAGGCTTGTCCTAGGCTCTTAAGATAAAAAAAAAGAAGTCAGCATTAAACTTTATGAAAGAAAATAAAACTAAGATGAACCATTAAAATCCCAAATACCTAATTAGCATAAATTGCACCTGCAGTTTGTGAATGTGTTGATTTATGTATTATAATTTTCCATCCATCCATCCATCCATTTTCTATACCACTTGTCCTACAGGGCCATGGGAAAACTGGAGCCTATCCCAGAGAGTATGGGGCACAGGCAGGGTACATCCTGCACGGGGTGCCAGTCCATCGCCGGTGCAATCACATACACACTCAAACTCACATTCATACACTACGGTCACTTTGGACACGCCAGTCAGAGTACCATGCATGTGTTTGGATTAGGAGAGGAACCAGAGTACCCGGAGGAAAACACCCAACAGCACACACACCACGAGGGCCGGCAGGGAATCGAACCCCCGACCCAGGTGTGAAGCGAACTGCACTTACTCAGGCTCTTACACCTCTACTCAGTGCACTTTGCTCCTGTAGAACTCAATTCAAAATCGTATATGGAAGCACTACTTGTATTGTTCTCCGCTTGATATATCGCTTTGCTTATATTTCTTCTTTTGTAAGTCACTTTGAATAAGAGCATCTGCTAAATGAATTGAATAAATGGAAATGTGAATGACGTCACATGCAAAGTAAGGTAAGAACACATGTAAATGAGACTTCCACATACTATTCGTCCTACAAAGCCATGGCGAGTTTGCTCATAGAGAATCCCAGAAGAGTAAACTGAAAAGTCAAACTTTCCAGATACGTGTGTGTAATCGATGTAAAACATCCAAAACACATCAAAATATAATATTCAAGTAGAACAAGAGAGTAAGCTTGTGTGTGTGTTTGTTTGTAGTGGTAGTGGCATCAGTAAAAGTGCAACAAATCTCATGTATATACATTTAACTTCTAAATGATTACTTAGAGTTTTGAAATTGATCCCACCGGGGCCCTGTGTGTGTGTGTGGAGTTTGCATGTTCTCCCCGTGCTGTGGGGGTTTCCTCCGGGTACTCCGGTTTCCTCCCCCAGTCCAAACACATGCATGGTAGTCTGACTGGCGTGTCCAAAGAGACCGTAGTGTATGAATGGGTGTGTGAATGTGTGTGTGATTGTGCCCTGCAATAGATTGGCACCCTGTCCAGGGTGTACCCCGCCTTGTGCCCGATGCTCCCTGGGACAGGCTCCAGGTTTTACAAAGACATTCCAGACAACTGTGTGCTTCCAACTTCCAACGGTTTGGGAAGAACCACATATGAGTGTGATGGTCCGGTGTCCACATGCTTTTGGTCGTTGGTGTATTTAAAGCCTGTATCTCAGCTCATATGAATATAACTGGAATAATGTGTTGAAAATCAGAGTTGGGTGTAACACGTTAGTGTAAACTAATTACTTATTCTGATAACAAAGTAATGTAACGCATTACATTTTAAATGTATAGAATTTGATTATAGATACTGATGTCATTAAAATGACGTTGCTTGCGTTACGAATTTATTGTTAAGAAAACAGTATTAAGTAAAATGCATTTTTAAAATAAATCACGTTTTGCTCAAAGATTTTTCTCTTGAGCCGCGAAGAATTCTCCACTCGAAGCGGTTCGTCGCTACGTAACTGAACGTCAGTAAAAGAAGACGGCGGAGTTGTAATTTTATATCTTCAGTGAACGGAGGCGAGACCAGTCAGACAGGGTTTACGGGAAAACGCACACGTGGAAATACTCGCGTCTTATTGGCTGACGGATCTCGATTCTGCCAAACGCTAGCTCATACAGTCAGCGTGATGGGAAATGGATACACGCTGATTTTGATTTAAACAGTAAAGGGGTTGAAACTGAAGCAAGAACATCCTCTGATGCTGAGCAGGAGAACAAGGCGTGTAAACGTCTAGACGAGTTCCAGTTTACGTGAACATGATCTGAGCAGAGCAGAAGGAAAGATAATGTCCTCTACATGGCGCTGTAGCAGCTAAACCCATACATTGATAGCTTAGCTGTGTCTCCCCTCGGCTACTGACACCAGACTAGCCCAGTTAGAAAAGTTTTATATCTTATCGGTCTGGTCATCCTACACACATGGGCTTAGAGGTTAGCACCTTTCCCTCACACCTCCAGGGTTGGGGGTTCGATTCCTGAGTTCGCATGTTCTCCCAGTGCCGTAGGGGTTTCCTCCAGGTACTCTGGTTTCCACCCCCAGTCCACAGTGTGCTGTAAAATCTCGCTATCTGGCATCCCAGTGAAAGCGGAAACAGTCATGTAGTGTATAAACGCGCGCGGGAAAAGCGGCAGTGTTTTGGAGAAAGCGGGAGACTCCGGACTACATTATCGTTCTGTTAATCTGTTCGGTAAATGAGCTTTATCTGTTTTAAATGTTCGTAGGGAATAATTCCGGATATATTTATCACTTAATCTGGTCAGAGTGCGGGGTTTAGGGTGTAGGAGTGTAGTGACCCGTGATGTTGACCAATCCCAGGCCTGCTGAGAACATTATTATTATTATTATTATTATTATTATTATTATTATTATTATTATTATTATTAACAACACACATAACAGGAGTGTTTGTGCAGAATGTCTATCCTTTTTATTTATTTAATTAATTATTTATGCACAAATATACATTTAAATTGCTCAAGGTGAAATCTTAACATTATGGCTATTGTCCTTTATATAAATAAATCATCTTGGTTTGCTTTGTTAATGCCACGTGTTTAGTTTTTGGGATTAGTTTCGTTGCGGTTTAATTCTTATATTCTTATTTTATCGCCATTAAGTTGTTACTGTATTTAGTTCATCTTGTATAGTCGAAAAAAAATGGTTATGTTGTGACACGTTTCTTATTAAATGTATATGCTAAAGCCTATCTACCTACTTATCACGATATATATATAAAAGTTAGCCTACATACATGTTCAGTGTTAGCTGTTTTCAGGGGAAAGTAGCTATATATATTTATACACTTCCTCTCCAAGCCGCTAGAGTTAGCCTCTGGGCTAAGTGGAATATTAGTTGCAGTTAATGCTCATTTGCATATCAAGTCGTGACGTGAGAAGGCAGATATTGTGACGATGTTTTTGAATAGAGAAGAGTTTTATCAATAGAGAAAATACTAATAGGTTTTAAAGTTTTATACGTGTAACCAGGAAACAAACATTCAGGACCGCGTTTACATGGACAACGGTAATCCGGTATTAAGAAGATATTCTGAATGAGAAACTAGCATGTAAACAGAGATTATTGATGTCCTTAATCGGATTAAAGTCACACTCGAAGTAAACACAGATGGAATGAAGACGTGTGGAGGATTCCTGTTTTAGTCGCGTTACAGACATGTACACACCTTAATCACATTATTAACGTCATGTGAGTTTTTACCCCATTGTGCGACAGGACACGTACACACACGGCAGCACTCGACCATTTGACAGCAAACGAGAGCACAGCTGCGTCCCAAACCACATACTTACTAACTTACTTACTAATCTAGTAGGAGAAATTCATGTATTTAGTTAAGTATTCAGTTTGGGACGCAGCCCACGGCTTCAAGTAGTCATCTATTTGCACGTACAGCATGACAAATAATTAACCGCACTTGAAATACACTTTCGGAAAAAAAAATGAAACACCCAGAACTGTATACGGTCCCATGACGAAGACCAACTCTACATCGATAAGTGAAATTCCGGAGGGAACGACGTGTGCCGTTAATCGCTGTACGTTCTATAACACATAAAACCTGAACATGAAATGAATCTTCTAAAAGCGACTCATGTAAACACCTTAATCAGAATATTACACGTCTTATTCAGAATAAGGTCGATAATTAGATTATTACTGTCCATGTAAACGTAGATTAGTCGATGGAAACATTAAGTTCACTCAAATACAACTGGGTCAGGCTTTATACAAATGAGTCGGCAGACCAGCTATTATGATATGAGGTGGAGAGCCATATCGAGTGCAGGTTAGTTACCGGCATACAAAAACGTGTGTGGACAACTTAACCATCATATAATATACCTCCGAACAAAGCCCATCATTTCTCCGTTTGCTGTTCTAATAACCTCTGGGAAGGCTTCCACTAGATTTTTGGGCGTGCTCTATAGGTGGCTCTACCTCCTGAGCCACAGCCGCCGTAATGCGCACTAGAGTTCTTCTACTCCAAACGTGGTAGCAAGTCATTGGTCATTGTCACGCTGGAACAAGGTTTGGGTAACCCTAACCAAAAGACATTCTAGACAATGCTATGCTTCGTGCTTTGTGGTAGCAGTTTGGGGAAGGTCTGCAGAGTCTGATGGTCATCACAGGTGCATCACAAAAAAAAAGAAATAACTAGCTGACTTGCAGTTTCTCTTTTCCCATCATTACTTTTCACCATGTTTTGTCTTGTCTGTTAGGACCAGGATGAAGGTGGTAACGTGTGAAATTGCCTGGCACAACAAGGAACCAGTATACAGTCTGGATTTTCAACAGAACGCAGATGGCAAAATTCACCGCCTGGCCACGGCTGGAGTGGACACCACAGTGCGCGTGAGTGAGCTTCCCAAACACACAACACGTGCTGTGTTTCTCTGTATGCACACCACACGTTAAAATGAATCATACCCAGGATTTTCTGGCCACAGATAAATGTCGCTGAATCTTATTATGCGAGTCTGGGGCTCTAGTGAGAACATCAGATTGATGGGGTGTTTATTGAATTTATAGAACTCCTGAAACCCATTTTACACAAGACCACAGCTGTGCCATGTCCAAAACTCTTATATTAATCACAGTGACCTTTTAAATTTGGATTTAGTGTGGTAGAAAACAAAGTGTATTATTTTCTTTGTGTGAGCTCTGTTTCTGATGTTTCTACATCATTTTGGTAACAATGGAATGGGTCCAACTAAGAACCTACTGGATAAACGAGTCCCTGTCTTTTGTCTTGAGTGTACTGGTAACATTATAAATAAAGTTATGTGATTTTTTTTTTTTTTCACAATTTTTGAATAATCTTTAGTGCTTGGCTTTACTGGAAGCTGGCTAATAGAGTGGTGCAGAGATGACACCATTTTGTAGCGCCAAAACCTGGAAACGTTAGCGTTTTTGCCCTTCCGGGTCCGGCGTCCCGAAGTCAATGGGGTTTTTTTAATGGGGTTTTGGTTAAAAGCCTAAAATAAGATGAAAATATTTCAACGTTTTATTTTATGATATAAAATACCCCACTCATGATTGATTTTTATAATTTTTTTAAAGCTTTTACACGTGTTGAAAAAGGCAGTTGCTAACAAGTTGCTAAATGGGACTACAGACGTTGTCGGGGACATTAAACGCCGAAAAAAAACAACAAAATCCATGGATGAAGATTCATCCGCAGAGTAAATACGTATAATGGAAGTTTTTTTAAATGAAGTTTTGGAAAGTTGTCGGAAGCGCGGTGGTGGTGACATTGAAGTCGAGCGACTGCGATGTAGTTTATTTACAGCGTGCGGTTAGTTTAGATTCTATTTAGGCTTCAAACTTCATCAAGTTGCGTTCGTTTGTGGAAATTATCTTCATGGATAAAACGTGTTGGTATCGTAAACTTTTGTCACTTGATTGATCTCTTCCAAGATGGTGTCATATGGTGTCAGTGTACCTGTCGGCATGCCGTCTCTGTGATCTTTCCCATCTATTATCTGTTTTGTCTGTTCGTCTGGCATCTCTGTTGTTTTTACTGTGTATCGTGTCACACTGGTAACATGTGGATTCAGTGTGGACCTACAATCGTCAAGCTTTGCTTAACATCAGAGGCCTTATGGGAGCTCATCTGCAATGTTGTCCTACTCTGTATTCTCGTTTTCAACCCTCGTCCAGCCGACGGATAGGCTCCAGGTTCCCCGCAACCCTGAAAAGGATAAAGCAGTATAGAAGTTGGATGAGAACTAGTTAAGACTAGTTTTTATCAACTACGGATTATTTCAAAACTCAAAACATTTTTGTCGTTCCAGGATTTGGAGAAGGTTATTCATGCTTTTATTACTTCTCGCTTATATTATTGTAATTCATTATACTCGGCTCTTCCTCAGTCATCTCTGGCTCGTCTTCAGATGGTTCAGAATGCAGCTGCAAAGCTGTTGACCAGGGCAAAGGAGTTTGATCGTGTCGCCCCAATTTTAGCATCGCTTCGCTGGCCCCCAGTCCGTTTTAGGATTCAGTTTAAGGTTCTGATGGTTGTTTTGAAAACACTCTAATCAAGCTTCTTTGTATCTTATGGATCTTAATCCACGTTCATCAACGTGATGAACATAAACAGATGTCTAAGATCTTCAGATAGGTTTCTTTTGCATGTCCCTCGTTCCCGGTTTAAAAACAAAGGGGATAGAGCTTTTGTTGTCGCTGCCCCCCCGTCTATGGAATCAACTGCCACTGGACATCCGCCTTGCACCTTCTATTACTACTTTTAAAAATAGGCTTAAAACAAAGCTTTTTGCAGCTTTTTGGTCTAATTTTTAATTGTTTTAACAAATTTTTTTATTGATTTTTTTTTCTATTGTCTGTTTTTATTTGGTCTAATTCAGTTTCTATTTTACTTTCTGTACTCTGTTCAACACTTTGGTCAGCATTGCTGTGTGAAATGTGCTATACAAGTAAATTTGACTTACTTTTGTTGATCACAGAGCTTTCTCTTTTTTTTTCTCTCTCTCTTTTTTTGCGATAATCCAAAAGACTTTGTGAAAATCCTATTGAGAAACGGTGTGATGCTTCCTGGTTCCAGAAACTTCCTTTTGTTCCTGGTACAAAATGGCGTCACCTGCACCACTCTATATTGTATGCAAATAGGCAAAGTGGCTTAAAATGCATAAGCAGTTGAAATAACGGTTTTCTTCGCCTTCTGCTTTGCCGTAGATGTGGCGTGTGGACCGAGGGCCAGACGGAAAGGCTGTCGTGGAGTTCCTATCGAATTTGGCGAGGCATACAAAAGCAGTGAATGTAGTTCGCTTTTCTCCAACTGCAGAGATGCTGGCCTCCGGAGGAGACGGTGAGCATCACTCAGACATGTTTTCCTTTGTACATCAGTATCTGGATAGGAATGATCCAGTCTCACTTCTGGAATAAAACCTGGTTTTATATTCTCGAAAAGCAAGCAAACTAGCTAAACCTAAATAAGCTAGATGTAAACAAAATTAAGGTTGGTATCCATATCTTCTTATTTGTTTGTTTGTTTATTTATTTATTTAAAATTATTATTCATGCATTTATTTTTAAACTGCTGCACGTTTGTATCCGTATTCAAATTTCAACCTGGAGTGGGTGTGGCCTAAACTGGACGTTCAAATTGATTCTATTTCCCAAAACATAAACAAACTATTAGACAGTTACTAAATGTGAATCACTGAACACCGTAAATTCATGTTAACAAATGCGGTCTTTGTCACGCAAGTTTCTTATCTGGCCATCTGATGCGCACCACAGAGAAGAAGATGCCAAATTATTTTTAGCTGTTCGTTCCAAATAACGTATTCATTTCAATTTCATCCCAACATTTTTGAAACCCCTGATATCGTTGCTCAGATTCGATCTCTGCGTATCTAATACTCTCTCTCCACTGACTGAAGATCGACGTGAAGGATAAGAATAGTGACTTATCTAGAGATTAATCAGTAATGGTGAATAACGTAATATTAGTAATAATTAGTAACAGTGGTGAAAAAGAGTTTGTAGTGTATTAATGTTGCTTTGTGTGTGTATTCAGATGCAGCCATCTTATTGTGGAAGGTTAATGACAGTAAAGATGTCGAGCAAGCCCCAGCGTTCCAGGAGGATGAGGACGCTCAGCTGAACAAGGAAAGCTGGATTGTAGTCAAGACTCTCAGGTCATCTCCATGTTTTGGTTTACAGACTTTCTAAGTGTATAGTTTTGACTGTACATCCGAGTGTGTTTAAGTAACGCTCACTGTGTGTGTGTGTGTGTGTGTGTGTGTGTGTGTGTTGCAGGGGGCACATTGAGGATGTGTACGACTTGTCATGGACAAGCGATGGGAATTTCCTGGTTTCTGGCTCAGTGGACAACACTGCCATCATGTGGGATATACAGAAGGGTAATGATGTGCACTTTTATCATATTAAACCGGTCCTTTTATGGGCATTTTAATTGCCGTCATTTTAATTATGCAGTGCCGTTTTAGCTCACTCGTGTGTTTGTTTCACACAGGTCAGAAGATATGCATCTTTAATGACCATAAGAGCTACGTTCAGGGTGTATCCTGGGACCCGCTAGGGCAATATATTAGCACACTTAGCTGTGACAGGTAATGTGTGTGTCTGTGTTAAAAGCATCACCGTAAATTATCATCTTTGATATTACTATTATATTATTACTATTATTTTTGTGTAATTTATGTGCGTGTCTTTTTCAGGGTTATGCGTGTGTACAGCACACACACGAAGAAAAAGGCCTACAGCGTGAGTAAAATGACATCCGGCTCTGCTGGAGAGGGAGAGGTCAGTGTGACTGATTATGCTGCACATGTTGTTCTGTCCCTCATCCTTGCATCTCTGTGATATTGTCAGGTAATAGTAGAACTCCATGAGTAAGTGTGCGGAGTGTTGACCTCGTGGATAGGCCTGCTTTCTGTAAGAGAGTTTATAATTAAGGAAGATTGCCAGGACGTGTCTGAAGTTACACCTACGTTCAGGCTTTCCACACAGGCATGGCGAATAGGTGTATTCGGCTGCATGGTTATATTTTCGTCTACGACACCGGTTTCACGCGTTTAATCACACACCTTCAGATCGATAGGTTTTTAAGATCAGGCGGGTGTCCACAAACTTTTGATCTTTGGTGTGCATTTCAATCTGAAATCTAAACAAACAAACAAAAAAATTCTAGATGTAGTATTCAAATGCCCTGTTTTGTTCGCACATGATAAAAGTAAGGAGTTTTAGGTGCAGGAACATGTCCGACGTGTTTAACGATCGTGAATCCCACAGGTGAAGAACTTCAGGATGTTTCATGATGACAGTATGCGATCCTTCTTCAGGCGCCTCACACTTTACACCTGACGGCTCCTTCCTCCTCGCACCTGGTAATGCTTTTGTATTGCTCTGCTGATGAAACTCTTTGTTTTATTTGAAAGCGTGGGGTTGTGTTCTGATGCGTTCTGTGTGTATTCTCAGCTGGTTGTGTGGAGACAGGAGAGCGCGCCGCGCGAACACCACCACCGTCTTCTCAGGAAGAGCTTCAAGAGGTGGTGTAATGTATTATTTATGTCTAATTATATTGCAGCGTTTCCATATTAGCTGCTATGTTTGTAGACTGGATTGATAATTGTCGTTACGCTATTTTGCTGCTGGTTTTTTATGTTGTAGTAAACCCTGGGTTTTTATAATGTGTGTGTGTGTGTGTGTGTGTGTGTGTGTGTGTGTGTGTGTGTGTGTGTGTGTGTGTGTATCAGACCCATAGCCCATCTCCCTTGTCCTGCTAAAGCCACTCTTGCTGTATACGATGCTGCCCTGTGTACTTTGAGCTGAGAACCAAGAAACTTGAAGGTGAATTGCCTCCCTAACTAGTAGTTTATCATTCATTATTCCTTACTTTTCTTTGTATATATTTATTATTATTTCTTTTTAAATCTCTGCTCTCTCTTCTGTCGTTCTGTCAGACGGATCGGTGCAGCCGCTGCCCAACACGTTCCAGCTGCCATATCGCTTGGTGTTTGCTGTGGCATCTGAAGACTCCATCTTTTTTTACGACACCCAGCAGACGTTGCCATTTTGGTTCGGTGTCCAATATCCACTACCACACCCTGAGTGACCTCAGCTGGTAAGACCCAAGCATGTTTTAATACATCATTTTATTCTGATCAGCAGACGACTTTTAATGGGGTCTTTTGTATGTTATGTTGTTAAATGTGTTTTATTTGTTCTCAAATGTTGTCGTTTCTCTCCCTTTTTTTTTTTGTTCTCTAATTTGATTACATTTTAATCCTATGGTATATTAATATCCAGTTATATACTGTAAATTATCATTGATTTTTTTTTAATTAGTGTATTTACTATGGCATAATAGAAAAAATATTATAACTGGCATTAACTGATTTCTCAGGGTTTATTTTAAAAAAATATTAATTTTGGTGCTTCATCATGTTGTATTCATTTTAATTTAATGAAGGCAAGCTCACAGGATTTTGTGGACAAACTCCCGGTCATAAGTTTGTGGACACATTCGATCTAGAGGTTTCTCATGATCTTACAAACCTTTTGACCTGAAGGTGTGTGATTAAAAGTGTGAAATCGGTGTCGTAGACAAAAATATAATCGTGCCGACGTATTAGTTTTCTAATGAAAGAAACGAACATTTTATTTACAAAATAATCTTTTATTTAAACGGACGACTCGGATGCGAAATATTCCAAAAGTCCGGCGACCGTGGGGGAACTCTTCCTTTAATACTGTTTAAAAAGCATCTCCGGAAAATTCCTCAAGAAATGCGGGTGAGAAAATGCAGAGAATACATTTCTGGAAATTTCTAGGCGAAAGCGTCTGCTTTGAAGCTGCTAATAACTAAAGTTTTGAATAACTAAATTATTTTGAATTATGTGGGTTTTTTTTTTTTTTTTTTATCACAACACAATTCCCATAGTTCCATTTGTGTTAATCCAGAGTTTTGATGACTTTATTATTCTAAAATGTGGGTGTCAAATTTATGGCTCATGGCCTGGGACCAGCTCGATTAATTATGTTATAATCTGGTCCACCAAATGAATTTATAAACCCGTAACCGAAATTAAATATTTTTTAAACATTTAATAAAGCTAGTCTGTTATTCCACTAGGAGACAAAATAGAGCAATAAACTCAGCTACTGACAAAAGGTGCTAACGATATTTAATTATTCATTAGCATCATAAACATTTGATGATGTAAGTGTTTCCCAAAGAAAATAAATTGTGGGTTTCAAACCAGTTAGAGTGAATCCCTATACAATCACTTCTTTCTTTTTATGTACACAGGCCTGACAGCATTTCTGCAAAAGAGAATTTACTAAATGAACTCCAAGCGTACTGTAAACATATTCCGATGCATGTGTTCCAGACCTTTTGTGTGCATTTGTGTTTTATATCTGAAATCTGATATGTCTCGGGTCTATGAGTGCAATCGGTTCACTGCAACGTACTACGATTTAATAAGTTCCGTATGCTAATCTTCGACGGCATCAGGTCTGGGCGGCTCGTTCGTGGCGTGTAGTCTCGGATAGCTATTGTTCTTTAGTATCCTTTGGCGACGCTGGAGCTCGGCATGCCTCTGAAGGAGCGGCCACAGCTGGACATCATCACCCGCTCACTGCCAGCGAGAAAAGGGCCAAGAGGGCATCAAGTAGCGGACGGACGGCTTCACCCGTGCCCGCGACCAACCCTTCACCGTCACACAGGAAAAGAGATTTCATCTGCTACCTCTGAGAGAGAGCGCACCGCCATAACGCCTGAAGGCCAAATCGCAGTCAAGGCGCGATTACTCTCAACACACTTTCGGGGATGGAGCAAACCCAGCACCCCAAAATCTCCGGCCACACCCACTGCCCCGTCCACCAGCAGCAGTCCCAGTATGTCAAAATCTGCCCCCTCTACTCCTCTGCCCAGTCGGGGACCACTTACTCCTAAATCTACCCCAAGCACTCCGCTTGCTCCCCTCACTGCCAGAAACTCCACAACGCCTAAAGGACCCACCCCTAGGTAAGCAAGCGACTCCTAAAGGAGTGTTCTTCAATTGAATTTTCATCAAATAAATTGTATAAAAGTTATATATTCTACAAAGCATTATTGTGAACCATTCAGTATGAAGAATTGATAAATAGTTGGTTTGGCAGAGCATCTCTACTTCATAAATTTTCAAGGGAATGATCTCCGCAGGAACTGAAACTTCCTGAGATTAATCCCCAGGGCAGCTATCATAGTCATTCCAAGCGAAAGTGTTAAACATATTTATTCAAAGAATTCACCATCACGGAACGTGGAGGTGAACCAGCTACAAGAGCGTTAGGGACTATGTAGGGGTTCCTACATTGTGTGAGGAGGCTCTAGTTCATCCTAAAGGTGTTCAGGGGTTCTGTGCGAGTTCTTCCATTCCATCCTTAACACACCGTGTCTTCATGGAGCCCGCTTTGTGCACAGGTGCATCGTCATGCTGGAACATGTCTTGGGCTTCTTAGTTCCAGTGAAGTAAAACTGTAACGCTTAAGCATACAGAGACGTTCTAGACGATTGTGTGCTTACAAATTTGTGGCAAAAGTTTAGGGAAAACCCACACATGGGCGTGATAGACAGGTGTCCACATACTTTTGGCAGTGTATGTTATTGAAGTTTGCATCTTTAGTTTTGGTGGCTAAATCGTCATAAATAAGGCTTAGCTCCCAAACTGAAATTCTCACGTGGTGGCTTTTTTTTTTTTGGGTCACTGTGTTATATGTTCAAAAGTAAACATACACATAAAAACAGTACTGCCGGCCATCTTGAAGCTGGAATAACTATCTTTACACTATCTTGCTGATTTTCTTGTTCCTATGCTAGGTGTGTCCATTAGATTGTATGTTTAAAAGTTGATTTAGATTATCATTATTTTCTGCAATAAAACATACATACTTAGCCAAAATCCAAAAGTGTTTTAGACAAACAAATTATTGCGTGATGCTAAATTGGTGCCTATGAGCTAGCGTTTTGGATCAGTTTGGCGCGGCCATTTGTTGATGGCCTGCTGATGTTCATGAAGACATGTGAGTAGAAATTATTCATGCACTGGATAGTAATAGTCTGTACCTCTGCTTTTGTGATGCGCAGGTGTAAATGTAATTTGGGAAGGCGTTCTACACCGTTCCTCTTTCTGAGGTGCTGCGTAGTTAAAGGGTACTTCCTGTTTATTCGGTCTCTGTTATGAATCCCAGTTACATTGCATTTTGGATTTCTTTCTTTATTTTGAAAAGGAAAATCTTCAATTACGTCAGAACTATTGATAATGTTTAGAAGTTTTCAGTGTTTCCTTTGCCTGTATCATTCAACCCTGTTCTTACTACACTACTGCTGAACAAAACAAATTTATATATATATATATATATATATATATATATATATATATATATATATATATGTATGAATTAAAATAACTTGTCGATCTCCCCACATTCTCACATGTCTATATTACAATCTAATCAACGAAGCTACACAAGAACCGTAACTGGGACAGACAGAGAATATAGCATTATACAACCCCTGGCAAAAATGATGGAATCAGCACACTTACAGGATGTTTTTTTTTTTTTCTTACTTCGTCACAAATAAACAAGTCACAGATATGACACGAAACGATTTTAATTTAATAGCTGGACATTCTGGCTCCGTGAAACATACCTCAAACAGAGTCGTTTTAATTAATGGCATATCTTTTTACATAATGTTTTAGAGGAAAATAAATTATGGAATCCCCTTGTAATTTGCATTTCTGAAACTAATACACGTCTAAAAATGCAAATGAGTGCAGTTAAAAGAGAGTGCTTCCACACCTTAACCTTGGGCATTTTGATAGGAAACGGCCTTGACAAGAGAGACGTCTATGATGTACATATACACCTTTCACAGTGAATTTCCCTTTATAAGACGTTTTTAAACCGATTAAACGACCAGGCAAGAGATTACAAACTAATCTGTGTGCAAGGAGTAATCCTAGATTTATATCAACCACTCCCTATATGATTAATAATCTACAACCAAGAGATATATTATGGGATTCACAAAAATTATTTCATAGAACATATCTAAGAAAGAAAGAAAATCGTCTCCTGTCCTGCGTTGGACTGGTACCCTGTCCAGGGTGTACCCCGCCTTGTGCCCGATGCTCCCTGGGATAGACTCCAGGTTCCCCGCGACCCTGAAAAGGATAAAGCGGTATAGAAGATGGATGGATGGATGGTTGGAAAATCCTCTTCTATCTCAAGCAAAACAAATCAGAGTGTTGTGGAATCTGAGAAATTCAAAAGGGGTGGGGATTGATCAGGTATACTCAAGTACATTCACTACTAGGAGTAGGGGTATTGCTATTTTGATTAGGAAGGGTTTAGACTTCAATGTCCCCAAAGCATATAATGACCAGGAAGGCAGGTGGATTGCCTTGGATTCTAAGTTAGAAAGACAGAAAGTTATGATTATGAATATCTATGTCCCCAGTGTGGTACAATACTTGGTGGTTAGAAATGGACAGATTGATAAGTCAAGCCACAAACAGACCACACCTGTAATGTACACAGCCATTGACACTATGGTGGATGAATATGGCCTAATAGATATATGGCGTACACACGATTTTACATTCTTCTCCCATCCTCATGGGTCATACTCGAGGATTGATTACATCCTAATTTCAAAACAACCGGTGAATATGGTTCTCTCAGATCATGGTCCAGTGGATGTGGTCCTCACACTTCGAATGATAAAAAAAGACACAAGATGGCGCTTTAACAATTTACTAACGCAGAATGAGACCTCGTGTTCCTTTAGACGATGGAATAGATGAATACTGGCTGTACAACGATGGGTCTGTCCCTGACCCTGGTATAACATGGGATGCGTTTAAGGCTTTCCTGAGGGGATGGCTTATCCAACACCGCTCGCTACATAAACGCTGGGAACGAGAAAAACTAGTTCAATTAGAAGAAAAGATTAGGACCCTGTAAAAAAAAAACAGATTAACCGTCCAGACCATGTAAATTTTAATAAATTGGAATTAAACGACATAATACTGAACAAAATAAACTGACTACAGAGGTGAGGGAAATTAATTTTTCTTTTTTTTAACCAAGATTTCTATATCATCGCAAAGGGAAGTAACTGTAGAACAGTATGACCGACTCTTCTCTTCCTTACAGATTCCATGTATATCCACAAGATAGAGACTCATTAGAAAATGACATCACATTAGAAGAGATTAAGGGGGCCATGGAGACCTCAAATCAGGTCGTGCCCCTGGGGAGGATGGCTTTCCCTCTGATTTCTATGAAAAGTATTCTGAGGCGTTAGCTCCTAAATTGCTTTATGTCTATCAGAATGCGCTGGTAAAGAATAAACTTCCAGAGAGTATGAGAACCAACATAATCGATCACGCTCATTCATAAGAAACGGAAAGACTCTCAACAATGTGTAAACTACAGGCCCATTTCACTTGGTAATCCATCCATCCATCCATCTATCCATCCATCTTCTACCACTTACTCCTTCAGGGTCACGGGGAACCTGGAGCCTATCCCAGGGAGCATCGGGCACAAGGCGGGGTACACCCTGGACAGGGTGCCGGTCCATCACAGGGCACAATCACATACACACTCACACACCCATTCATACACTACGGACACTTTCGACACACCAATCAGCCTACCATGCATGTCTTTGGACTGGGAGAGGAAACCGGAGTACCCCGAGGAAACCCCCACAGCACGGGAAGAATGCGGGAACCCCGGACCCTGGAGGAGTGAGGCGAAAGTGCTAACCACTAAGGTAAAATGATAAATAATTCATTTTGGGTACAATTATGAAACATGCGTCCCCTTGTGTCACGTCTGAATACAATAAACGTGTAGAATCCTTCATATGGCAGGGGAAGAGACCCCTTTTCAATCGCACTAAATTGTAAATGGTCTGCACTTATATAGCACTTTTTAAAACTTCTACCGCCAAGCCTCTGCGTGGGTGTACATTGAAAAAGAACTAATTGCCCCCTTTCCAGCAGAGGCCAGTTCTTAGGTTTATTAGGGGAAGCTGGAAACCGTATCACCAACATTCAAAACAAACCCCATGGCTAACAACCACAGCCTCGGTCTGGCACATCATCAAATTACGAATAGATAAGAGGCCTTTCTGCTGGATACACTGGGCTAATAAAGGAATATGGTTCTTAGATAACCTTTATGAGGGAGAACATGTGGTCTCATTTAATCACTTGAAACAAACTTACAAACTATCGAACACTGACTTTTGGAAATACGTCCAAATGAGACATTGTCGCCATGCAACTCTTACCAACGGATGTACAGCACCTGTCTGTGGTTATCGGTCACAAAAAAGGTAGGGGGCTCAGCTTTCTATGTCTATATTCATATGCCTGAGTCAATGGAAGTCAGACACGCCTTCCTCATATGAGGAATGGTTAGGACTCAGGTCAAATATTTCTAGTTATGAACGTGTGATATTTCGAGCCTCAGGACATCAGGATCTGTCTCTCCCTGACTGAGAATGTATTATAAAAGGAGGGAAAACTCTTCCAAATTTGTCCTCTCTCTCTGTGTTGTTATTTACTATTTCTGTAAAGTGTAAACAATTTTCTTTCTTTGGCCCAACCCTTTATGGACCTGTGTATTTGTTAGTTATCTTTCCTTTGTTTTTAGAAATGTTCTTTTGTATTGCGTAATTCATTTTTTTTTATTTATACGTCACTGTTTTTGACTGATGTTGTTCATGCTCAAAAAAGCAAAAGCAAAAAAATATATGATTATAAAACTCCTTTGAGAAGGAAATCCAACACAGAGCGTGTCAAAAGATGTCGGTTGTTCCCGGTCAGCTGTGTCTAAACTTTGGTGCGAGTACAAACAAAACGGGAAGGTTATAAAGAGGTAAACATACGGGTCGACGCAGGAAGACGTCAAAACAAAAGCGATACACCTTGAAAATAGAAAATACTCATCAAAACAAATGAAAAACAAACACAAGGAGGAAATAGGAGTCAGCGTTTGTGACAGAACTGAAAGAAATCGGCCGGATGAAATGGGATTTACGTATCGCGTAGAAAAGAAAAAAGGAAAACCAGCACGAACACCTAGACAGAAGAAAACAAGGTTACAGTGGGCTAAAGAGAAGAGATCAGGGAGTGTGGAGGATTGGATGAAAGTGATATTCAGTGATGAATCGATGAATCGGTGATGAGTCAGTAATGAATCAGTAATGAGTCGGTGATGAGTCAGTAATGAGTCGGTGATGAATCAGAGATATGAATCAGTAATGAGTCAGTAATGAGTCAGTGATGAATCGGTGATGAGTCAGTGATGAATCGGTGATGAGTCAGTGATGAATCGGTGATGAGTCAGTGATGAATCGGTGATGAGTCAGTGATGAATCAGTAATGAGTCAGTGATGAATCAGTAATGAGTCAGTGATGAATCTGCACTGCCACAAGTGGATGATGTGGGAACTTTTGTCTGGTGCTGTTCTAATGAAACATATAAAGAAGACTGCGTGAAGAATACAATCCCATTTCCGTACTCGTTTATAAACTGAGGTTACATGCCAGGTAAAGCACCAGGAGAGACCTCAACGGTCAATGCACAGGTGTACGCTCACATTTTGGACACTTTCTCATTCCATCATTAGAGAATAGTTTTGGTGATGATGAAGTCGTTGTTCAGGATGATAACGATGATAATCTCGCCACAGAGCAAAGAGCAGTAAAGCTCTTCTTCAGGTAAGGCAGATCGACTCAACGACACGGCCAGCAAACAGTCCGGATCTCAATCCCATTCAAATCGATGGTGGAAATGTAAAAAAAAAAATTGGTCTAGGACAAATTTTTTGGACAGGTCTCCATCGTGCAAAGCTGATCCGTTAACGCATATTGGAGAACGTTGGAACCAGCTTGATGGAAAATTTCGTTTTTCATTAGTGAAGTCCACGCCTCAAAGAATTCAGGCCGTCGGAAGAGCCAGAGGAGGAGCAACAAAGTACTGATTGTGATTTTTTTTGTTGATGACGCCATGATTTTTTTCCTCAACATTGAGTGATTCCATAATTTGTTCCTCCACGTGCTTTGGAAAGCAATATACCATTAATTATTATTATTATTATTATTATTATTATGATGCCACTGCAAAGCTTTAAATGCACATTCCTGCTTGGACCTTCCACATTTTCCAGGATTTTCCAGTGTGAGTTATCTAACCAAGGTGTAGTCAAGAAAACTAAAGGTTACAAGCCATTTTTGAAAATTTGGAACCTGTGACAACGTAGTAAACAAAACTCTAACCAAAGGGTACTCTTGTAGAACTTAACAATATGTCTTTTGGTAAAGATTATGCATTTACAACCTAACCTCCAGCAGCTCGGTGTGAAGATAAAGCTTCTGTGACATCATATTGTGACATCAGTGAAAACTCTTTCCTTACAGAGGGTGAAGAATGATGCAATATGAAAACTTCAGGAGACGAGACACGTCCCATACAACCTCGGGAATCGGGAAAGAGCTGCTGTAAGCAGCACTTCTGTTGTAGTTTTCCATAAACCTCTGAAAATTCCTATACGGACTGCATAGGGGCGTATTGCAATCATCGCATCTCGTCATATCTTTAACATCTGGTCACATTATATGAATTATGTGGAATTTATTGATTTATTTTTGGAGAAATAGAACGAAGTTGATTAGAAGATATCCTGTGATATGCGAGACTCTTTGTATTTTGAGTTGAACCATACAGTAATATCACAAGTTGTCCCGTAACCTAGCACCGTGAGTACTCTGCATAATCACAAGCAAACGAAGCAATTACGTTAAATAAAGTCAACAGGGCGGTCCTTTGGAACAGGTACTCGATGCTGATGAAACATCAGTGCCTGACCTCAGCAATACTCTTGAAGCTGATTGGGCACAAATCCCTGCAACATACATTCCATATAGCATATAGCATAAAGCCTTCACAGAAGAATGGAGGCTGTTTAACAATAACGGGGGAACAAAGTTTGGAATGCGATGTGCAATAATGTAGCAACAGTGCACATCAAACATCAGAATGGGGAAGAAATGTGATCTCAATGACTTTGACTATGACATGGTTATTGGTGTCAGATAGGAAGGTTTGAATATTTTAGAAACGGCTGATCTCCTGCAATTTTTACAGAATGTTGTGTACAAGAGCAACAAAAACAAACAAAACCATCCAGTGAGGTGACAATCCTGCAGGCGGAAATGCTTTGTCGATGAGAATTTTGAGCGTACAGGAAGACTACGATGACTCAATGAATCACTCTTCACAACCGTCATGAGCAGAAAAGCATCTCAGAATGCATAGCACGCCAAACCTCGAGGCAGATGGGCGAAGACCACAGGAAGTATGCTACCAATTCTGTTAGACAAGAGCAGGAATCTGAGACTAAACAGGGCGCACTCACCGAAAATGGCCCGCTGAATATTCAAGAGAAAACAAACACAATTTAAGAACATTAGCCAGCCTTTTCCCCAACCGCCCTTTAGTCATTGTTTAAATTTAAACGACTATTATTGTTATTATTATTATTATTATTTAAATCAGTGCTACAGTATGGGTGTAAAACAACAAAACTCCTCATATTCTCATGTACTCACTCACTAGCCTGTGCATGTTTTCAGTGTATCAAGATCCTATTTCTTGTTTTTCCCCCCACAGAACGCCTTTTCCTGCGCGTGTTACGAGTCAAATATCCGACCGTACAATAAAGTATTTATTTATTTAAGCTTGAACACCGTGAACAATTTATATTTACTAAAAGGACACATTATAATGACAGAAGTACAGTTGAAATAAATGCACAAAAAAAACCCACAAGGCGAATCCACCGACATTATCTTTCACGTAGTAGATATGCTAGCAGTGCAGTAAAACACCCCATAGAGGGGGGTAAAATAAGCACACATTCATGAGGACAATAGGTCCACAAAATGCAAAAGTGGCCCCTGAGTGACAAATTGCTCCACACATTACAGTATAAGAAAATAAATAAGATCACGTTTCGGGGCCATTTCACCTTCTGTCTCGTGTTGAGTACCTTGTATTAACGATCTTTAATAAAGCATCATTTTGAATGAGCTTTTTCTTTGTGTGTGTGTGTGTGTGTGTGTGTGTTATGGTGACTGATGATATGATAAAAACCAAGTCTACTTAGACCTAACTTCCAATAAATACAGGATGCAGTTTTTATTTGTTGACCATGAAGTGTGTAAATGCTGAGTTTTACGATCGAGACGGTCCTAAACTAAAATGTAAATCTGTTGATACTAATACCGCTCAAGAAAACCCCTAAAAACAATATAAAACAAGTAATGAACATCAGAATAAAGCGCTCTTCTGAGTGGTGTTGAACCTTAGTGGACTTTGTGCGTGTATGTGTGTGTGTGTGTGTGTGTTTTCAAAGGCATGAGGTAGTGTGATCTCAGTGGGCGGGGTTTTCTGCTCTGCGGTTGCAGAGGGTGTGGTAGCTCTCCGCAGGAAGCGCGTACACGGACAATGCCTGCTTAAACTCATTCAGAGGACAGTAGACATCACTACACCCGGGGATTTTCTGATCCTTCGAGAGGGACAGAAGAACGCGTTTAGAAATGACGAGCAGTGCGTTATATCATTGAGAAGAGGCCTGTAGAATGTGTCACGGTGCGTGTCTTACCTGACCGATGTAGGATATTTTGACATAGTGCTGTGTATCGTGCCGGTTTTGATACAGCTCGAGCGTGATGTCGGCGGCGTACGGAGGCCATCTCATATCGAACACACCCAGCGCCATCAAGCACGGCATTAGCGTAGTGTCGTGCACCGAATACAGAAACAGCTTCCTTGTACCGCAGACACAGACAGACATTCTCATAAAGACAATTTCGGTTTCAACACTAGGGGGGGGTAAAGCATCTGACAGAATGTTTAGGAGTACGTAGGAAAAAAAGTCATAGGAAGGATTTACAGCAGCTCGATAACGTTTTCTCCGAGTACACGCCATTAAGTGAGGATAAACTTTGGAACACTCCACATTTTTTTTTAAGAAATCCTACAACGTGTATACTTTCAATGTGTAAGTATTCAGAAAAATCGAAACACTCACCTGTCTGAATCTGAGGCATTACCCTGAACTTTGGTCTCCATGTTAGTGAGGAGAGTGTGAAAGACAGGACCCACACACAGCTGTAGATTCTCCCTGAATACAAAGAAAACCACACAATTATAATCTATAATGTTTACATTATGTTTAGTAAGCAATGATTTAGAAAGTATATATATGGTGTCCAAAAAGTCAGGAACCAACCAGGGAGCATACCCAGCAGCAGTACCCTCACTGAGAACTTTATTAGGAACAGTATTTAATACAGTTAATACTGGGTAGTCCCAGTCCCTTTACTCTATAAACAGACTCGATTCTTCATGGCATGGATTCCACAAGATGATGGAAACCTTCCTTTGAGGTTCTGGTCCATGTTGACACGATTGCATCACGCAGTTCCTGCAGATTTTTCAGATGCATTTTCATGCTGTGAATCTCCCGTTCTAACACATCCCAAAGGTGATCTACTGGATTCAGATCCGGTGACTGGGAAGATCACTGAAGAACACTGAACTCATTGTGATGTTCATGAAACCAGTTGGAGACGAGTTTTGCTTTGGGACATGTTGCATTATCATGCTGGAATGATCACAGTCATTAGAAGATGGTAAATTGTGGTGATGAAGAGATGCACATGTTCAGGAACAATACTCAGACAGGCCGTGGCGTTCAAGTAATGATTGATTGGTATTAAAGAGTTTGAAGAAAACATTCCCCACACCATTACACCACCTCCAGCAGCCTGGACTGTTGACACAAGGCAGGTTGGGTCCATGGTTTCATGCTGTTGCTGCCAAATTCTGACCCTAACATCTGTGTTCCTCAGCAGAAATCGAGATCCATCAGACCAGACTACGTTTCTCCAGTCTTCACCCGTCCAGTTTTGGTGAACCTGTGCTCACTGCAGCCTCAGCTTTCTGTTCTTGTCTGACAGAAGAGGAACCCGAAGTGGTCTTCTACGGTTGTAGCCCATCCACATCGAGGTCCTACATGCTGTGCATTCTGAGATGCTTTTCAGCTCACCACAATTCTACAGTGTGTTTATCTGAGCTACTGTAGCCTTTCTGTCAGCTCGAACCCGTCTATCCATTCTCCACTGATCTCTCTCATCAACAAAGAGTTTCGATCCTCAGAACTCTTGCTCCCTGGATGTTTTTCTTTATTGCACCATTCTGAGTAAACTCTAGAGAAAATCCCAGGAGATCATCAGTTATAGAAATGCTCAATCCAGGACGTCTGGCACCGACAATCACACCACCGTTAAAATCACCGAGATCACATTTCCCCCTCATTCCGATGTGAACGTTATCCGAAGCTACCATATCTGCATGATTTTATGCATCGCACTGCTGCCACATGGTTAGCTGAATAGATATTGCGTATATCTCTACCCTTTCATCGAATGTTAACGCCATTTTTTCATCTGTACGAGGAAAAAACTAAATTACATTCATGAAGTTTAACTCCCAATGATTCCTGACTTTTCAGACAACCTGTACTGCATATACAGAACATAAAGAATGAGACAGGTTCTTTTTTTTTCAGCTATGATCGGCGTTAGCAAAGGCTTTAAAATCTACTTTAACACTGTTAAAAAAAATCTACAAAATGTGCAAAAGCCATAAGCCACATGTACAAATTGCTTAGCTGAAAGATGCCTTCTAGAGTGGCTCACCTGTTACTGGGCTCATAGATGTACCAGATCATATCCACAGCTCTCTGCTCTACTTTAGCTCTCCAGCTATCGAGTGCTGCAGGGGATGGCAGCCTGTGAGTCTAAAAGGAGGACCAAAATGAAAATTTTGGCCAGATTCTGAGAGTATTTCTAAACCTAATCACGCTTGGAAAGCTTTGATATGGGCAAAACTATCAAATCCTGTACACGTACAGTGTACAGTAAGTGCGCGAGAACGTGTTACCATATTAGCGCTAGATACAAATGAAATGAAATCGTATTGCTATGACGGATTTAAGAAACAACATCTACCGGTGCAACTATGAAACGTCTATGTGGCCTCTAGAGACATTTCTAAGAGAAAAGTGTGCAAAACAGTGCTCTAACCTCTCTGGCCACCATGTCATCTCTGATGAGGATGAAGTCAAGATGCTGATGAGGCCCGACACCCAACGCGCTCTGAATGCTCTGTAGATCAGAAGCAATGTCGGGCAACGTGGACGATTTTGCCCATCGGGATCTAAAACACCATAAGCATCCATGTTATTTCAAAATGCTGCTCACTGCGACTCATTTCGGACAGGAATACTGATACGCTTATCCGGGACAAACATGGCTGCTAGACTTCATTCGATGCACCTCAGAGTTCATTCAGAGTCCGCTGAGGCACAGAACGGAAAACGTCAATATTTAAGGGAACCGTCGTGTTCGTGGATGAACGTCCGTCGACGTTTGTGTTTCAGCACGAAGTGTTTATAATGTCAGTCGTAACTGATGCATGACTCATAGGTTTTTACGGATTTAAATGATAAACGCAGGTTCAGAACCTAGACGTTTGTGTCCCAGGTGCCAATATAATCACCTTTATTTATTTATTTATTTACACAAACAGCGGCATTACAGCGTATGCAAATATTAAGGGTTATATAATACCATAATACCCGATGTAATCAATACTGCTCTGTATTGTGCCTGACTTTCTTGTTCCCTCTAATGGACTATCTAATGTGCATCACAAGTTCGTGGAAAACCATCGGTAATTAAAATAGGAAATGACTTAAAGGAATAACATCCCAACAGTTAACTGCTTCAGAATAATAAATAAACCGTAATAATCTTCCACGAATTTTCAGTAATACAGGAGTCAGATTTCATCTCACCCACTGAGCAGCTTGAGAAGTTTGCATCCATGGTAGTTTGGGTAGAGGATCTCCTTCTCTGCTTCTTCTGTGACGATGGACACGGGGTCTGGAAGCATAAAAGGGGGTATGATACACGCTGTGATTTATCCCTGAAACATCCACATACAGTAGACGGTGCATTCGTCCTTACCCGTGTGTTGCTGCTGGAACAACCCCGCTACCAGACACCTGGCCGATTCGATGGTGCGGACGATGTTGGTTGAACGGACGCTGCAGACGAACAGACTCAAGCTCTAAACCTTGTATCGGCAGCGAGTGGTGTCGATCGTACAGAACGGTTGTATACCAGTGGAAAGTAATTGAAGATGAACTCACTAAACTTCTTTGCTGTTGAAGTATGGGCGAAGGAAGGCCATGTCCTGAATGTACCTCCTCCTCAGCCTTAGTCCTAGATCATACAGCTGTTGCATGCCCACTGTGGTCAGCTGACCCGGATACGTGCCACCCTAAGGAACAGGGAATCTGATGTCAAGGTCGTCACTTTGACCCAAATGGAACATCTCTACATAGGACCTTAGCTGGAACATTATCTGCAAAAATCTGTTCTTCAAATAATCTCTGCTCTGCTGACCGTGACATACACGTTAGCAAAACTGCTCTCTTTGTCTGACAGCAATCATCTGCTAGCTGCCGTATCCAACACCCCCGACCCGTCTTTCCTGCCTTTACGTATCACAACATGTAACAACGCAACTTGTGATCTTTTGGAACCTCCAGAAGGTCAGGAACCCAGCACGCCTGGAATGACCAACAAGCCGACATACTGTATAAGCAGACTTCATGTGAACGTGCAGCGATTTTAGGAAATGCTTTGGAAGATTAAACCGTCTCTTTAAGAATTGACACCCCCCATATTTATTGATTTATTCATTTATTTTCATGTGAACCTCACCTCCAAAACATCTGGTATAGACTTCAGCGGTGTCCTCGCACCATGTCTAAACAACACCTGAACAAGTTTCAGCTCATACTGAGATGAGGACTGGTCAGACCTAGGAGTATTGGACAAATCCAAGTGTTCCTGTACAGGCTCTGTGTTTTTCTGCTGCGCCCAGAACACGGCAGAGCCGAGAACTGCTGTCGTTAGAGCACCCACGCGGGCCAACATGGCGTCGTACTTGGGAAAAGAGAGAGAGAGAGAGAGAGAGAGAGAGAGAGAGAGAGATAATCTGTCACTTTAGTCTTTCCATAGGAACTGATCCACTTTTGTGTAACAGATGATTAGAAGCACAGAAATATGAAAAGTGAATTGCTGGACACTTTTCTCCTTCAGAAATGGAAATTAGCCATCAGAGCTTTAATCACACCGGACAAGTGACTGAAATACATTTCAAATCCAGGGTTTCTTTGTTTTTTTGTTGTTGAGAGAAAAGAAATCGTAACAGAACAGCAGCCTCATTGACTTCACTAACTATTTTAACTTACAAAAAATATAACTGACCATTCTGTTGGGCTCGAAGATTAACGATAACCATTTCGGAAAGTTAAACTAGTCAGAATAAACCTGTAGCAGTAAAGGGTCAACTTTAAAGAAAGTAAAACATAATCTATAATCTGGATGGATCATTTGACACTCTGGACTGTGGATCTGAGAGACCAGGCAGATCGAGCACAGTGAATAAGACATCAGACAGAACCAGAGAGAAAACCTACAGTCAAATACTGTAATACTGTCAATAATGTAAAACATATACATATATATACACACACACACACACACACACATACATTATATATATATATATATATATATATATATATATATATAGTGATATTATACATGGGTCATAACATACCCTCACTGAGCACTTTATTAGGAACAGTATATTAATACTGGGTAGTCCCAGTCCCTTCGCTCTATAAACAGAGTCAATACTTCGTAGCATGGACTCCACAAGACGTTGGAAACCTTCCTTTGAGATCCTGCTCCATGTTGACATCACGCAATCCCTGTTGATTTTTCAGAAGCACTTTCATGCTGAGAATCTCCCGCTCTACCACATGCCAAAGGTGATCTACAGCATTCAGATCCGGTGACTGGGAAGATCTCTGAAGATCACGGTCATGTTCATGAGAGCAGTCTGAGACGAGTTTTGCGTGATCTGCTTTGCACTGCTGCCACACGATTGGCTGATTAGATAATTACAGGAATGAGAAGCTACACTCCAGACGCGATGCATTCGAACCCGTCTGGGCGTGGATGCAGACTGGCCATGTAAACTACGTCGGGAATGTTGAGAGACGCCTCACAAAGAAACCCATGATTCCCACCAACTCAGCGACTCAGTCGCATCCTGTCTTACTGCGCCCCCTACATCTGAATTTGCTGTGTGTTTTACCTCATCGAGCATAAAGCATGTAGATTCTTTGTATTGTTTTTTTTAGACCTTTTTCTGTACTTCATTCCGAATGTGTGTACATGCTTTAAACGTCCTTGATGTAACTCCACCGTGTCCTGGGAACCCTGATCGTTGCTTGTAAATAAAATGATAGGAACAATATTATGATATGGCTCACAGCTCCAACGTCCCGGGTTTGATCCTGAGCTCAGGGCTGTGAATCTCTCCGTGGCGGTTCCTACATGGGTTTTCGTCCATCCTCCCAAAAACATACCAGTACGATGAAGATGAATTAACACTAGGTGTGAATGAGTGTACGCATGGTGTCCAGTAAGATTGGTATTCCATACCGGGGTGTATTCCTGGGTCCACTGTAACCCCTGATCAGGATGAAGCAGTTACTGAAAGTGAGCGAATGATTATTATCATCATTATCATCATTAGTGTTATTATTATTATGATGAAGTAAGCCAGAGCAATCGACTCCCAAATGACTCCTTGGCAGTTTTATTACTTTCGATCAAGCTCTTTGCCTAACTATACTTTAATCTGCTCAAACGAACAACCAAAAGGCGTTAGAAAAGCATGCATGCAGAATACCCACGAATGTCCATCATTAGGATATCTCAGATATGCGAGTCGGCTCAAAGAGTCGACTCGGTTATGAACGACACATTAGACGGTTCTGTTCGGTTTGCGACACCGGAAATCCGGCAGGTTGTTAGCTAACCAGCATTATAGTCTTCATAATAAAGAGATATCACTTGTGTATAAATTTGTTAGACAGAGAGAGAGAGAGTGTTATAAAACTTTACCGGCATAATATTTCATTCTATCTATCTGTCTGTCAAGCGAGCTGAAGTTATGATCGGATAACTGCGGTTAGATGCGCGTGCCACCACACACACACACACAAGTCCGTAGTCAAACAAACGCACGTTTGGTTGATAAAAAGGTCGGTTAGTCGTTTTTTACTTACTAGTTCGCTGGTCTCCGGTTAGCTAACTACCGCTGCATTCATTCCTGTTGGCAAACTTTCGGTATTTTGAAAACCTAAGAGGCGGAGGAGAGAGAAGAGACGTGCCTGCTGGACTTTGTAGTTTCGTGCGCCATGCCGGTCTCATGTGGAGCGAGTTAAAAAGACTACAATTCCCAACACACCAAAGCCCCACTTTCACAAGGTGAATGTATTACCGTATAGATCACTGTATGGGACCAGGAGCAATACAGGTGCACGATTTAGACCCAGCGTGCACTAGCGGCCAGGTGAGGTGTTCTCCTCTCTCCCAGTCCCTGAGTCAAGGAACTCTTTATGTAAAGATGACCTACTATTTAGTTAGAATGTATTGTGTGATTCTACTTCTAAATGTTGCAGGAACAGTCCTGCTAATCGTAGTGTACGGTAACACACACACACACACACACACACACACACACACACACACATAGAAACAGACTGGGGGGCAGTCTCTCTCTCTCTCTCTCTCTCTCTCTCTCTCTCTTTCTCACTCTGTCTACCCCCACTCTCTCTCTACTGCCCCCCTCCCCCCTCGGTCTCTCCCCCCCTCTCTCTTTATCTCTTTCTCTCTCTCTCTCTCTCTCTCTCTCTGGCTGTCTCTGTCTACCCCCTCCCTCTCTCACCCTCTGGCTGTCTCTGTCTGCCTCTCTCTCTCTATCTCTCTCTCTCTCTCTCTCTCTTTGGCTTTCTCTCTCTCTCTCTGTCTGTCTGCCTTCCTTTCTCTCTGTCTCTCTCTATCTCTCTCTGTGTTCTGTAGTGGAGGGAGAACTTTGTTTTACACCTACATTCGGCTGATAATGTTCTTAACGACTAGCCTTTGTTGCGCTGATTTCTTTTATTTATCTAATTGATTTATGTTTTTTTTAGTGCTCTTTAAATATTTAATTTTTTATATATTGAGTCACATTTGACTTTGGTGTGTATAATGTGGCCTTTTTTAAATAAAGGGTTGTTGAATTCAAAGGTCTCTCTCTGTCTGCCTTTCTCTCTGTCTGTCTCTCTCTCTCTCACACAAGGCAATCCTTCGTTACTGGCTCTAAATTGAGGTTTTGGAATGAACTGCGGAGGCTTGAGATGGGATGTGTTATAAATTAGTTCAACACACAAGAACATATTTAGGACAAAAACCTGGCAAACATTGGAGGCATTACTGCCCCTGGGTGTGTATTATTTTCTATTAATTCAATGGACTGTAGTCAGTTATTCTAAACGTACAGTATAATATACACACGCAGCAAAAAAAAAGGCAACATCCCTTTTTCAGGAGACTGTATTTTAAAGATTTAAAGATAAAAAAATAAGGTTTACAGATCTTTATTAGAAAGGGTTTAAATGAGGTTTTCCACGCTCGTTCAGTGAACCATAAACAATTATTGCACATGCACCCGTGGAACAGTCCTTACGACACGAACAGTTTAGGTGATTAAGTTCACAGTTACAATAAATTAGGACTCTAAAGAGACCTTTCTACTGACTCTGAAAAACACCAGAAGAAAGATGCCTAGGGTTCCTGCTCAATGCAAATACAAGCAAGAAGAATGCAAGCTGAACTCGTTGCTGGTTCCTATGGTTAGATTACACAATAAATTTCCATTTCTGCGTCTTTTCGGTCCGCCATGCTAACAACACATCTAGATAGTCGTCATACT
The DNA here is from genome assembly GCA_012411365.1 of Ameiurus melas. Lineage (NCBI taxonomy): Eukaryota > Metazoa > Chordata > Actinopteri > Siluriformes > Ictaluridae > Ameiurus > Ameiurus melas. The sequence continues at coordinate 32,406,557 of CM022758.1, read as the reverse complement.
AGTTATACTAACTGCCACCGTGTCTGTAAAAAAATGAATCCACGTGACCTAGAATCCAAGCGACAGAATTGTTTTTTATTATAGACTGAAACACAACCTTTATTTCAAGAGAAAAGATCATCACAGTGAGTGAGGAGATGTGTTGAATGATGAAATAATCCGAAACATTGTGTCATCTCAAAAGCAAAAAGCAATGAAAATTATAGATTTATGTACATAATTCACCAGTAAACTGCCACTCACACCATGTTTCACATGAATGAACAACAACAAAAAAAAAAACACACACAAAAACAACAACAATGTGTTGTGTTCTGGGCTGCACTGCAGTAGTGTTTACTGTGGCATATTACAGGGACATTCCCAATCTGGGTTTACATAAGGCTGAAATCACAGTTGTATTTACATAAATTGAGCCTTTTACACATACTTAAACGTGTTAAAAACGATCTTAAACCCTGGTTTCCGGTAACATTTCTAATCAACTAAAATGCAGAGAGAAGCTATATCCGTTGACCCTCGGATGTAACGCTTCCAGGATTTTTTTTTTTATTAAATAAAGTGTTGAAAACGATGAACTGTTTGTCAGAACGTCTCATTACTTCCACTCTCTCAAGTGTCACTTGATCAATCACACAGACCTGAGTTCGGTTTTCCGTCTGTCGAACCTCTCGTGAAGAATGTACTGCGTGTAAAGCTTGACTCAAATGCCCTTCCCTTATCATCTTGGATATTGCACACTAAAATCTGATCTAAAAGCTAATACGCGCACCGGATTATGAATGATCATACTGTTCAGTTAAGGCACAAGTATTGTTGCAGGAATCACCGAGTGCCCGAGCATGCGCCGATGATTCGAGTTGATTGTTGCACGGGTTTGTCATGCCACGCACACTGTTTGCACGACGTCAACAGGTAACGTACCCTTTCGTACGAGCTAGGCGAACGTCATCTGCTTGAAAAAGTGCGTCTCGTTGACATTCACAGTAACACAACGCTCCATTATCCTATATAAGTACTTGACACTCATACACAAGGGTTTGAGGTCCTTTTTCACAGTCTTGACCTGATTGAAGTGTCATTTTGGCATCTTGGGATGGAGCTCTTTGGTGCATAAATTCACAGATTGCTTGACTTGCGTGCGATATAAAACAGTGATGTGATCAGAACGATAATGACGCGGTTATTCTCTTGGTTTTCACCGAAGATGATGCATTGTGGGAAATTAAAGCTATTGCATTTTTTAAAATGATTCTTTTCATATTTAGTTTCAGTGTTTATGTGCAAATTACAAATCCATCCATGGTAACGTTTACTTTCCCCAACACAACAAACCCTCTACAGCTTTTAAATTACTCGGTCATATTCCCACTTCGAATACTATACAGCAGTTTCAGTGAAACCAAATAAGGTGCTCTGATACAGATTCTCTCTCTTTCCTGATCTCTATCTTTCTTATTGTCATCTACTCCTGAAGGCCTTTTAAGGTGCTCCCTATATAAAGAACGATCTAAAAATCTCAAGTCATCGCTAGTACTAAGAAAGCATCTCAGACACATGCACCAAAAAAAGTCTGGGTGGGGGGGATTGGGGTCAGGATTGTCAATGGGTTGATGATGGGCAATCTAGCATACTAGGTTGAGGATGAGGACCTGAAAGAGAACGGGCGCAGTGCATCAAGATTCATTTTCTAGAATTTTCAATTGCGCCTGTTGCGAGCAGCGACCGGAAAAACAATACAAGTAAAAGAAATCAGTTGCAGCGGCGAGAAATGTTCACATTTAACATCATTTCTCATTTAGTTGGACGTTTAAAAAGAATTATTTGTATAATTAAAATATTATTTGATGTTCATCATTCAGTATTTCAAAATGTTTATGGATATGATTTAATATTGTTCATTGAAATAGAATTTAATCGAACAGTGAAGACATTAAATGACTCAGAAATCCCATCAGGACGAATGAAATCTGATCATAATTAGGATTAAATTGGCATGCTGGGTCAACAACCCAACCTTACTGTACTTGGTCCAAGCGTTGGTTTTCCAAATGGACCCAAATTGGGTCATTTATAGCCCAGCAATTTTTAGAATGTGCACACACGTACACTTACACGGTATGGCCAAAAGTATGTGGACACCGGACAGTCACACCTATATATGCTTGTTGAACAATTCATCTAGACGTAGTTCCCCTTTGCTGTTATAATAATTGCTGTGAAGACGTTCCGCTGGATTTTAGACTGTTGCTGTGGGGATTTGTGAGCCACGAGAGTGTTAGTGATGTCAGGAACTGATGTTGGGCTTGAAGGCCTGGGGTTCAGTCAGTGTTCCAATTCATCAGAAAGGTGTTCAGTGGAGTAGAGGTCAGGGCTCTGTGCAGGACACTTGGAGTCGTCCACTCCAACCTCGGCCAACCATGCCTTCATGGACCTCGTTTCGTGCACAGGAGCATTGTCATGATGGAACAGGTTTAGGCTGTAGTTCCAGTGAAGGTAAATCATAATGCTACAGCATACAAAGGGCTTCTAGATAAATGCCTGCTTCCAAGTTTGTGGCAACAGTTTGGGGGAAGACCCACATATGGATGTGATGATCAGGTGTCTACATACTTTTGGCCATATTGTATTCTCACCATCCTCATTCACCACAATACACTTGTATACACCCCGATCATACTGCTAGGTCTGGCCGTGTTTTGCTGCTACTGGAGCCACTGGTCTTACTGAAGCAGCGTTTGTCTCTGCGGAAGCTGCTGTTGGACGTTGGTGTGGAAGGAGCACTCGGTAGCACTTCAGCAGGACTGTTTCCACAAGCCATAATGGCTGGTCGATGGTCATAGCTCATCCTCAAGAAATCCTCCCCAGCCTCCAGGTCATCATGGCTGCGCCGGCAGTGCCTCTCAGTGGCCAGGTTGACCGAGTTCTGCTGGTGGGCTAAATGATTGGTGAAGGGTTGATAACCCGAGTGGATGGAATGAACATGGTGATGAACATGTCCAGGTGATGGTGGTCCTCTTCCTGATGCTAAGCACTGGTTAAAATCTGGAGGTGGGGTGCAGTTGTTGGCAGGATGTGACTGGGAGCTGTCTGGAAAGTTAGTTGGCACGGCTGCAGAAACAGCTTTGTCGCTTTTGATGTTGGATTCATTGTTGCTGATAGTGGCACGGCTCTCAACATACTTACGGAAGCAACTCTTGCACTGCTTCCAGCCGAGGTGATAAAGCTCCAGGACACTGAGGAATATTGACACGGCTGCCACCACCAACATGAACACAATGAAGACATTCTTCTCTGTAGGCCGTGACATGTAGCAGTTGACGGGGTTGGGACATGGTAAAGTACTGCAGTGGTACAACGATTTCAAAAAGATGCCATATATCATATACTGGATCACAATGAAGACCACTTCCATGACCAAGCGGATCAGGATGCTCAGTACATAAGTCTGCAGTAGCGCACCTTTTAAGTGAATCTTGGGTGGTGTTTCAGAAGACTTCTCCTTCTGCTCCAGGTAGTCCTTCTCACCCCTTCCTGGTTCCCCTCTTTCTTCATCTGCCTCACGCTCCTCCTGCCGCTGCCGCCTGCGTTTCTCCTCCATGCGCACAGTGTGCATGGCATGGCCCATGTAGATAAGTGAGGGCGTGGAGACAAAGACGATCTGCAGCACCCAATATCGGATGTGGGCGATGGGGAAGGCACGATCATAGCAGACATTGGTGCAACCGGGCTGCTGGGTGTCGCACATGAAGTCAGACTGCTCATCGCCCCAAGACGACTCGGCTGCTGTACCCAGGACCAGGATGCGGAAGATGAAAAGGATAGTCAGCCACACCTTCCCCACTGAGGTGGAGTGCTCCTGCACCTCCTCAAGGAAGTTTCCAAGGAGACTCCAGTCCCCCATAGTTCCTCACTGTCTACACTTCAGCTCCCTCGGACTGCCTCTGGGAGAAAACGAGAAAAACGTAGCGCTGTTTAGAATCTTTAATGAACATTCACAGGGAAGCAGTACTAGAGCTAGAGCTTGTGTTATTTGTTCAATTCTTCTTACTATATTTAATTCATTCTGCAGGTGGCACCAACACTCCATAGTTCTGTCGTCTACCTTTATGGATTCTATACAATGTCCAAAAAAAAGGTAATGCGCAGATACCTTTTTTTTGTTTTGGTACAGATAATGAAAATGGACACTTAAAGGTTTAACAATGGTATAACACCTTATTATGCATGTTTGTAATATACATATACTGTAAATATTGATAGATGCAGATATCACTAAACGTAACCTATAGGACCAAGAAACTTTTTCCACCTTTTATCATACACATAGCACATTTGGTTGTGTCCCAACAATCCCAGAGCCTTTGCATAAGCTTCTTAATCCCCTGCAATTGTATAACTTCACCTGGGACCATCTGTCCGACCCTGTAAGACCATATTGTTGATATGTTTTGCATGTATGTTAAGTGTGTGTCAGTAAGAGAGTGGGCAGCCCACAGTAACGGCACAGTGGGATGAATGTTTCTAATCCTGGCATGCCTCTCCCTAGTTCCATGGGTAAGTGAGGCTGGCTTCTGTGGCCTTGGTAGAACAAGGCACAGAAGGATGATGCCAGGGCATGGGAATTGACCCCGGTGCATATCTGATCCAAACCCCAGACCATTTTAGACAACAGTGCAGCTGTCCCTGTACCACCTGACCTTTTGTATTTTTCCTTTTCAGCATGTGTGTTTATATTTATATAAGTGAGATGCATTTGAGATGCACCCATCACAGCTCAGATCTATAATTAGTAGTTTACCACAAAAAAAAAAAAGTGTTCCATGGTTCAGTGGAAATATTCACATCATTTGAATGAGCGCATGAAAGCTAAATCTTTCTATCTGTAATGCCTGGGAAACTCTGCTGAGGCAGATATGTGGCATATAAATTCTTCAGGTCTTTGTTATTATTATTATTATTATTATTATTATTATTATTATACATTAAAGAGTTAATCATTTAAATCATTAAAGAGTTAATCATTTTGTCATTTAGAGAGACATGAAACAAAAATACACAAAAAGACCAATGTCTAATGCTCTTGGATGTTGTCAGTATAAATATAGAAACTACTAAATAAAGACTGCTATTAAAGATTTTACACAACGATTGCCATTAAGATAGCAATTCATGTCATTTTTCAAGGTCTGCCCAGCTGCCACGTTTGGGCCTTTCGGCAAGGCCCTTCACTGCTCCAGGGGAGCCGCATCATGGCCATGTCCATCCACTCCGACTCCAGCTATCTCAACAGGGATTACAGTATGTGAAGACAAGAATTTCACTGTATAGTGAGCATATGTAAAAATTTACATGTTACAATATAGGATTTTTTTCTGTCTATCTCTTCTGCCTGTAAGGCGAGCCCTTATTTTTATTCTTAAACCGACTTCACCCCTGAAGTTACGTGTGCGTTTTGAGTTGCCGAAAAAAGGGCAGAATCGTGCAGCTCTGAAAATATCAGCAACTGAAATGAAGGAAAATTGGAGATGTATTGGAAATTTTATGCAAATGCCAGTGATCTTGACCCTTTCTGCTCTCCGGATCTGCCTGATCCATCCTGATGCCCTACCTCTAGATGGAGCTCTCATCAACTGGAGACTACAGCCTGGAGATTGCTGAGGATGGTACTTGAAGTACTATGGAAATGGTTTTGGACCTCAGTTTCACATGGACGTTCTCGCTGTGGTTGCTGGCACTACGGTTGCAGCGACGTCCTTGGGACTGCAATTACCAATTGCAGTTTTACACTCAGGTCTCCTTTAGTGAACAGTGGACTAGTTCAACAAACAGACTTCATATAAACACCATAATGAACTTTCTTTTACATTCACACTATCCATTGTGACCCAGATGCAGATGGGTTCCCTTCTGAGTCTGGTTCCTCTCAAGGTTTCTTCCTCATATCATCTTAGGGAGTTTTTCCTCACCACCGTCTCCACCGGCTCGCCCAATAGAGATAAATTCAGACACTTAAAATCTCCATCCTGTGTTTATATGTTTCTGTAAAACTGCTTTGAGACATAATGTCCATTGTTAAAAGCACTATACAAATAAAATTGAATTGAATTGCGATGGACTGGCACCCTGTCTTTTGCCTGGTTCTCGCTGGGATAGGCTCCAGGTTCCCCGTGACCCTGAGCAAGGAGTAAGCGGTAGAAGATGGATGGATGGATCTTTGAAATTCTATGATCATTCCAGACTTGTAATAATCTCAAAAGATTTACTGTCCCATTTGGAAATAGGAAAGCGCACACATTCCTATGCGCATATGAGTGTTTCAGTGTACTGTACATGCTTTAAACTGCCACATCGCATCCATCCTGTCCCGAAACCATTAACCTGCTTCAGCTAAGCCCAAATATGGACTCAGTTTTCAGAGGCTCTTTCATACATTTGTTCTGCAGTCACCTGTCAAAACAGTCGGAGTCGTTAAGATGCGAAACCTTATCAATGACCAACACAAAGCGCAGCTGAGTAAACTTACAAGTATGTTGTTTGCACTTTTTCTTATCTTGAGCCCGACAACAATGAGCGAAGAAGACTGTGAAAGTGTTCTGGAAGGTGTTTCTGAGAATCTGATGAATGTTCAGTTGAAACGAAATGTTTAGATGTGCAAAGCTCCCTCCATCACAAATCGAATATAATAATTGAATAAGGAATTACAGCCGTCCGTGTCGTAACATGTCCTCAGTAATAGGGCAGTATGCAGTAATTGGGACTGAAATTCACCGCATGCAGCAGGCGCTATGAAGTCAATCCTTCAATCTCAATTAAGGAATTGCAGCAATGCCATATAAAACGGTGGGAGTAAAACAGAAGGATCTGCAGAACAATGCTATCTGATGTGTTTTTGAGGCTCAGAGCACCAATTTATGACACGAAGAATTTCCTTAATAACAGAATTAATGTCCAATGCTGTTGTACTTAAACAGGTTCCAATGGCACGGGGCCTGGAAGTCAAACAATAGCAGATGGCACACTAAAATACACTGAAACCCAATAAAAGCACACTACATTTCAAAATGCGCCACTTTATGGGAAGTCATGTTTAACGATTGATGCTATATGGTTAAAAAAAGGGTCTTTTCAACTACACAGGGTTTATTCATCTTAAGCATAGCGTCCTAATCAGTAATAATAGAAACAAGGCCAGGGGTGTTTAACAGTTACTCTTGATTATGTTATTTCATCACTATACGGACAAAAATGTTTAAGAGATAAATCGTTAAATCATCACAGGTTATTCAGGATTGTTTAATCATTCGTAATCGCTATTTATTGTTTAAAGTCATTGACGTGAGAGTTGTGTTAAAGTTTGACAAACCTTTTTTTTGGTTTGTTTTTGCGCTAGAACTTTCACACGTACAGCTTCCTGTTTCAACCGGAATCGTAAATAGACTTTGGATACCGAGACTCTATGCTGCATTGCTATCTATAGAAATGGAAAACTGTTCAGAAGTTCACAGCAGAGCTAAATACAGCAACAGAATAAAATCTTCGAGCCGAAATCATGCATTTTTCTTTGAGAATAATTTTGCCATCACTCCTTGCCAAGGAGTCAAAATCACTTGGGTCATAAAAGGTATAGCGGTATGTTAAGTTTGTATCATCATATCATTTCAATTTGATTTGAATATGAATTTTATTCTATTGCTTTGAATTGAACCTTTTAATGAAACTGTTTAGGTAGACATGGTAATGACTGAGCGCGTGACAGTTTCCTCTGTGATTAAACAAAAGCTGTGAGCTTCCTTTACTTGTTAGGGTCATAACAGCGCAAAGCTAGACGGTTGCTTTGATTTGATCCTCATCAAGGCATTCTATTTTTATTCTGGAATTCTCTTGAAAGATCCTTCATGTGAAACTGACTGACTGATTAGCCAGCAAGTCTCTAACAACAAACTAGGGGACTTCCTCTTAATGCATCCAACTGAATGAATTATGAAGGCCACTGTAATGGCACACGGTCTTTTGGAGTTTAACAAAGTCAAGTGTGTGTGAGTGTGTGTGTGTGTGTGTGTGTGTGTGTGCTGGCAGTGTTCGTCTGGAGTAGTCTTGGTGGGAACAGAATGTTAGACGTTTAGAAAACAGCAATAGGACGGAAATACCATCTGATTCATTGGCATTACAGTCTCCGTTTTCCCTTCTCTCTATTTTACCTTCTGTCTCCTTTTTTTCTTTTTCTTTTCTTTTTTTTTTACATCTTCCTTTTCTTCTTCTCTTAGGAAGCAATTTCAAACAATATGATTTCCTCCAGCTTTGCTTTCACAAGGGTCACAGTGTGAGAATATAATCAGCTCTCTTTCCTTTTTTCCCATACAATGTGTGTATGAGAGAGGGAGAGAGGGAGAGAGGGAGGGAGGGAGAGGGAGAGAGAGAGGGAGAGAGAGAGAGAGAGGTTATCGAGGGGACATTGAGGGTCACTTGATCTAGTAATATTTTATCATGCCAAGACAATGCACCTGACATTCCACCAGAGAGCTAAACCTTATCACCAGACATTTATGAGGTGTCGTAGTCAAGGGTGGCCAAATATGCCGTTTTCTTCAAAACATGAACAATAGGAGGGCATGACACACACACACACACACACACACACACACACACACACTGCGAGTTGAACAATGAAAAGAGTATACACATTTTTGTACAGTGACCTAAGGGGAAGGGAAGATTGTTTACATCTTCTAATTAGACGCTTTAATGATTATTCTTTAATGATAAAATCAGGCTCTGTTTGTAGAACATAAAACTAAAAAGGAAGAGAGATAACTGAGAAGAGAGAGGACTGTTTGTGTGGATATTAGATGAAGGCTGAATGGATGTTCCTTTGTTATGATCTTTTTGATCAGTAAGGCATTCTCCTTTTTTTTTTTTTTTTTTTTTTTTAAACTTATCAGGATGTAAGGAAGATGCACTCCAATTCAGATTCACGCTAACGCATTATCAGGTACTTTCTTTGATCTTTAACATATCAAGTGATGCACAACATATAAGTGTGACTGAATGAGCATTATGTGTTTTTGTGTAGAACTATAAGTGACGTCGTTAGGTTTAGCCTGATGGTAAATGATCATGACGATATATTGAGCCTTTTATGGATGTGGGCAGGAACTTTAGGTGTGTAATGCCCTGTCTATGTGAGTAAGTGATGCAGGAGAGTGCGTTGAGCAGTAAGTCACGATACGGTATGTGACGTATAGAGAAGCTGTGCTGGAAAAATTCGCAAAGCCTTATTTTAAACCACATTGGAAATCTTGAGCCCACCACAAAAGAAAAGATTTTATCTATATTATAAATACCACTATATATGTAGTTCTAGTGAACTGCATGATGTTTTTCATGCTTGGCCATAATTTTTTAAAGGACAAAGAAATGTGCATCCATCCATGTTCTACCACTTACTCCTTCTTCAGGGTCACGGGGGAACCTGGAGCCTATCACAGGGAGCATTGAGCACAAGGCGGGGTACACCCTGGACAGGGTGACGGTCCATCGCAGGAAATCACAATCACATTCACACACACCAATCAGCCTACCATGCATGTCTTTGGACTGGGGGAGAAAGCCCCCGTAGCACGGGGAGAACATGTAAATCGAGGAATGCGGGAATCGAACCCCGGACCCTGGAGGTGTGTGGCAAATGTGCTAACCACTAAGCCACCGTGCGCCCAGAAAGAAAAGTAGTGTATAAAAAAAATAAAAATAAAATCAGAGCTTGTCTTGTCATGTCAACTGTTAGGCTTATTTCTGTATTTTACAGAGGCGCAAGGACACTTATGTAATATTGAATTGCCCAATCTCTTAAAATATATCTATTGACACTTATGACTGAGCGTCGGTCTTAACCTGGATGAATCTCCGAACATGCTGTGTTCTCAGTGAATATATCACTGTCAAGCGATAGTAATAACAAAAATAAACTTAAGAATAACATACCACTCTATACCTTCCCCCTGTTAAGTGAGATGGGAATGTTCCGGTAACAGTCTGTGAAGGTGCCAGGCTGTGTTGGCATGTCGTGCCTTGCTGGTTTTCCTCAAAGCATTGATGTTGCCGTGGGTACGCTGATGCTGACACCATAAGAGGCTCTGTAGAGTCCACACATGGCCCCTACCTCTACCAGCTAAGGGTAAATATTTATAAAAAGCCCATTCCCTCAGACCAGAGACCAGCGACGACCAGTGTCACACCACTGACTGCCATCACACTTACAGTGCCCTCCGCTAATATTGGCACCCTTGGTGAATACGATCAAAGAAGGCAGTGAAAATTTGTTTAACAAAGAATCCACAAAAAAAAAATGCTCTGCTCTCATGGAGATCAAACAATTGTGAACACAACACAGGTTTATAAAAAATATATATTTTTGTTAAATATAGTTGTGCAACAATTATTGGCTCCCTTTTAGTCAATACTTTGTGCTATGTCCCTTTGCCAAGATAACAGCTCTGAGTCTTCTCCAATAATGCCTGATGAGGTTGGAGAATACATGGTGAGGGATCTGAGAGCGTTCCCCCATACAGAATCTCTCCAGATCCTTCACATTTCGAGGTCCACGCTGGTGGACTCTCCTCTTCAGTTCACCCTACAGGTTTTCTATGGGGTTCAGGTCAGGGGACTGGGATGGTCATGGCAGGACCTTGATTTTGTGGTCAGTAAACCATTTTTGTGTCGATGTATGTTTTGGATCATTGTCCTGCTGGAAGGTCCAACCACGGCCAATTTTAAGCTTTCTGGCAGAGGCAGTCCAGGTTCTCATTTAATATCTGTAGATATTTGATAGAGTCCATGATGCCATGTATCCTAACAAAATATCCAGGTCCTCTGGCAGAAAAACAGTCCCAAAACATTAATGATCCACCTCCATATTTAACCGTGGGCATGAGGTACGATTCCCACAATATATATATATGTTCCGTGTTGCACCATGGTCCGGAAGGAACCTCATTTCATTCCAATGTATACAAGATATATAATGGAATGACAATAAAAGCCCACTTGACTTGACGAGCTGAGAGTTTAGTAGTGTCATATGTGAGGATGAGACACCCCATACACGTCAATAAAAATCAAATCAGATAAACAGACGTCATCACTGCTTGTCACACAGATGGTATGTAGCTTTCCTGGTAGCTTTCCTCACAACATTTAAAGGACAATCCATTTCTGCTTGTCAGGTTACTACATGAATAATGCGTTACCTTAAAAGGCGGTTCAGCCATGCTCTCCGCTAACACTCACCACAGATCTACAGTACAGTTAAAGAGACTCCCTTCAAGTGCTATATACTAGTGAACATTTACAGCATTCACAATCATTGTAAAAGAGACAGGGATTGCTTATAATCTTCCATTAAAGTAAAAAATCTGCTGTTGAAGTCATGTGATTAGACTTTAAAAGGAAAGCTACTGAATATAAAGACCTTTGAATAATAAAGTTATATCTGACAAATCTTTTGATTTTAAGATAGCTGAAAGCAGATGCAACTTCAGGTTCTTTTTTATTTGTTTGTTTCATGTATGTACATATTTTTGACATAGATTTTTGCAAGAACGTCACATAGAACCTAATAATTACGGGATTTTACCATAATAAATTCTCATTTTGCTATAATCAATTCAATTGTGCTACTGAAATGTACGTTTTCTGTAACCATTTGTATGTTATTCAATTGTGGATGCACTTTTATAGCATCAACTTTTCAGTGCAAGCATATTTACACACACACACACACACACACACACACACACACACACACACACACACACACATAGAGTTTATACTACTTTTAGAGGAAGAGTCTTAAATCTCAATTGTCTCAGTGTCTCCCACAATGACTGACCATGCCTGAGTCCTCTGTGATGTTGCCATTAGAGACCAATTAAAAAAAAAAAACAATAAACAAATGGATTAATGCAACGTAAACTAAGTGGACAGACTGTGAATGTTAGCACTAGAGTGTGATAGGAAGTGGTTTATGATCTTTGTACACAAAAAGCAAACTTTGGTAATCCACCGTGTACACTCTTGTGATGGATTGCCATACAGAAGAAAAATAGAGAGACAGGAGACGTGTGCCGACTTACTGCCACTAACGCTCAGCTCCAGCTATTGTCCTTTAGTCATAGAGAAGCTCAAACGCACTTCTTGGTCATGCGTATAAATGACAAAGCGAGGGTGTTGGTTAGCAATTGTACTGCAATTTTTCCATGTAAGACCTTATATATATATATATATATATATATATATATATATATATATATATATATATATATATATATATATATATATATATATATATATATATATATATATATATTTATAACTTTAACGCAATTCAACTTGACATTTCACTTCAGTTTGCTCATGTCCACTATCTTGGCTAAAGTGCGTAAGTGCTATAACCCAATTATGCATCTTTTAAATCGGTTTTGTATCTTCATATGTAAAGATCTTATATCATTAGTATTCTGTGACGCTAATTTTAGATTAGTTAAACATGTTAAAGTCAAACTTTGAAATATGAAATACTTTCATAAATTTAAGTGGTGCTTTACCAGCAGGTTATACTGATGATTTTTTTTATTCAATTTTTTTTTTTAAGAAGCTGCCGTGAGACAGTCCAGAATGTCATGGTAATGTCAAAAAATAGACAGTACGAAAGTAAGAAACGTTTTGATTATTAGTGAAACTATACAACTTTCCATGTTTCAGCTATTTCCTGAGATCTAATTGGTTTGGGATCATTCGGGATCTTAAACAGATTTTTAAGCTGACTTTTTTCAAATTCCAAATTCCCACAAAGCAAATGGCTACAAGCCGTGAAACAAATACGAATTTATATCGCCTTTAATCTCTGGACAAGCCTGTAATCTCTGATCTTTGTCCAACCATTCTGACACTTCCCATCTGCTCTGTTCGCTCTGAAGCGGCTTACCGTGTGTTCGGAAAACAGCAGGGAGGGCTTGACATACGCGACCCCTAAGACTATAGAAGAGGAGCTCATCGTTACCTGTCCTACTGCTGTCTCGATAAAACAGATGAGTGTGTATGAGAGCAGGTCCTGCTCTCATTTCCTGAGGATGAGGAAGAAAGTCCTTATCCTGCTCCTCCGGGGTACTTGGGGTTCCGGCCCGCTGGTGCCGGCTGGGTAGTGGGTCTGTGGTGATGGTAAGTCTGTCTTGCTGCTCTGAAGCTGGTGACACGCTCTCCTAGAGCTGTGGGAATGAGGGCACAAGTGTGGTACAAACAGAGAAATACTGGGCCATCTTTGGGAGTGTCTCCTATCAACCCATGCACACACACATACAACACCCCCTCCCCTTTACCCAGGACATACACAAGCACACACACGTTCTCCTCCCTCTTCTCTTCCTCCCTCTCTTGCCCCACTCTTCAGTTGCTGGCACGTTACTCTGGTGAGAAGAATATCATAGTGTAAGAAAAGGAAGTCAGATTGTATTGGAACACAATGGGTGTTCGACTCAGGCTGCTTTTAAAGTTTTAGTGCTTCTTGTCTGCACTGGTGCACATGTGCCTTAGTGGGATTACTTGTGTGTGTGTGTGTGTGTGTGTGTAATCTGTTACTGGTTCAATTATTATCTCCTGTTATGTACTTATTTAAATCTGCATACCAACATACGTTTACTGTATGTAAAATATTTCATTGTGTGTACTTGCTTGTTCTCTGACCTCTTACTTCGTTCCATACTTGTTCTTGTTTTGCTCCATTTTTTCATTTCAGTTCTTCTTGGTATATTATAGAATGACAGCAATAAAATGGTTCTGCTTAAAAATGAAATGTTTTTAGTAATTTCAATGCAACGTTTCAGTATTTTTAGCATGAAGTTTGTGTTTTCAGTACTTTCAATATGAAGTTTCAGCGTGTTTTCAGTAGTTTCAGTATGAAGTTTCGTGGTTTCAGCAATTTCAGTATGAAGTTTCAGCATGTTTTCAGTAATTTCAGTACGAAGTTTCAGCGTGTTTTCAATACTTTCAGTATGAAGTTTCAGTGTTTTCAGTATGACGTTTCGTGGTTTTCAGTAATTTCAGTATGAAGTTTCAGCATGTTTTCAGTACTTTCAATATGAAGTTTCAGTGTGTTTACAGTATTTTATATTTTTTTTTTTTTTTTTTTTTTTATTTTTTTTTTTTTTTTTTTTTTTTATTTGGGGTTTTGTGTTTTTGTATGAGGTTTCGTGGTTTTCAGTAGTTTCAGTATGACGTTTCGTGGTTTTCAGTAATTTCAGTATGAAGTTTCAGCATGTTTTCAGTACTTTCAATATGAAGTTTCAACGTGTTTTCAGTATTTTCAGTACTTCCAGTATGAAGTTTCAGCATGTTTTCAGTACTTTCAATATGAAGTTTCAGTGTGTTTACAGTAATTTCAATATGAAGTTTCAGCATGTTTTCAGTAATTTCAGTATGAAGTTTCAGTGTTTTCAGTATGAAGTTTCAGTCTGTTTTCAGTATTTTCAGTGTTTTCAGTATGAAGTTTCGTGGTTTTCAGTACTTTCAATATGAAGTTTCAGCGTGTTTTCAGTAATTTCAGTATGAAGTTTCAGTGTTTTCAGTATGAAGTTTCAGTATTTTCAGTATGAAGTTTCAGCATGTTTTCAGTACTTTCAGTATGAAGTTTCAGCATGTTTTCAGTATTTTCAGTACGAACTTGCAAACTAGGTCTCGCTCACCTACACCCCATCTCTTCTTTCTCTTATTTTCTCTTTTCCCTGTTTGCCCTCAGTATCAGTAGCAGGCAGCTTATATGTGCCATTCTTATATAATGGAAATGATTTGCTTAATTTCCACCTTGCTGTAGGGTGGGGGTATGCACGGTTATACTAGAGAGCGTGTGTGATGACATGCATTTATATTTGTAATGTTAATCTTTTTGTTTTGATTCCACCTTGCTGTAGGGCGTCTGCTGTGTGTGCGTATGGGTGTGAGATAGGACCCTTTTGCATTTAAGTCCTCCTTCCTGTAGGGGTTGTATGCGTGTGTTTGTGTGTGGGCATGTTTTTATATCTTGGCTGGAATTAAATGGATAGAAATGAAAAGGAGAGGAATATCTGACAGTCTCCACAAGGAAAACCTTTTTTCTTTTAGTTTAAAAACTAAAAGAGATTGGTTAGTGTGTGATTTAGGTGTAGGGATAGCATTAATTAGCTGCATTAATTGCTATGTCAAATGAAAGTCCTCACAAATGTCTGTGTGTGTCTGTGTGTGGTTTTTTCTTGCAATGTACACAAAGGCAGTCACCCGTTCAGGCTTAATTCGGTGCGCAGAATACCAGAGGTACATGAGGACAGTAATGGTGGCATGTCATTATTATCCTAGCCCACTGAATATACACCATCTAAAACTTCACAACAGAGGAGAAAACCATCACTGTTCAGCAGGAGCTTCTAAATAACCCCCACGATCCAAACCTCCCTATCTATGTTGTTACACTTTCTAAATTGTGCAAAAAGTATAACAAAAAAGAAAACATGCCCGTGAATAAATGTGTATAAATGGCACTGTACATGATGGTAAAGTGTTTCCAAATATACAGTATCTCACAAAAGCGAGTACACCCCTCACATTTTTGTAAATATTTGATGATATCTTTTCATGTGACAACACTGAACACTTTTCATGTGACAACCTTCACCCTCAGCTTCTTTAGCAATGCAGTGGTCGTCTTGGAGGTGTTTTTGGGGTCGTTATCACGCTGGAATACTGCATACTGATCATGCTCTGCTTCAGTATGTCACAGTACATGTTGGCATTCATGGGTCTCTCAATGAACTGTAGGTCCCCAGTGCCAGCAGCACTCATGCAGCCCCAGACCATGACACTACCACCACCATGCTTGACTGTAGGCGAGACACACTTGCCTTTGTACTCCATTAAACGCTTGACACCATCTGAACCAAAAAAGTTTATCTTGGTCTCATCAGACTACAGGACATGGTTCCAGTAATCCATGTCCTTAGTCTGCTTGCCTTCAGCAAACTGTTTGCAGGCTTTCTTGTGCATCATCTTTAGAAGAGGCTTCCTTATGGGACAACATCCATGCTGACCAATTCGATGCAGTGTGCGGTGTATGGTCTGAGCACTGACAGGCTGACCCCCCACCCCTTCAACCTCTGCAGCAATGCTGGCAGCACTCATACGTCTATTTCCCAAAGACAACCTCTGGATATGACTCTGAGCACATGCACTCAACTTCTTTGGTCGACCATGACGAGGCCTGTTCTGAGTGGAATCCTGTTAAACCGCTGTATGGTATTGGACACCGTACTGCAGCTCAGTGTCAGGGTCTTGGCGATCTTCTTATAGCCTAGGCCATCTTTATGTAGAGCAATAATTCTTTTTTTCAGATCCTCAGAGAGTTCTTTGCCATGAGGTTCCATGTTGAACTTCCAGTGACCAGTATGAGTGTGAGAGCGATGACACCAAATTTAACACACCTGCTCCCCATTCACACCTGAGAGACCTGAGTAACACTAACAAGTCACATGACACCGGGGAGGGAAAATAGCTAATTGAGCCCAATTTGGACATTTTCACTTAGGGGTGTACTCAATTGTGTTGCCAGCGGTTTAGACATTAATGGCTGTGTGTTGTTATTTTGAGGGGACAGCAAATGTACACTGTTACACAAGCTGTACACTCACTACTTTACATTGTAGCAAAGTGTCATTTCTGTCATTCACCACCTGTGAATATAGATATTAAGGTGTTTTTAAATGCATGAAATTCACATTAAGTGTAATCTGAACATGACGCAAGCCAGGGCATGCAGGTACACATTTGTTTAACAGTGATGATAGTAAAGTGTTTTAGGTCACAGACATATTGCGTGTTCTAGGAAAGGATAATTTACTGTAGGATGAAGGTTTTGGTTGCTATATCTCGCTGGACTTTTGTATAACACTAATGTATTGGTTTCTTTTGTGACTGCAAGTTGTTAATTTAGCTGGAATCTTTTACTACACCCATTAATCTCTTTCCCCTATGCAGCTGTCATCATGTATATGTTCATCTGTGTCTCTTAAAGTGTGGGCAGGTCGAAATGTCAACCCTCCTTTCCAAATCACTTCACGCTTTTGCCACATAAATAAATAAACCCACTAATCCTCGCCTGACCGCTGCACACATTACGAGAGCAGAAAGGACTAATCACTCACTTAACGATTATAAGCAATTCAAGCTCACTGTCTTCCTCCCTCTCTCTCCTCTCTCTTCTATCACACGCTCCTCACAGACCACTGTTAATGAGTGCTCGGTTTACGTCAAAACACAGAGCTTCAAAATTACGTCACATATACTGATACAAATTCAAACACTGGTGTTTTTTTTAAATAATTTTTTTTAATATAATGTGGAATGCAATATTTATGTGATAATGAAATAAGACCTACGGAGTTTTTCACCAAAGTGAGCAAACACATGAATGCTATTTCAGATAGTTTTGAAAATATTTGTTAACCCTAACCCTGACCATATTTTCAAACATGCATCAACGTCACTGGTAATATTTGTCAAAAAAGCAAGTAACAAATGTAATTTATTTGATGTTAAAATATCTATAAGCATCTTGGCCATATGTTTTTTTATCCTGTCCTGATCTCCATGGTTTTGGGCTGTTTTTTTTTTTTTTTTACCATCATGTCCACTATTCTCAGGACAGATTTAAAGCCTTGTCCACTGATTGCTGTGTTTGGGATTCCTGAAGCCTCAGTTCCTTTGAGCTCGATACAAAAGGATGTTATTGCTTTCACATCCCTTATAGCAAGACGTTCCCTACTGTTGCATTGGAAGTCTGCTAAATACTCATCTATCTCCCAGTGGATAAAGGACGTGATGTTTTTCTGAAACTCGAGAAAATAAGATATACGATGAATGGTTGTACGGACAAGTTTTTTCATTAATGGCATCCCTTTATTGTATACTTTATGGAGTTACAGACACTTCCCACTTAAATTTTTGTGCCTGTTGTTGAATTTTACAATATTTTAATAACCAGCGACAGTTATTGGGTAGCCATGATGAGCCGGGGGTGGGGGGTTGTGGGTTTTCGATATTTTTAACTTTGTTTTCCTATGAACAAAAAGAAAAAAACCTGGGAATGTTTACTGCTGTTGCTCAATTTGTTTTATGTTTTCTTCTCAATGGAATATTTGGGAAAGGGAGGGGAGGACAGAAGAGAAAAGGCAATGTAGAAATGTTTAGCAGAAATGTTCAGCAGAAATGTTCAGCAGAAATGTTCAGCAGAAATGTAGAAATGTTCAGCAGAAATGTAGAAATGTTCTGTAGAAATGTAGAAATGTTCAGTAGACATGTTCAGTAGAAATGTAGAAATGTTCAGCAGAAATGTTCAGTAGAAATGTTCAGCAGAAATGTAGAAATGTTCAGTAGAAATGTAGAAATGTTCAGTAGACATGTTCAGTAGAAATGTAGAAAAGTTCAACAGAAATGTTCAGTAGAAATGTAGAAATGTTCAGTAGAAATGTTCAGTAGAAATGTTCAGCATAAATGTAGAAATGTTCAGTAGAAATGTTCAGTAGAAATGTAGAAATGTTCAGTAGAAATGTTCAGTAGAAATGTTCAGCAGAAATGTTCAGTAGAAATGTAGAAATGTTCAGTAGAAAAGTTCAGCAGAAATGTTCAGTAGAAATGTAGAAATGTTCGCAGAATTGTTCAGTAGAAATGTAGAAATGTTCAGTAGAAATGTAGAAATGTTCAGTAGAAATGTTCAGTAGAAATGTAGAAATGTTCAGTAGAAATGTTTAGTAGAAATGTAGAAATGTTCAGTAGAAATGCTCAGCAGAAATGTTCAGTAGAAATGTTAAGTAGAAATGTAGAAATGTTCAGTAGAAATGTTCAGCAGAAATGTTCAGTAGAAATGTTCAGTAGAAATGTTCAGCAGAAATGTTCAGTAGAAATGTTCAGCAGAAATGTTCAGCAGAAATGTTAAGTAGAAATGTAGAAATGTTCAGCAGAAATGTTCAGCAGAAATGTTCAGTAGAAATGTAGAAATGTTCAGTAGAAATGTTCAGTAGAAATGTTCAGCATAAATGTAGAAATGTTCAGTAGAAATGTTCAGTAGAAATGTAGAAATGTTCAGTATAAATGTTCAGTAGAAAAGTTCAGCAGAAATGTTCAGTAGAAATGTAGAAATGTTCGGCAGAATTGTTCAGTAGAAATGTAGAAATGTTCAGTAGAAATGTAGAAATGTTCAGTAGAAATGTTCAGTAGAAATGTAGAAATGTTCAGTAGAAATGTTTAGTAGAAATGTAGAAATGTTCAGTAGAAATGCTCAGCAGAAATGTTCAGTAGAAATGTTAAGTAGAAATGTAGAAATGTTCAGTAGAAATGTTCAGCAGAAATGTTCAGTAGAAATGTTCAGTAGAAATGTTCAGCAGAAATGTTCAGTAGAAATGTTCAGCAGAAATGTTCAGCAGAAATGTTAAGTAGAAATGTAGAAATGTTCAGCAGAAATGGTTAGCAGAAATGTTCAGTAGAAATGTAGAAATGTTCAGTAGAAATGTTTAGTAGAAATGTAGAAAAGTTCAGCAGAAATGTTCAGTAGAAATGTTCAGTATAAATGTAGAAATGTTCAGTAGAAATGTTCAGTATAAATGTAGAAATGTTCAGTAGAAATGTTCAGTAGAAATGTTCAGTAGAAATGTAGAAAGGTTCAGTAGAAATGTTCAGTAGAAATGTAGAAATGTTCAGCAGAAATGTTCTGTAGAAATGTTCAGTAGAAATGTAGAAATGTTCAGTAGAAATGTTCAGTAGAAATGTAGAAATGTTCAGTAGAAATGTTCAGTAGAAATGTTCAGCAGAAATGTTCAGTAGAAATGTAGAAATGTTCAGCAGAAATGTTCAGTAGAAATGTAGAAATGTTCAGTAGAAATGTTCAGTAGAAATGTAGAAAGGTTCAGTAGAAATGTTCAGTAGAAATGTAGAAATGTTCAGCAGAAATGTTCAGTAGAAATGTAGAAATGTTCAGTATAAATGTTCAGTAGAAATGTTCAGCAGAAATGTTCAGTAAAAATGTAGAAATGTTCAGCAGAAATGTTCAGTAGAAATGTAGAAATGTTCAGTAGAAATGTAGAAATGTTCAGTAGAAATGTAGAAATGTTCAGTAGAAATATAGAAATGTTCAGCAGAAATGTTCAGTAGAAATGGTTAGCAGAAATGTTCAGCAGAAATGTTCAGCAGAAATGTTCAATAAAAATGAAACTATAAAAAAAATCTATAAGCACATGGTATTGAACACATGTAGAATTTGTTCTTGACCTATCACTTTCATATTTTTAACACAATATGTAACACTGAGTAATAAAGTACATCGCTTGAAATTTTTTGGGATTTGGAGACCTCTTTAGTAGAATCACGCTATTGCAACCAATTCACACAAAAGAAGATTTCATCATAGAGAACGGGATGGCGAAGTGAGCAATTGCAAGGCATTGTGGGATTTTAGGACACAGAGAGAAGCTACGATAGATACCGAGTACCTCCACTTCTACTCATTGAAGTTTATATTATCCAACTTAAAAACACTGCTATGGTGATCGCTTGCTGTATTATTAAGCGCTGTAACCGTTCTCACGGCCGGTATAGAAAACGTATTGCGAACTAAGTGCAGTTTTTCAGCTTTGACTAATTATATGCCCTTGTGTTGTTATGAAACGTTAAACCAGGGGTGGGCAATCTTATCCTGAAAGGGCCGGAGTGGGTGCAGGTTTTCATTCCAACCGAGCAGGAGCCACACCTGATTCCACCTGTTAAATCAGTTGATCTTGGATTTCAATAGACTCAGGTGTTGGTTCTGTTTGGTTGGAATAGAAACACACACACCGGAACTTTCCAGATAAGATTGGAGAAATGAAAAAAGCTATAAGTTAAATTCAAAGGGTAAAAATGAAAGCCTATTACACTGACAAGTTCACAGTATCATTGCAATGCAAATACAACGAGGAAAAGAAGTAAAGTGGCAGTGTTCCATGACTCATGAGAAAAAAAGGTCTTATGATTGACTATGCTGAAAGGTCAAGGAGGTTGTGGACTGATGACACTTTTTTTCTGATCGTGTGGCAGGAAGCTTCTCAGTAACTTTATATAAAGCTATACTTGTTAGCAGACAGTGCATTCCAGAATTTTAGAAAGGATAGAGAGAAGTCATAACAGTCAGTAGTTGCTGATATCTGACGTATCCATAGTGGCTTTTTGTTTCAGATTTGGAATAATCCTTGTTGGTAAATTAATGAAAGAGGAGAGGAGAGAAGCAAGAGAAGTAAGCGAGGTCTGGAGCATTGTGAAAGAGATGGGATCCAGCAAGCTGTGCCTTCCACCATACTGAATCATTTTATTTAAGACATTTAAATGAATGTACTCAATTTTTATCCAGTATTGGGACCAGCACTGAATGCAACCATTAGTGCCTGGGGTTCCCTGCCTAGGAATTGGACCTGGGCTGTGGCGGTGAGTGCACGGGATCCTTAGCCACTAGACCACTAGGGAACACATTAAGTAGACAGTACACATGGAAAAACATGGTCCAGCAACCTATCAATATCCTGAAAAAGAATTAGCAAAGAACTTTACTAAGTTGAGAGAATAAACCACCTTTGTCTCAACAGTGGGTGTGAAGCTGGAATACACCCTGGATGGGATGGCAGTCCATACAGTGAAGGAAAAAAATATTTGTCATGTTTTGCAGAGGGGTCAAATACTTATTTCCCTCATCAAAATGCAAATCAATTTATAACATTTTTGACATGCGTTTTTCTGGATTTTTTTGTTGTTGTTATTCTGTCTCTCACTGTTCAAATAAACCTACCATTAAAATTATAGACTGATCATTTCTTTGTTAGTGGGCAAACGTACAAAATCAGCAGGGCATCAAATACTTTTTTCCCTCACTGTAGAAGCACACCATGCACACACACATTCACACACTCACAGGCATGTTAGTATAACCAATTTATCTATATGTATGCTTTTAGGAGGTGGGAGGAACCCGGGACATTTCTCTTCCAAACTGCCAGAGGGTGCCCTCCCCTGAGCTTTAAACATCTTCTTCTGTTGTCATTTCCTGTCAGCTAAGTATAAATCATGCATGGACTTGAAATTGATGCAAAACCTTCCAATCTGCAGAATCTGCTCGTCGGTTCTGATCCATTTGTTGTCGATAGTTTTCACACGTAAGAGCTTTCCTGTCTCTCCTTGTTTTTGCATCTGAATAGCCCCTTGGATTCGATGATATTTTTGATTTCTGGTATCTCTTATTTTATGCTAAAAATGCCAATTTTTTTTGGATTGTGTTTTGGACTGGAAACACCCTGAACTTCATCTGTGTTTGACCCAGAGTACATTTTGACTTTTCCATTTATATTAATGAACCTCAAACGAACGGGTCCATATAACATGGCATTGTTACGCCTGCTTGTTATAACACTCCTGTACACAAAAAAACCCCCAACAATCCACCAGTTTAACCACCAGTGATACCAGTGGATAGCCAGTGGTTGGTATGTGTGGGTGCTCTTCCATGGTCAGCCTCTTCTTATAATCTCAAAGTCCTGAACTCACACTGTACTGTAGACTGTAGGATTACGGGTTTCCACAGATATTATTAGAATACTCATTCAAGCTGTATTTTATTTATTTTATTTTAAAGTTATGCAATCCAGTGTATAATAGGTTATTTATCAGTGTTTTCATTCTATGATTCTGATCTTATGCCTTATTCTACACATTACCATTGTGTGTGTGTGTGTGTCCAGAGCTGTCACAGTTGTTATTTTTATTCAGCATATTAAGTTTCCCCTTTGTGGGTTTTCAACACCCTGCAGTGTAATAAAGCACAGACTAATTGGATGTATAGTAAAAGCAAAACAAGCACACGATCAGGCTCCAGTTAAGAGCACATCACCACCCCTCCAAAATGCAGTAATCAGCACTATGAACACGGAGATAAGAGTATCCTGCTTTTTAAAGAGAAGAGAGGAAATCAAATTGAGAGATGCTGGCTTCTCCTGCACTTTAGTGTCTTTCCGAGCAGACAAACACAGGAAAAGGTGTGTGTGTGTGTGTGTGTGTGTGTGTGTGTGTGTGCCACAAAGAGTCAGCCCAAGACATTCACCTCTGAAGACAAGTTTGTGTGTGTCTCCATGTGTGCTCTAGTCCTAAGGACACATTTCACTTGTCAATAAAACATAGCATGGGATGAAAGAAGACCTTTTGGCTAAATCGAAGATGCTTTTATTTGTTTGCCTCTCCTGCGTGGTTATCTTGCACATTCTCCTTTATTTTCCTTGCCCCCATCATGCTGACTTATATTTTCAAGAGAGAGAGAGAGAGAGAGAGCACTCACACACACACACATCGAGAGAGCTGATTCATTAATTTATTACGCCTCCATTTTTGTGATAGCTGAAGCAGTGTAAATGTGTGCATGTCTATAAAGTATTATAGAGCAGAGATTCTACAGAGTAAAACAAATGCCTTCTGGCCATCATTTGTACCCACGAAGCAGCTATTGCTTTACAAAGATTTACTTTGTACTTGACTTTGCTTGTAAATTAAACAGTTTTGCTCAGTAAATTGTGGTGTTTTTTTCCCACCCCCACAGTATTATTATAGTCTGCTGCTCAGAATGTTGGAGTCTGGAGACAGAGGTTAAAATCAAGTTCAGCTTCTGTTATTTATGCATATGTGAGTTACTGTAGGTCCATCAATCCTCCACAGGGAGTCTGCACCCTATCACTCGGGGCACAGGCTGGGGTACACGCCATCGCAGGGCACAATCACACACACATTCACACACTACGGACAGTTTGGAAATGACAATCAGTCAACAATGCGTGTCTTTGGACTGGGGGAGGAAACTGGAGTACCCGGAGGAAACCCCAGACGCGTTAGGAGAACGTGCAAACTTGATTACAGCGGGATTCGAATGCTCAACCCCAGAGGTGGGGTTCCACAATATGTGAGTTAAGAATTACAGCTAATTCTGAATTGATTGGTTAGAAGATTTGCATTTGTTTCTGCGATAAGACGTTGGAATGGCCAGAAGACATTTCAAATTTTGGTATGAGGAAAGAGTGGAAAGGAAAGCTTGTATAGGGTGAGTAAGGCTGACTCTGAAGAGCCCTCCAGAAGATCAAGAATCTCTATGAATAAGATTACAATCCCAGCTCCAGATAAAGGTTCTTTCAGCACAAGCACTTCTATGAGACACTCACCTTTTCCAAAGGAGCTGGACAAGTATATATATATATATATTAAAAAAAAGGTTTGACTCTTTTAACGAGCTTTTATTAATTATGTCTTACTTTTACTTGTACTATATACAATACACACACGCACATATCTATCTATCTATCTATCTATCTATCTATCTATCTATCTATCTATCTATCTATCTATCTATCTATCTATCTATCTATCTATCTATCTATCTATCTATCTATCTATCTATCTATCTATCTATCTATCTATCTATCTATATACAGTATATATTAATGCTACTACTACTACTAATAAATATAATAATTCCATCCATCCATCTATCTTCTATACCACTTATCCTTCAGGGTCACGGAGTCTATCCCAGAGAGCATGGGGCACAAGGCGGGGTACATCCTGGACGTGGTGCCAAACTATCACAAGGCACAATCACATACACACTCACACACCCATTCATACACTACAGTCACTTTAGACACGCCAATCAGCCTACCATGCATGTGTTTGGACTGGGGGAGGAAAACGGATGAAACCCCCGCAGCACGGGGAGAACATGCAAACTCCACACACTCAGGGCCATGGCGGAAACCCGGACCCTGGAGGTGTGAGTGGTTAGCACACTAAGCCACTGTGTGCCCCCATTATTATTAATATTATTATTATTATTAGTAGTAGTAGTAGTAGTAGTATTAGTAGTAGTATTAGTATTATTAGTATTAGTAGTATTAGTATTAGTATTATTAGTATTATTAATATTAGTATTAGTATTAGTATTAGTATTATTGTAGTAGTAGTAGTAGTAGTAATATTTGTTTTCACAATATTTATCTGAAGTCAGCGAATGCATCTTTTTGATCTGCTACTTAAGCTGGGTCACAGAATAGTGTTACACACTTGGAGGAAAGTGCTGACTGCCCTCTTTCTCATTTACATTTACATTTATTCATTAAGCAGACGCTTTTATCCAAAGTGGCTTACAAATGAGGAAATACGAGCAAAGCGATATATCAAGCGGAGATGCATCTAGTGCATCTAGTGCTACCATACAGATTTTTAATTGAGTTCTAGAGGAGCAAAGTGCACAGAGTAGAGGTGTAAGAGGCAGCGTTTTATTTATTTATTTATTTATTTATTTATTGAGTGTGGACAAGGTAGTTAAGTGTTCACGGAAGAGGTAGGTCTTTAGAATTTATTTTATTTTTTTAAAGACTGCTGTTGGGATTGAAGTCGGAAGTTCATTCCACCACTGAGGGACAGTCAGTCTGAAGGTTCTGGAAAGGGACCTCATGCTTCACTAAATGTAGGCACTACCAGGTGTTGTTTGTTAACCGATCGCAGGGAACATAAACCTCAAGGAGAGTGTTGAAGTGGTGGGGGTGGTTGTTTAAGAAAAGGTCTTGTATAGGAGCATCAAGGCCTTGAATTTAACGCGGGTGGCTACAGGAAGCCAGCGATGTGAGACAAAGAAGGGTGCGACTTTTGGGCTGGTTGTACAGTGAGGGGAAAAAAGTATTTGATCCCCTGCTGATTTTGTACGTTTGCCAACTGACAAAGAAATGATCAGTCTATGATTTTAATGGTAGGTTTATTTGAACTGTGAGAGACAGAATAACAACAACAACAAAAAATCCAGAGAAACACATGTCAAAAATGTTATAAATTGATTTGCATTTTAATGAGGGAAATAAGTATTTGACCCCCTCTCAATCAGAAATATTTCTGGCTCCCAGGTGTCTTTTATAAATGCACTGAGATTAGGAGCAAACTATTAAAGGGAGTACTCCTAATCTCAGCTTGTTACCTGTATAAAAGACACCTGTCCACAGAAGCAATCAATCAATCAGATTCCAAACTCTCCACCATGGCCAAGACCAAAGAGCTCTCCAAGGATGTCAGGGACAAGATTGTAGACCTACACAAGTCTGGAATGGGCTACAAGACCATTGCCAAGCAGCTTGGTGAGAAGGTGACAACAGTTGGTGCGATTATTCGCAAATGGAAGAAACACAAAAGAACTGTCAATCTCCCTCGGCCTGGGGCTCCATGCAAGATCTCACCTCGTGGAGTTGCAATGATCATGAGAACAGTGAGGAATCAGCCCAGAACAACACGGGAAGATCTTGTCAATGATCTCAAGGCAGCTGGGACTATTGTCACCAAGAAAACAATTGGTAACACACTACACCGTGAAGGACTGAAATCCTGCAGCACCCGCAAGGTCCCCCTGCTCAAGAAAGCACATATACATGCCTGTCTGAAGTTTGCAAATGAACATCTGAATGATTCAGAGGACAACTGGGTGAAAGTGTTGTGAACAGATGAGACCAAAATGGAGCTCTTTGGAGGAGGAGGAATGCTGCCTATGACCCCAAGAACACCATCCCCACCGTCAAACATTGAGGTGGAAACATTATGCTTTGGTTGTGTTTTTCTGCTAAGGGGACAGGACAACTTCACCGCATCAAAGGGACGATGGACGGGACCATGTACCGTCAAATCTTGGGTGAGAACCTCCTTCCCTCAGCCAGGGAATTGAAAATTAAATGTAATTACTAAGTCATTACCAAGTACTAAGTCATGTTTTGCAGAGGGGGTCAAATACTTATTTCCCTCATTAAAATGCAAATCAATTTATAACATTTTTGACATGCGTTTTTCTGGATGTTCTTGTCATTCTGTTCAAATAAACCTACCATTAAAATTATAGACTGATCATTTCTTTGTCAGTGGGCAAATGTACAAAATCAGCAGGGATTTTCACCTCACTGTACACAAGACATGCTGCTGCATTCTGAATCATCTGAAGGAGTTTGATCGAGGTGGCTAGGAGGCCCGAGAGTAATGCGTTGCAGAAGTCCAGTAGTCCTCATAAAGCAACTTGCCAATGACGCTACAATCCTGCACTTTTATATGACCAGAGCCACAAAGTGAAATAATTAGAAACAGTCAATGATTGCAGTGCCTGTCTTAATTTATTAATTTCCCCAACACCTCTGCAGTCCTTACAGATACAAGTATATCACAAGACTGATGTCAATGACTGGCCCCGTATTTTAAGAGTCTTATAACTTAGCCTGATTTGTGTCATGTCTAAGAACAATGCCTTTTATAGGACAGTCAAGGCGGGTCAGGACTGAGGGTGGGTCGGGTCTGTCTGAAGGCCACAGGAAGCTGTAGAAGGCCAGATCTTTCACCATAATCCAAAACCAATATTTTCATTCCACTTATACACAATGCCAAGTAGGATGTGTCAGGCTTCAAGTTGATCGAGACATGCTTTGTGACCTTGACCGGCTGGCTGGCACAACGACCCAGGGCACGGCAAGGACTCCCTGCCCTCCAAGGACCCAATGTCCTCCCTGTTCAAAGAAACACGTAAGACTCAGGAGTTTAGGTTGGCCAGGCAGTTCGCTCTCGGAGCCTGAAAATGTGTGTGCATATAAACATCCGACATCTGTTTGCTCAGTGTGAATTGTGCACATGTGCGCTGGGAAGTAGACAGAACGCTCTTGTATATTCCGTTTAAATCATTAAACAATCATTGGAAAGGAGCAGAATTTGGGTTCCCAGAGGAAACGAGGAACATTTTGGCAGGAGTGTGAATAATTATGTGAGACATAGGTGTGAACAGTAAAAAAAAAAGAAAAATAATAAAGGTCTACATTTTACAGCACACTTGGGGAAACTGTATGACAAGCCAAGAAATTGAGATTTGTCCCTTTGTGTCCTTGTTCATCACAACACTTCACACTCAAAGGACATCTCAGGAGACCTTGCAATGTTCAGCTGTCAGTGTTGTTTTTGTACGACACATAAGCCTGTAGGTAAAAAAACAAAACAAAACTGACAAGGTAAGATTCAATATAAGTGTGCAGATTTGCTAAACCGAAGTCGTGTATGCAGTCTTTTTTCCACAATTTATACAAAAATGTCTCTATATCACCTGGCAATAGGATTCATTTAGACTTCTGCTGTTTTTGCTTGCAAACATCATTACTATACTACATTTCAATATGTATATTTTCTTTATTCTCTTTCATCGAAGGATGCCTTTCTTACGACTACCGCTGATTGCTAATGAATATTTCTCAACATCTCGCCTCGTCCCTTATCATTTTTCTGACTGAGATGAACGTGGTCTTTAGAGGGAGAATCCCACTGACTACTTTCACATCTTCTACACAAATACTCTGGCAGAGACTGCAGTTTAGAAATCTTCAAACCTACAGTCTTGTTTTATGCGGATAGAATTACTGATGATAGCAGAAGCCAAGTGAGATTTAGAGGACTTATTTATTATGCCCAAATGTTTTAACTAAGCTCTTTGATGAGTTCTTAAGGATCTGGCGAGACTCAAAATCTGTGAAGTGTGTACAGGCCTAGTTTTTCTATTACAATATTTGGGTTTCAATGATGGTTGGAAGTGAAAAAAATCTCTACACTTACTGTGTTAAAATGAAACACTGCAGTGGATCAGGTTCTTAGGTGTTCCAAAGAAAATGAAATAATGAATATGTGGCCTACATGCATAACAGATACTCCACTTATACTGGCAGGAGAAGGAAGTTCGAGGTGTGGTAATACTTGGTGCAGCTTACCGTTTGATAAGAGTGTTATGCTTGCAGCTGGAACAAGTTAGGCTCATGCTTCATTGACAAAACCAGATCTTATGGCCCAGTGCACACTCTCAATAGGCCCACCACACTCGAGAATGACATCATGTATTTGTGTGGCATCCCGCCACTATTCAGTTACAGCTCTAGGTGGCTTAGAGCTGTATCCGTATCAGTGCCCAGCTCTTTTTAAGTATTAACCTGTTAGGGGTTGAGTCTCCTCCAAAAGTATTGGATCAGCAATGCCACTGCGATTGTTTTTGCTATATGCTGAAGACAGTTGGGTTTGAAATCAATCAATCAATCAATCAGAATTTCAGGATTCATGTCTTGATATTTTAACATCTAGATGTGTTCAAGAACTCGTAAAAATGGTGCATTGTGATTGAACCCACCTATGTGTCAAGTGATCAGAAATATTGGAACATGTAACTGACAGGCGTTTCTCATTGCCCATGTGTGCACTGTTAGACTGATGGTTTAAACAATGGATATCTCTACATCTCAGAAGACCTTGTCAACATTGTTTTTTTTTATGACATTGTTAACGTAAGCCTGCATACACTTTAAGACTATCTGTTCTAATACTTTCGCTCACCTAAAAACCAACGGTGCCATGTTCTAAGTTGTTTAACACATCTAAATGTCAATATTAAGACATTAAAACTGAAATTCTGATCTTTTGATCTCAAACCCAAATGTCTTTAGTGTAAAGCAAAAACACAAGACTTGGCCTTGCTTTTCCAATACTTTCAGAGGGAACTGTATACAATTCCATGTGCAGGCTAGCTTCAGTGCTTTCGAGCCATGTTGTTGCACAATGAATGCAATAGATGCCAATTAACTGTTAAACTGTTACCACTGAGCAAATAGTTCATTAAAAAAAGCATTTCTTATTAGAGGTTAGAGTAGTTAGACACATTTAACAGGATCTTGGTTATTCTGACAAAAAACAACAACGGGAAATGAATAGACTAAAGATTTTAAAGACCAAATATGTTCACCTTAAAGTTATGTTAGACAAAATTGATCTGTATGAGTGATAAAAGTTCACATTTTAAATATAAAACCTATTTAGCAATGCAACATACAGGAGTCAAGAGATGCTTGAGGATACATATGTGGGATGGTTTATTTACAGAACCAAAACACAATCCAAAATCCAAATTGGAATTGGAGCACGGGTCAAATACAGACGCACATGATTTCCAAATCAGACTGTACTTCTAAAGAGCAAACAATAGGCAAGGCGTTGGAAAAAAAAAAAACCCCACAGTAATACACAACAAATGTTGGGATTGGAAAGACTTTGGAAAAGTGTGTTGCAATGACTAGGCGCAAACAGGAAGTAACCTAAGTGGTAACCTGGAACTTAGAGGAGGAAGACTTCTAACGGTAAGGCGGTGTAATGTCCCAGGCTGGTGGCAATAAATTTTGTGTAAATTATATTTTTCATTCTCCAGTGCATGAAACATATAATCCAAAGAATATGAGATCATGACTCAATAAAATGAATGATGTATGACGTCTGAGGAGAATTTTATTTCATTTATTCATTTAGATTTTGTGCGAACATAGTCAAAGAATAGATTAGGACTTGTGAACATGGTTCATGATTCAAGTTGGCACACTTAAATGATTATAAATATGTAACTCAGAGACTGTGTTACATATCAAGAGGTTATGGTCCTATTAAAAGACTGTGTCTGTGCAAGCTTTTTACCTTCGGTTTGAATTCAGTCTTCATGTGCTTGTCTGTGCCACGTTGTACTGAGATGCTTCCAGTCTGTTGTGCCGTTGCCTGTGTCTTGACACTTGGTCTTGATATACAGTGTGGGCTCTCAGTCTGTATTTGGACGGGAACTTAATTGTGTAACTTGGTATAAACTTTCTGTCTGTAATGCGAAAACATTGCTCCTTGGCTGTGAGTTTATTTTCCCTCCTTGCCTAAAATCAGGGTGCAAACATTTTTTTTTAAACAATAATATTTCACAAGTAGTTTAGCCATTCGAATTTAGATAATAGCTAAACAATCCCTAACTTCAAATAAACCCCGTGTCTGAGAGGCGAATGCCAGGAGCAGTAACAGATAGAACTGGCTTTGCTGGAGAAGAGCATGACGCTGAGGGAACAATCCTTATAAAGAAGAGTCACAACAGCAACAAGCACATGAGTGTGTGTATGTGCCTGGGGATTTTATTATTTTATTATTATTATTATTTATTTCTATAAAGGTTAATGTTAGTCTTAATGTAACATTTTCTTCTCTTACTTCTAATAGTCGACCTGCTGCTCATCATGGAGCTGGGCTAACCCCAACCCTAGCCCTAACCCTAACCCTCCTAACTCTAGGAGCTGGGATGAGGTGGCGGGGTGGTGGAGGGGTGCATTGATTCAACTGTCAGTGAAAATGACCGAGCCACTAAAACAGCAGTTGGTACCAAAAAAACTACCCAAGACTCAGAAAATAGTCCAATTAAATGACACAAAATGCTCAACCCAGCGTTTGGGTAAAAAAAAAAAACAACAGCTTTTTTTTTTTTTAGAGTGTAATATTTATTTGCCGGTTTCAAGTCCTCATTTGCTCGACCATTTTGAACGGCATGTTGTTATTGACTCAACCCTTAGCGTTGATGAACAGATCAATTCTGTTGTTAAAGGTAGCTTCCATCAGCTTAGGATGATTTCTAGGCTAAAACCTTTTCTTAGTTAAATTATTTTTTAGAGATGATTATTCATGTTTTTATTGCATGTAGATTGGACTATAAAGAGAGTTCTCTTTATGCAGGACTCTGTCATATTACTCCTGTCGTATCATCTCTTCACTGCTGCCGGTTTAATTCAGGATTGATTTGAAGATTTTATTTCTTGCTTTTAAAAACAGTACATAGAGTAACTTGGGTCCACATGATTTCGCAGATCTTCTACGCCTTTATAGCTCATCAAGGCCTTTGAGGTCTACTTGAGATGTGTGTTCAGATATTGATCGCACTTTGCATATGCAGCTTCTGTTGGAGTTTATAGTGCTGTTGATGTGCGTATGTGTGTGTGTGGGTGGGTGGTGGTATTTGTCATTTTATTGTTCTTTGATTTTCTGGTTGTGAAGCACTTTGGTCAACTCTGTTGTGCTATACAAATACATTGAGTTGAGTTAAAGCATTAAAGCAATTATGTTTAATGTTAGTCTTAAAGACTTAAAGAAAGTATGTTTAAAGCAAAATTAGATAGATTAAATACACAGAAACTTCTCATAAAGCTGGAAAATTTCAGAATCTCTTTAGGATGCATAAGTAAAGTTCATTATTATTATTATTATTATTATTATTATTATTTATTATTATTATTATTATTATTATTATTATTATTATTACTACCGTTTATATGCTTATTTTACAGAAGAGCAAAGATTCGAGTTTGAACATTTCATTTTCATTTTAATACAACAAAACAATTTACCTGAAACTGACTGATTGGCGTTGAATTAACACCTACAGTGTTTATATATGTCCAAGTAAATACTACAAATGACAAAATTACATAAAAAAAATAAGTTTTTTTTTTCATTGGGGGTTTTGGGGGGGGGTTTTTTTTTTTTTTTTTTTTTTTTTTTTGGGGGTTTGGGGGAACAAAAAAAAACACCTTCCCTTTTTTTCGGGGGTTTTTAACGGTACTCACATATATGGAAAAATGCAAGTAGTGTCTCCTTTGTCTGTGCGTGTATGTTTTAGGCTGCTCTGTAATGTTCAGGAATGAGAGGAATCAAGAGTTAGGCCTTTACCCATGTGTTAGTAACTAGTGGGTTCGAATGGCCAATGACCAAAATGTGAGGGTATAAAACTTGTTTAGTGCATTCGGGCATGTATTTTGGAATTCATATACAGTTGGTGTGTATAGTTTTGTTGTAAACTCTAGTGTATGCCTGCCTAAAAGATTTATTGCAGGTTTTTCTGCAGGCTACTGCTGGAACATCTTTCTTCTCTCTCTCTCTCTCTCTCTCTCTCTCTCTCTCTCTCTCTCTCTCTCTGTCTCTCTCTGTGTGTATGTGTGTATTGTTATGTGTGAACTTCCTCTCAAATCTCATAAATTTTCCTTTATCACAAGACCACTGACTTCACCTTCAACACCCCGCTTTCCTGTGGGTGAGTGCTTAGTTTAATTATTACTGCAACTTTCCTTCGTTTCGTTTTTTTTTTCACGACCTTTGCTCTCAGATGCAGACGTGGCTTAAATAAGATTATCTGAGGTAATGTGTTTCAACACTCATTCCTGTACATATTTATTGCTATATTGCGGTTTATTTTTCTATACATTCACTGTTAATGTTACAGTACAGTAGAGTACAGTTAACTGTTCTTTTCTGAATAGAAAAGAACCTACAAGGGGAATTCATACACTGTTTTTGATATGATCTCTGGGTCTATGCAGTTAGGGGTCCTGTCCCTCTGGGCACAGGTCTGTTGATCCTATTGTCTCCTGCAGTTCCACACGTGGTCCAGTGCACAAAGGGCGTCTGGCTGGAAGCTTAGACTTGAAAAGCAGCCATCACAGCCCATCCATTCACATCTGTTCACTGAGGCGACAAGGACTCATAGTGATGCTGGGTGAACAGGACATCACAACAGCAGATCACTTTGTCCCTGCGGCAGGGAGGAGAAACCAACTAAGCGACTGACCAGAACTCTATTGGAGCCACTACTTTACCAAGGTTTCAACCGGGTCTCAATTCACCAATTCACTCTTATACTCCTAGGTAGTTTTTGGGTCGCTGTGTTGCTGTGTAATCCTGATATTATGATGCATACTTTTCAAATGATACATTTTGACTCAGAAATGTAATTTCATATAGTGTATGCTGCATAATTTCAATAATTTTCGATTTTTTTTTTAAAATTCTGGTCATTACCTCAGCTCATAACCATAACCTTAACATTTCTGTGTTCCCTATGCAGAGTTAAGAATCCACCATGGGAGACTGGAGCTTCTTGGGTAATATTTTAGAAGAAGTGAACGAACATTCAACTGTAATTGGCCGTATTTGGCTTACAGTGCTCTTCATCTTCCGCATTCTTATTCTTGGCACGGCAGCAGAGTTTGTCTGGGGAGACGAGCAGTCCGATTATGTGTGTAATACAAAACAGCCTGGATGCGAGAATGTATGTTACGATGAGGCGTTCCCTATCTCCCATATCCGCCTATGGGTGCTGCAGATTATTTTTGTGTCCACGCCTTCGTTGGTTTACATCGGCCATGCTGTCCACCATGTCCAAATGTTGGAAAAACGCAAAGAGCATGAGAATATGGAGCTTCACCGCCAGCAAGAAATGAACAGCAAACAACTTCCTTTTGCAGAAGACCAAGGCAGTGTTCATATGACCAAGGACACTAGCACTGATGGGAGTAAAAAAATTCATCTTGAAGGCACTCTACTCTTCACGTATGTATGCCATATCATCTTTAAAACGCTATTTGATGTTGGATTTATTGTGGGGCAGTACTTTCTGTATGGCTTCCACATCCTTCCGCTGTACAAGTGTAGTCGCTGGCCCTGCCCTGACACGGTGGACTGTTTTGTCTCACGGCCAACTGAAAAAACCATCTTCATCATTTTTATGCTAGCTGTTGCTTGTGTCTCAATTCTCCTGAACGCTGTGGAGATGGTCCATCTATGTTTGAAGAAGATTCAATCTGGGTTCCGTCAGACAGCACCAGCCCAGGTGCAGACCCTTGTCCCTTCTGAGAGAAGCTTGTCGTTCATTCCCTTTCATAAGCCAAAAGGTTACAGGCCACTTGAAGAGGATAGAAAGGAGGGCGAGATTGCACACATCTACCCTCTAGCTGAAGCAGGTATAGAGGAAGTCCAGCTTCTTTCTCTATCTCAGGAGGTGGATCAGAATAGAACGAATGAGGCAGTAGTACCTACAGCGCCCCCTGTGAAGGAGTCAGCGATTTATGATGAGACAATCCCAGCCTTTTCTGAGGTCACCAAGGCTTTCCTTGAGCTACCACCAACCGAAGAGGAGGAGATTTGTAGAGAAGGGGATGAGGTGGACAGTTCCATACTTGTGATTCCCTTGGAAGTGGTACTGGGAAGGAGATCAGAAGAAGAATGCATGGAGGAGACTCAGACAATTGGTGATGTGAAACAAGGAGATGTACAGAAAACTACAGAATCCCCAGGTATAAAAACCACATTAATAGATCAACAATTGGATGTGGAGACTGAATCAGGACAGGGTGGAACAGAGGTTGTAGACATTCTAGAAGATTTTGAGGTAGTTGTAGAAGATTCTGAAGAGGTTGAGAAATTGGTAAAAGTACCAAATGTTGAGGTGGTTGTAGAAGTACCATTAAATGTTGAGGAGGTTGTAGAAGTACCAGACAATGTTGAGGAGGTAGTAGAAGTACCAAAAAATGTTGAAGATGTTGTAAAAGTTCCAGAAAATAGTAAGGATGTTGTCGAAGTACCAGAAAATATTGAGGAGGTTGTACAATTGCCAGAAAATCTTGAAGCAGTTTCAGAAGTACCAGAAAATCTTGAAGCAGTGGTAGAAGTACCAGAAAATTTTGAAGCAGTGGCAAAAGTACCAGAAAATCTTCAAGTAGTGGTAGAAGTACCAGAAAATGTTGAAGCAGTTGCAGAGGTTCCAGGAAATATTGAGGCTGTTGTACAACTACCAGAAAATATTGAGGTTGCAGAAGTACCAGGAAATACTGAGGATGTTGTAGACGTACCAGAAAATGTTGAGGAGGTAGTAGAAATACTAGATAATGTTGAAGAGGTTGCAGAAGTAATAAACAAAATTAAGGAGGTTGTAGATGTTCAAGACAAAATTGAGGAACTACCTGAAAAGAATGAACCGGTGGTAGAAGTTGCAGAAATATTTGACCGCATTGCAGAGGTTCCAGTAAACATGGTTGTAGAATTTCCAGAAAACATTGCGGAGCTTGTTGATGTTCATGAAAACATTGAGGAGCCTGTAGAAATTCCAGAAAATCGTGAAAATGTCATAGATGTTCCAGAAAAGGTTGAGGAGCATGTGGAATTTCCAGCAGAATATCCAGCGAGTAAAGAACTGACCAACACAGAAGAGCTTTCAATAGATGCTAAGAGCTCCTCTGTAGAAGAAGAGAAAACTGTAGACCCCTTATGGAAGGAGAAACCTTTAGAGGTGAATAAATCTTTAGGAGAGGAGCCTGTATCTAGGAAAATCAAGAGGTCAGATATACTAGAGAGTGCAGAGGAAACACTCAATTTAGAGGTAATTGCAGCGGTATGCGAAATAGAAAATTCATCTAAGGTGGAGTCAATAGAGGATGTTGTCAGTGCGAATGAAGTAGTTGACTTTATTGATGCTGTGGACATAGGGAAGTCATTCAACAAGATGGGCAATCCTGAGGAGGCTAAGAGCACTGGAGCCCAACATAGTCAAGGGAAAACTAGAGATCCTGGAGTAGTAGAGAGTGTAGAATTGGAGGTTAGGTTGCCAGAGATAGAGACACTCGAAGACACGATTTCAGTCCCTCTCGTACCTCTGGAATTAGCAGCAACAGAGACCTTGGAAGATACAAGAGCGCCGAGCAGTCTAAGAAAAGCAAGCAGTAGAGCAAGATCAGATGATCTTACAATATAACTAACATGTTTACATGAGCTAAAATATAGAAAACATACTTATCTTAAAACAACAACAACAGCAACAACAAAAAATCAAAATCAACAATAACCAGTATTTTGGTTTTTATTTTTCATTTCATCTCAGTGAAAATCTGTGTTCATTAGCAGCATTTTTCTGATATTCGTGTTCTGTGTATGCTGAGGTCCAACATTCAAAAACAATTGTTAGATCATGTTTAACTGGAATTTTTTTTATACCCAATGAATTGTACCTAATGGTCACTAATCAACAACATTATTTACTTCTTTATGTTTTTTTTTTATTTACTACTACTACTACTACTACTACTACTACTACTACTAATAATAATAATAATAATAATGAGAAGAAGAAGTAGAGGAAGAAGAATTTTTCACTTTTTATGGCTTAAACCAATTAAGTATATATTGGATTGAGTGACTTTAGTTCATTTACATGCCATTTAGGAGAAAAAACAGATTTCATAAAGGAATTACACTTTACAGATGAGGTACAGACAGGTGA
Source organism: Ameiurus melas (assembly GCA_012411365.1). Classification (NCBI taxonomy): domain Eukaryota; kingdom Metazoa; phylum Chordata; class Actinopteri; order Siluriformes; family Ictaluridae; genus Ameiurus; species Ameiurus melas. The sequence continues at coordinate 32,369,494 of CM022758.1, read as the reverse complement.
TCAATCGCAGGGGGAAAAAAACACCATTACGTCATTTAGTAATGTGTGGGGCAGTGGCATTGGTTCTACAAATCCTCAAGATATTCACTCAGTTGCTGCTTTGATGATGGAGAGCTCTCCAAAATTTCTCACGAGTACTCAGGCAGGATAATGTGATGAATGTGAAATTCATAGCATGTGATTTACAATGTGCTTTGTTAAGCTGGTAGTCATGCCAACATTACACCCATTACAACACACTTATGGTGTAAAGGAGAGGTCGTCTTTTTAAGTACAGTAAGTGTATACAGGCAGAATCATTTTCAAATTTTCCATGAAACAAATTTCCAGTCAGCACCTGAACACTGAAGAAACATGAAAGAAAGTACATCATTAGATTTATTTTTGAATCTGATTTGATGACCACATTAAAGACTTTAAAATAAAATAAATCCACTAATGCTTAAGAAATGCCGTGTAAAGTCCGATCAGATAGTCAGCTAGTTAGCTACCGTAGCTAGTTCACAAACTAGTGGCTAATTTGCTGCTCACTACCCAGTTTATAAAATGCTTTTGTCTTAGCATTTAATTCGCAAATTATGAATGGATTGATTATTTCATTACATTCCATTTTCCTCAGAACGATATTCCTACATCGTGAAACATTTGATTTCATTCCTACTCATTGGTCCAGTTGGATAGTTGGAGGTATTCACCCCTTCCCCAAAACACTTGACGTAGCATAATCTTGAACCTGATTTCTGACTGATGTGAATATTACCCAATAGAGGGTGCAGAACACAGTTCCAAAGAAGAAAATCTCTACGAGTTTTTGAAGAAATAATCCTTACATGTAATATCCATCAATCAAACATCACTTGTTAACGGTCTATGGTCTGTCTGTCAAAGTTTTGGTGTAAATGAAAGTATAAGGGCTAAATACCATCAGCCCCAGCCTCTCTAAATTGGCTCAGAAAGGCTTGTTGTAGGTACTAACCTGGAAAAGTAGTCATTTATAGGGATTATTTATTGTTCATTTCTGTATCATTCACTCTTAATTGTATTTTTATATATGACTATGAATAAAGTGTTTGTCCTATTTTGTTTTATAGTTTAATATCAAATGCATATTGGCTTGGCTTGTATACTCTATACTGTATATGGTGTGTGTGTGTGTGTGTGTGTTAAATTTGATTTATGCAGCTAAGCTTGTGTACTTTCTGTGAACTTATGCATATCTCTAAAGTAGTGAATGCAACTCTGTAGAAATACAAAGAAAGATGTTGCTGAAGGTGTAAAGAAAAATAAACAACCTCATCTCATTCAAATCAAATACAGAAATCACAGGGAGTCTTGGTTCATCTGACATTACTCATAAGCATTTTTCATCCCAACGTCTTCTTTGTCTATGGAAAAAACTCAGTCAGTGCTTCCCTCCTCTAACACGATCTACAGTATGGAGTGAAAACATCTTACTTGTCGTGTATTTGTAATGACTGGACCTTTCCAAGAGGCATTTTTGAGAAAAAGCCCTGTAGCTGGTTCTTGGAACTCACCCACACATAGACTCAACCCAGTGTATTTTGCATCCCCATTTGAGAATAAGATGATTGATCAGTACTCTGTCATCCAGAAATGATACGGCTTGGGTGTATAGTAACATTCTAAGCAGAATAAGTAATGTAGACAGATTTTAGGTTGGTTACCGGTGGAATTAACTAAAGAACAAATGCGGACATCATATGGAACTCGACGAACTCGAAGATTTAATGTCCGTTTCAACGTTCCCAAACAATTTATCCAGAATTCATCTTCATTCCGAATTTTGTCTTTTTAAATGTCCTTTAATTAGATTTGATGAATGAACACATATTGTTATCCTCCCTGTACATCATTAAAGACAGCTGTGTTTTGTTACACACATATGAACTAAATAACTAAATAAAAACTTAAATGATCAATTACACTGGTCATACATCTATTTTTTTTATTGGTTTGACATCATGGTTGTCATTGTGGACTGAAACTCAGAAAGGGTTTGACTGCAGTAGGTGACGGAAGGTCAATGACAGCAGTAAAGACCAATCATCTTTACTGATATTTATTGCACATATCCTTGTGGGAAGTGGTAGCTCGGTGGTTATGACGTTGGCCTTCTGCTCGGAAGGCCATGAGTTCAAATCTCAGCACTGCCAAAGCCTTGAGCTTGACCCTTAACCCTCAAATGCTCAATTGTATTGAGAAAATGAGGTAAACGTAAGTCGATCTGGATAAGGGCATCTGCCAAATGCCATAAATGTAATGTAATTACAAGTGCTGCTGCACACTGGATAAATCAAAGGTTTGTCTGAAACTCTTCGGTGGTTGTTCATCTACAGACAGCTTGAGAGTGGGATTCGTAGAGTTGCTTTGGCTTAAAAAACAAAGACATGACGTGTTGGACACATCATGATGCAACATTGTTAGTGCTACTATTTCTAAATAAATATTATTTTAGAATATATATATATATATATATATATATATATAGAAAGCAAGTGGGGTCTGAATCATTTTGTGTCTAAATCAATTATCCATAAGTTAAAATTGTGGTCTGCACCTGCAAAATGACTAGGATAAACCTGATGAGCTGAGTATGTGGACTCTAATTAGTGTTTATTTTCCTGTTCAGCTCAGGCGCCAGTCCTCTGAAATCTTTGGACTCCTCCGGTGAAAAATCGGTTTGTTGGGGGTAATTGTGAGGTTTCTTTTGAAGAATCGGGCGTATGTAAAATGTAAAATGGTTCAAAATGTCAAGTTTTATCGTCGCTAAATAAGCACGGCACAAACACGGCAGATTATGGGGCGCACCAAAGAGCAGCAGTTGAAATGGAACAATAGTTATTACTGTAGAACTGCTAACATTTATGAATGGAGAAGAATCGAGTGTCAAGAATCAAGGATGTGGATTTTTTTTCCCTCTCCAAACTAAACTTAGCTTGAATATGAAATACAACAAAATCTTCACTCTTTCTACACACACTTTTACTTCTGTTTGGGTCCTTAGTCTGTTCTTTTGTTCTCTGTTGTCTTGTTTAAATGCAGATGCTGACAAGTTTGTGTCGTTAACAAGTCGAGAGTCAACTGTTGGGAAAATGTATGGGTGTGTGTGAGGGGGTGTGTGAGATATTGTGTTGGGAATGACAGGTTGTGTGTTATTGTAGCCATTACAGGACTGGGATATGCTGCTTCATCTTGAACCCAGGTTGTATATCATAAAAACAGAACAGACAGACTTTCGAGGAGAGGAGAGGTGTCACTTACTGTTCTCCATTTAGTCCAAGATTCAGGATTTGGCCTTCATTTGAATCAGATCTGATGTAACTAGTAACTTCCTACTTGAGTAGTTTTCTCATTGGATGCTTGATTAGTCTTACTCAAGTCATTATTAACATCATTACTTTTACTCTTACTTGAGTGAAATTTTTTGGCTACTCTACCCACCTCTGCCAACCGTACCTTACCTCACCTCAGAGTGCTACGAGGGTTGAGACGGAAGATTAGAGTACATGTGGTTACGTTTATGAATGATTCATTCCTTGTTTTTTTTTATTTTTTATTAATTTAGTAAAAAACAAAAGAACATCATATTTTGATGATAGTATACACCGATTATCATATTATCATTCTGACATATCTTACTCACCAACGTCTTCTTCCCATCATGTATCCCCAATCTCATCCATTTCAGTTCTCTATTCGGTTATCTTTTATGACCCCCGTCATAAAACTGTCTGGGCCGATTCTCCTCTGAACTCCACTGCACTTTCTCCAAAAATATACCACTCCTTCTGGTCATAAATTTCATTTCCACTTTTTCTTAAAACAATCTGTTCTTTCTCAGATTTGAACTGTATGTTCTGTTTGAACTGTATTGAACTGTATGTATGGACCAGTTAGTATGTTAGTAAATCCTGACTTTCTCTACAGTTTCACCTTTTATAGCTGACACTTTCTTTGAAAAGAGAAACTGCATTTTAACTGTAATCAGAGAGATACCCACTGCCAAGCAGGTAGTGTGATTAATAAGCACACTGACAGGGAACAGTTTATTAGAAATATTATTAGGAACAGTATATTAATACTGAGTAGGGCCTCCAAAACAGCCTCAAATTCTTCGTAGCATGGTATTCACAGGATGTTGGAAACCTTCCTTTGAGGTTCTGGTCCATGTTGACTCGATTGCATCACGCAATTCCTGCAGATTTTTCAGATACACTTTCATGCTGTGAATCTCCCGTTCTACCACATCCCAAAGGTGATCTACTGGATTCAGATCTGGTGACTGGGAAGATCACTGAAGAACACTGAACTCATTGTGATGTTCATGAAACCAGTTGGAAACGAGTTTTGCTTTTCGACATGGTGCAGTATCATGCTGTAATGATCACAGTCATTAGAAGATGGTAAATTATGATGAAGGGATGTACATGTTCAGGAACAGTACTCAGATTGGGCCATGGCATTCAAGCCAGGATTGATTGGTATTAATAGACCCAGAGTGTTCCAAGAAAACATTGGTCTTCTACTGTTGGTCGTTTATTCTAGAGACCGTTGTGTGTGAAAATCCCAGACGAACAGCAGTTATAGAAATACTCGTCTGGCACCGACAATTATACCACAGTCAATATTACTGAGATCACATTTTTCCTCCTTCTGATGATTGATGTGAACATTACCCGAAGCTGCTGGCCCGTATCTGCATGGTTGTATGCATTGAATTCCTGCCAAATGATTGGATGATTAGATAATTGCTCAAATGAGTTGGTGTACAGGTGTTCCTAATAAAGTGCCAAGCAAGTGTATGTCTATAAAAATTTTATACCCCTTTTTTTGAGTGAACAATTGCCGCACCGTCCAACAATATAGTCGGAATGTAGTAAAGGAGACAAAAAGGAGCCATGGGAGGCAAATCAAATGATTCACAGGAGCTCAGTCAAATGTGCTTATTTATCAAGTATTAATGTACTTGAGTTTTAAAAGCCCAAAAAGTTTTAAATGACCAAAAGATGCACACCCAACAACACCAGGAGGCAGACTATTCCAAATAATCTTCACAGCAGTGGGGGTCCTTGCCCTTGGAGTAGACAGAGCATGCAGGGGTTTCAAAGCACTCCCTCTAGTGGTTTGACGCAAGGTATATTGGGGTCGTGAGCAAAGTCTTCAAGTTGACAAGCGGACACAGCTTGTACTTGTCGCCTGTGTTGAAGGATTTGCTCATATTTACTGTCTTGTGAAGGACTTCGACTGATATCAGTTGGTTTCCTTGGGACGTTATCAAGGGCTGCCAGAGACATTGTGGAGGCACTCATCCAAGAAAGTGATGCATGTACCATGATACTCCAAACCTGTGATTTGTACACACACATGCTCTACCAGGACTAACTACGTAGTTTATTGCTGACCTTTCTAAGCGTTATAGGTATCCAGATACAGATATACACACACACACACACACACACACACACACACACATCATAATTTCATATTAAATAACATTCAGTTCTATAAGTTGTATACAGTTTATAAGTATAAAGTTTTATAAAGTTTATAAAAATCTTATAACACTACTGTGTTTTCAGATTTAATGTCAAATGGCATTTTAACAAGTGTTCACAATATTAGCTGCTTTCATTCATGTCTTCAGATATTAGTTCAGGCTTTATTTCTGAAGAATAAAAAAAAAAGCATCTTCTTTCTTTTCTTGTCTTTTGCTGTCAGTAGTCATGCTGGTCTGATATAAAAATACAGAAATTCATCCAGGTGTTGAAGGTGTTGATAGAGTCCAGAAGTGGTAGCAGTCAGAGCGAAATCAGACGCTTAAACAACCCCCACACACAACCTATTTTATAACTTCCTGTATGCTGTGGCCAATCTTTCCAAACATCTGTTCTCTAACGCACACTCAGACTTGGCCTTACTTTCAGTTTTGCACTTGTCAAGCACACTCTTGTCCAAATACTGTAATTGATCTGCAATAAACTAATTACATTGAATAATAATAATAATAATAATAATAATAATAATAATAATAAAATCTAATTACTATTCATGAAAAGTAATTGCATATACGAATAGACGTATACGCAGCATTTTTCAAGCACTTCATCTGTCAGTAAACAAACTGCAGCTCGAAAACCACAGAAAATGCTTTCACTTTTGACTTTAGCTCCGCACTAGAAGTTACAAGTACTGGGAAGTACTGCAGGATTTTGTAAATTGGTTAAACAGTTAACCTCTATAACTATAAGTAATTAAGTACAATAAAAAGACCTGAGCAGGTCAGAAAGCTGGAATTATTTACATATTGCACAGACTTCACAATATTTCAAATTTTACACATTATATTATATTGTATATGTTTAAGGTCATATTTTCTGACTAATAAAATGCTTGAGTTTCTGTTTAATGGCAAAATCAATATATAGTATATAGCTTTATTACATAATTTTAATTAATGTTTTTTTTTTATTGTAAAAGCAATTCAAAAACCCTTTTTTTACAAACTTATAGCTTACTTTTCATTTGTGTAATGTGGCTGTGATTCAGCACTGTTACATATACATGAAATAACTGAAGTGACCATACACTCTCAGAAAATATAGTACGAAACTGTACCTTCCCTTGTTGCTGGGGATGGACCCTCAAGGGTGTATTTTTGTACCTTTATTATGTATGTATGTAGGACACCTGACCACCGCACTCATATGTGGTTCTTCCCAAAACTGTTGTCACACACTTGTCTAGAATGGGCTGTGGCATTCAGATTTTAAGATAACTAAACAGCCCAAACCTGTTCCAGCATGACAATTCTCCTGTGCACAAAACAAGCTCCATGAAGAAATAGTTTACCAAGGTTGGCATGTAAGAACTTGAGTGTTTTGCACAGAGCCTGACCTCACTAATGCTCTTGTGGCTGAACGAACACAAATCCACACAGACATGCTTCAAAATCTAGTGGAAAGCCTTCCCAGAAGAGTGGAGGAACAAAATATCATGTGTTTGGAACAGGAGGTGACAGTTGTAACAGTTAAGTGTCCACATACTTTTGGCCGCACTGTATATCAGTCGCCTGGAAATATCTGGTAAAGGTATCTACTCTGTAGTGTACCTTTAAAATGATTTAATGTACATAAATGGACTATAATTAGTTTTTGAGTTTATTGCTGAAAGGCGTATGATCATTACTTTTGAACAGGAACTTGAATGTGATTGTTAGATTAGACAGAATGAGTGTGCACACTTTGCAACCAGGTTATTGTAAAAAAAAATTCCACATTAAAACATGTGAAAATGTTGTTGTTATATAACATTAAAAGTGGAAAAAAGATCTGACATAAATGATCTTGGCTTTATTTTTATTATAGACTTGTGTGTATAGAAGTATTCCAAGCAAAAGATGTTTTGCAGACAGCCTTTAGATTGGATATTGGCGGACGTAATTAAAGAACATATGTAGGCATATATAACCATATAACAAATAACTCATGACACATTTAACATCTATTCCAATATTCATAAGATTTTCTGCAGTACATAAAAAACATTTTCATTTGAAATATTTACAATATTTAATCAGTTGAATGATTTACAAATGCAATACGTTCCATTCGGTATATTACGTTTAAAATCACCAGCATTAGATAAATCCAATGCATAGCCATGAACATGCAAGTTGTTGTTGTTGTTCTCTTCACTGCTCTCGTTTGGGGTCACCACTGCGGTCTGAATGTCTCTATATGTGACCATGAAATTTTGGGATTTAAGTTGAATTGGGGCAGTGGTTGCTTAGCGGTTAAGGCTCTGGGTTACTGCCAAGCTGCCACTGTTGGGCCCTTGAGCAAGGCCCTTAACCCTATCTGCTCCAGGGGGCGCTGTATCATGGTTGATCCTGCGCTCTACCCCAAATTCCTGACATGCTGGGGTATTCGAAGAAAAGAATTACACTGTGCTGTAATGTATATGTGATCAATTAAGACTCATTATGATTATCATTATTACGATAGAAGAAACTCTTTTTCCCTATGGTCTGTTCAAATTAAATAAATACCAATTAAACAGCATATTTAGATAATCCTTAGAGGTTTATCTGTCTCCACGGTCCCAAACACAGGGTAGATATTCTCACGCTTACTGAAATCTGCTTGAAATGTGTAAATATGTTTCCTTTTCATTACATCATAGAAAGAAACCTGACTTTCCTCCAAATCAAGGCGCACTCCTATCTTAGAAGGCACCGCCTGATTGAGTTTGGTGACTGGTACAGTCATCGCCATGAGAGAGCCTAACTGCAGACGCAGAGTCCAATACCCTACTGCTGTGTTCAGGTTAATAAAGCCATTGCGTGGAGCAGACTCGCTCACTACACCTATTCTCCAATCATATTTCCCCTTCATCTACCTCCCAGTAATGCCTGCCTGTGCTGTAGCCCTCTTGAGCTTGGACACACGTCCAGCTATTATACTGATGTTTAGATTTTCTTTGGTGTCCATGGTAACTTTGGGTATCCATGGTATACTCTTTGTAGGTCTTTGTTCTCACAGAGCGTCCATCCTCAGACAGCTTGAGAGTGGGATTCGCAGTGTTCCGATCCAGAGTCACTTTGGCTTAAAAACAAAGAAGTGATGTATTAGACACATCGTGATGATGCAACGTTGATAGTGCTAGTGTTTTTTCTAGAATTAAATAGACCAAGTGTTTTGAGTCTAAATCAAAAGTCATGAAGATATTCAAGTGCTTTGAATAGGTGAAGGTCTAAATGCAATACCTGATGGTCTTGTGATGTTTTCCCACTCTGAAACACAAAGCATATCCACCATGATGCATTAATACAATAATTACATCAGCTGTATCAAACAGGCTTTTTAAACATGTTAAGCTTAGTAAAACTAGAACTGACCTTTCTGGGGAATCTGTAAATCACCTGGAATTGGGGGAGAAAATGGCAATTACACAAAAGGCATCTGAGGAAACACACTGAGGTCTTCACTTAACGTCCATGTTATTTTTGAAGTGACAATTCATTAAACTCAGAGTTTAATCCAGTGACAAAAATTACAATCAAACAAAGCCTAACAGTCGCTCTGTGGCAGCCCTGGAAGTTAAACTAAACCCAATTACGATTACCTTTACAGCGTTAACACCATTGTGATTTCAGTGAATGTGAGTAACTTGATTTTAAATGGATTTTAAATAATTATTTTAAATACATAAGACCTTTAAATCTCACCTGTTTTTTCAGACACCTTTTCAGTCCTAACCCACTGTTTAAGGAGCAGGAAGTGGAATGACAGAATGAAGAGGTATCATGAATACACACTGCAGGAATTCATCATAAGATCATATCTTCAATCACACATGAGTGCCTGTACCTTAGTCTTGATTTTCTGTGGTAGGTTTTCTGTCTCCTAGACAAAGAGAAATATCCCTCACCATGCCATGTGATATAAACAGTAAATAGCGAATAAACTTAGAAACATTTAAAGCTCACGAGATTTTCCACATTTTCCCCAGTGGAACTTGAAACAGTGAAAAGTAATCACAACATATTTCACCGTTATTTTTTTTTTTTTTTTAAAAATGGACCAAAACTTCCAAAATGTTTTAGATTTAAATGAGCGGAAGACATTTTTTTTTTTTTGTTTTCCACCTAAAATGGTTTTACAAAGAGCTGAATATGTTGGCTCTAACGTTCCTGAATTTTTGTAACTTGTATTGGGGGTTTGTAAACTTGTATTTTGCCTAGTAAGCAAGCCACAAACCAATCAGATTATAGGGACACATCAAAGAGCAGCAGTTTTAATTGAAATAATTGTCCTCCTGTTATTACTGGAGAATTGCTAACACTTAGAAATCGCAAAGAACCAACTGTTAAGAATCAAGAATTAAGTATTAATTTTTCCCCCAAATCTAAACTTACCTTAAATCTGAGAGATTTAATAAGTGACATTGTTGGTTTAATAAGGTGCTCTGAGTTAGTGATTCTTTTAATTCCCCTCTCTTTGCGTGGATTTTCCAGACAGTCATGACTGTGGAAAGCCAAAGTTCTGTATTCTTCTGTAAGAATGAAAAAAAAACTGCTAGTCAGAAACACTAGAAACTCATATTACTTGATCGTTCTGCAAATAAGAAGAGTTATAACACAGATGATTATCATTAACTAACCACAAAGTCAACAAGGAAGAAGGACCGTGTGAGTGAACTGCTAATAGAATGCTGTTCATAAACTGTACTTTGTTTCTGAAATGATGAAGTGACTAAGAAAGTGACAACACACTTGTTTTCTGTGGACTGAAACACATTCTAGTACTCAGTAGTGCTGAAAACCCGAATCACAACCCAGTGGAACTAGAAATGATACAATCTTATGTAAAAAAAACAAACAAAACCATAAGATATTCAAGTGCTTTGAATAGTTGAAGGTCTAAATACAATACCTGATGGTCTTGTGATGTTTTCCCACTCTGAAACACGAAGCATATCCACCATGAGCATTAATACAATAGTTACATCAGCTGTATCAAACAGGCTTTGAAACATGTTAAGCTTAGTAAAACTAGAACTGACCTTTCTGGGGAATCTGTAAATCACCTGGAATTGGGGGGAGAAAGTGGAATTACACAAAAGGCATCTGAGGAAACACACTGAGGTCCTCACTTAACGTCCATGTTATTTTTGAAGTGACAATTCATTAAACTCAGAGTTTAATCCAGTGACAAATATTACAATCACTCAAAGCCTAACTGTGGCTCAATGAAGTTACCGTTAACCAGAGAACCATGGAACTACGATGACCTGTACAGTTTCAACACTATTGTGATTTCGGCAAATAGGAGTAACCAAATGATTTTAAATATTACACAATACTTTTAATCTCACCTGCTTTTTCAGACTTCAGTTTATTATGGTGCAGCAACTGGAATGACAAAGAGGTAACATGAACACACACTGCAGGTATACACATGACCATATTAAGTAATGCGTCATAAGATCACATCTTCAATCACACATGAGTACCTTATTGTCATGTTTTTAAGACTCTTATTAGTGTTAGCTAATTTACCTGAGGCACTCTGTTCAGCTCAGCTGCCAGTCCTCTGAGGAACTCTTTGGACTTCTCCAGTGTAAAATCTGGTTGTTGTGGGTCAATTTGAGATTGCTATCGAAGAATTGGGTGAAAATGTTAAATAAAATGATAAATAAGCAAGCCACAAACAAACCAGATTATAGGTACACGTCGAGAGCAACAGTTTAAATGGAACAATAATTCTGTTTGACACATTTTATTAACATTTCTGATTGGGAAAGAATCAACTGTCGGAAATTAAGGATGAATTTACGCCTAAAACTAAACTTCTCTTAAATTCCTCTAAACAGGACAAAGTGTTGTGACGTGTAAACGTCACCTAGATTAAAGATTACAGTTAACACATTCTTTGAAAGGACAAACAACGTTGCAACTGAATTGAAACTGAGATACTATCAAGCAGATCCCATGATAAATGTGTATGTATGGTGTTACTGTCTATGCTGTTAGTAAAAACAGAATGTTTATTACCTTTCGGGACAGGTTTGGTTGCGTAAAAAACTTGCTGTGAACTCTTTCACTTTCCTCCTCTTTGAATGGATTTCTCAGACTCGCGTAACTGTAGTAATCCCTTATGTTGTATTTTAAACCTATGTTAGTCCAAAAAAGGGAGCTCTTACTACTTTAACATCATGTACATTAGAACAGAGTAAAAGCATTAAAGTTGACCATAACTGTTCAATGAACAAGGACAGCACAGTGGGTTAGAAAAAAAAATACACTCACGCTCAAAGCGTTACTGGCTTCTACACACTCACACACTCACACTCACAAACACACACACACACACACACACACACACACACACACACACACACACACAAAGTGACAGTGCTCTTGTAAATAAATTCTAGTACTGAGGAGTGATACAAACACTAATCACAAAACAAATCAAACTAGAAATTAATAAATTTTACAAAGTCAATGGCATTACAGTTATATAACAATGAGATAATTGTAAGTCGCTCTGGATAAGGGCGTCTACCAAATGCCGTAATGTAACGTAATATGGGTGGAAGTTGTATCAGGGAGTCTCTAAAGCTCTCTAACGGCTGGCTGCAATACAATTTTTAACTCCAGCCATTCTCATATTAGTGAATCGGACAGATAGCAATCTTACATCTCCACATATTAAGATTAGTATTTTAGTGTTCTATTGTTTTTAAGTTGAGTTGACCTTAATATCTCCCCCAATATTTTTTCCTGATGATAAATGCGTTTTCTTGGTGTTATTTGATGTAAATTAAAGGGCATGGATAAAGAGGTGATTGACAGGTTAGGACGTGATCGTCAACCCTCATGAACACACACCTGAAGCTCTTTGTCCATTCCATAGCAAAACCATGTGATATACTGCTGTAAACTGCTTTAACAGACCTTCAGTGGGGAATTCTTTGCAGTTTTTTTCTGGTATATTGCTCATTTTAATGCATAAGCTTATACTCATATTACTTTAATTAAATGATGGATAATGTCAGCTAGCTAGCAAATGGTTTGCTCAGTCAGTCATGACTTAAAGTTCTAAATAATTTTCTGACAACAGTAAACTCAACATAGCTGTGAAAATTATAAGCCTACAATTTAGCATTGTACATCCATCCATCCATCCATCCATCCATCCATCCATCTTCTACCGCTTACTCCTTGTTCAGGGTCACGGAGGAACCTGGAGCCTATCCCAGGGCACAAGACGGGGTACACCCTGGTCAGGGTGCAAGGTGCCAGTCCATCGCAAAGCATTGTACATATGAATTAATAATACTGTATTCGCTACCTTGAGTTATCCGATGCACTTTTACGTTTGAAGTTGCACTTTAAGTATTGAATCGTGGACATGCACATCCACTGCAGTTTTCACATTTCGACCTAAAAAGGCTTAAAGAATGCACAGCGGGAGTGAATGGTGCCATGTTATCCACTCATATATGGTTTTTGATGCCTCCATATGAGGAAAGAAATGCTGAAGAATGTAAAGAAGGTGGCCTAACGTGTCATGTTCATGTTATGTCATTACTGCAAAACAACAACAAAACAACAACAACAACAACAAATCATTAGTCTGTTTTTTTTACCCTTGCATGAATAGTGGTCACTACAGTGGACAGCTATTAAAAAGTCATTGTCTGGCTATTGTGAAGATTTCAATAGAATAACTGCATCACAGCCACTAGAGTGGACACTAACTCTTTTTTTGACCACTGGACCAGTGAAGGAACACACTAAAGTCCTAACCTAAATGTGATTTAGACAGTGACAGTTCATTAGACACACAGTTTAATCCAGTGAAACAAAACACAGTTGCTCAAAAGATCAACAGTGGCAGCCGTGGACAATAACATTAGCACTGTGAGAACCACTGTGCAATGATTGCCCTTACAGGTTGTTCTTTCAGCAAATGTGAGTAACAAAATGATTTTAAATGCATAATATTTTTAAATCTCACCTGCTTTTTCAGACACCTGTTCCTCAGACTGGGTTTTCTGTTGTAAACTTCTTTTACTGTAATCTATATAGTCTGTAATCTGCATGCTCCTTCTCGGTTCCTGCAACTCCTACAGTAGATAAAGAAAAATATCCATGATCCATTTAGCACGTCATGTAAACAATAAAAATTGAATAGACTTAACATCATTTAAAGCTCATGGGACTTTCCACATTTTCCCCCCAACTTGTATCAGTAATCATGACAACATTTTCACTTCTTTTCAGTTTATTTTGAAAGACGCCTTTGCAAGATTAGTTCACTGAAACAAAAAAAAAGAATTTTTTGTTTATTTATATTTTTTTGTCACTACAAACTAATACTAATGAATACTACAAAAAATCAAAAATTAAGACAAAAAATTTAGAGAGAACTTAGATCAACATCAACGCCGGATCAACGCCGGAATCACGCCGGTTTCCCAGAACACACCGCAGCCTACAAATATGTCCACCATAGACTACACTTCCCAACACACATTGACTTTGTCCTGTTTACATTCACCTGATTTCTAATCACACAATCAGCACCACACAGAATATAAAGACTCCAGTTCACACTCACACTGTGAAATAATGACCTTTGCCTGTTTTTGCAAAACAGCATTTGCGTCATTCTTTGCCTCCATCAAATGACAACAAGCAAATGCTTCAATTCCAACCCCAACACATCTCACATCATCGTAAATTAAAATGATTTTCCGTACCCGTAAAATGACTACACTAAGCCCGATGAGCTGAGTGTATGCGCTCTTATTAGTGATAATAGTTTACCTGAGGCTCTCTGTAATGCTCAGTTGCCAGTCCTCTGGAGACTTTATGTCCTTTGGAAGCTGTTCGTTGTGGGTCATGTTGTGATTTCTTTAAAGAATTGGGGAAAAAAATATTTTGCCTAGTATGCAAGCCACAAACCATTCATATTATAGGGGCAGATCAAAGAGCAGCAGTTTAAATGAAATAATAGTTCTCCTGTTATTACTGGAGAGTTGCTAACATTTAGAAATGGCAAAGAATCAACTGTTAAGAATCAAGAATTAAGTATGGATTTTTCCCCCAAAGCTAAACTTACCTTAAATCTGAAAGATTTCAAAAATGACATTGTTGGTTTAATAAGCTGCTCTGAGTTAGTGATTCTTTTAATTCCCCTCTCTTTGCGTGGATTTCCCAGACTGACATGACTGTGGAATGCCCAAGTGCTGTATTCTTCTGTAAGAATGAAAGAAAAACTATTAGTTTAAAAACAGTGGAAATTCTTTTTACTTGATCATTATGCAAATAAGAAGAGTTATAACACAGATGATTATCATTAACTAACCACAAAGTCAACAAGGAAGAAGGACCGTGTGAGTGCACTGCTAATAGAATGCTGTTCATAAACTCTACTTTGTTTCTGAAATGTTGAAGCGACTAAGAAAGTGACAACACACTTGTTACCACACTCGTTTTCTCTGAACTGAAACACATTCTAGTACTCAGTAGTGCTGAAAACCCGAATCACAACCGAGTCGAACTGGAAATGATACAATCATACAAGATTATGAGGATTAACATAACGTACAAGTAATTTTTGACATGCTTCTGTGTCTTGTTTTGGTGTCACAACACAGATATATAAAATGCAAAACAGGAAGTTGTAGAACAATGTAAACATTCTCCTCCCGCCTTAATGCACAAAGTTGCACAACAGTTTCTCTTCAAATTCTTTTATTATTAGTGTATTCTAACACTCAGAAAGTACACAAGTACAAGCCGTGTAAAGTACTTTAATCAATTTCTTCAGAAGTTACTTCAGACTTTGTGCTGCAGAGGGAAATTGAAAAAAAGCATCATGTTTCTTTTTATACCTGTTTCTGGGTGTTGGTCTGATGTGAAAATATCCAAGTTCATCCTGAAGTAACGCCAGGTTAGATTGTTTAAAAAGCCCATGGTTGTCAGCAGACTTCTCAGAGAACATAGAAGGATCAAAACATGAACTTGTTTATCACATTCGAAAGAAGGGAGTGGCTAAAACTGTTTCCTGCATATCATGTTCAGACTTGGCCTTACTTTCAGTTTTGCACTTTTGCACAGTAAACACAAGCATATTCAAATAATGCAGCCTACGTTTACATAAAATCTAATCTGTTCTTCCAAGTATATATTTCTCATGTGTATCAGATTTGATCTATAGGCAGTATGTTTCATGCATTTTGTTTACTAAATATACCTATTAAACGCAACAAAATAGCTTGGAACACGACATGAAATTGAAATAAAATTATATCTCATTAAAGAGTCACTATTTCATAGTAAACCTATGCTGTTAGCTTAAATGGAGGTTTATGTATGTACCTACTGAAAAGTTTCAATGTGCAGATTTTACTGTCTTGAGCAATGAAGAATAATAATCTCCACATACCCACAATTACAGTGAGAGACAGTCATGGTATTGCACAATGCTGAATAAATATGTTGTTTATGAATAACAGAAGGGCTGTAGTGTCTGTATAAAGTACAGTGTGAAGTATATGTGTGTTAAATATAGGTTATTGTTATATCTCTATAGGAGAAAATTATTTTGACCCATCAGCAAAGATGCATACAATCAGAGCACATTGCAGACACACGTTTTACCAATACAACAATTTTATATAGTCTTGAAAAGAAAAAACAATGAAAACTCGGGCTTAAACAACCGATAACAACGAGGGGCGGCCAAAGGAAGGTTTTAGACTGGCCAAGTCAATCACCAGACCTTAACCCAGCTGAACAGCATTTCACCTCTGAAATGCTGAAGGGAGAGTGAAGGGAGAGTGAAGGGAGAAACCCCCTGAAAGAAACAAGAACAACTGATAAAAATATCTCTGGTAAAACCCTGGAAAAGCATTATGAAAGAAGAAACCAACAATTTGCTGAGTGAGTCAGTGAGTCACAGGCTTGATGCAGTCAATGCAAGTGTTATTTACTTTAATTTACTTCAAGACTTATCTGGGCCTATACTTTTGCTCACCTAAAAATTGTGTGGTCTGATACAAAAGGTTCTATGTATTACGCTGTTTACCACAGACAGACGTAAAACCAGAAAATGAAACTGGAAAACGAAACTCTCGTTTTGAACTCAAACCCAAATGTCTTTGGTGTAGAGCACAAACAAATGAACTGGTCTCGCTGTTCCAATAGTTTCAGAGGGAACTGTAAATGGTCTGCACTTATATAGCACTTTTTTTTTTAACTTTAGCAGTTCTACAACGTGCTTTAGACTGGTTTTCATTCACCCATTCACACTCACACCAATGGTAGCAGGGCTACTTAAGGTGCTAACTTACCATCTGGAGCAACTTGGGGTTCAGTGTCTTGCCCAAGGACACTTTGGCATACGGAGTGACATGGGCTTGGAATCGAACTGCCAGCCCTACGATTAGTGGACGACCCACTCTACTGCCTGAACCACAGCTGCCAATAAGCTGTAGTACAATACAAGTGCCATTATGGAGTGTTGTTAATGAGTGCATGAGGGTGATGGAAAACAAAACTGTTTCTAAGCCTGGCAGTGTGGACAGAAGCACCTTTATTTCCTGTCAGACAGGAGGAGACTCAAAATATGGCTTCTGGATGGGTGAAGGCTTTGATAACGGAAGTCCTTGGAAGCTCTTTTTAAAGTCTTCCACAGGACATTACATTTACATTTATTCACTTGGCAGACGCTTTCATCCAAAGCGACTCATAAATAAGGACATATTGTTGAGTTGAAATTAAAAAAGCTCAATACTTTCTGTACATTGTAGCCTTTCACACCCATGCCAAAATGAGTTTGTATGTTTTGGGTCATATGAAGTTCCTTTCCCTTCTCCATATTCTTCTCGTTCCATCATTCTGGTACAATTTGAACTTTGTCTCATCTGTCCTGTGGCCTATATTTACTTTGGTGAAGACATCTCTTGATTCTTGACTTTGACACAGATATGCCTACTTCTAGGAGGCATGGAGGGAATGTCCATGCTCTCACCAGCTGTTGTGAAGGGATTTTTCTTTACCAGGGAAAGAACTCTTCTGTCATCCACCACAGTTGTTTTCATGGTCTTTGTGCCCTTTATTTTGTTCTTAAACTCACCAGTGCATGCTTTCTTTTTAACGATGTACTAAATACATGATTTAACCCAATGTTTTTGCTATCTCTCTGATGATTTTGTTTAGATTTTTCAGCCTAATGACGGCTTGCTTCACTGGCAGTGACAGCTCTTTGGACTTCATATTGAGAGTTAACAGCAACAGATTCCAAATGCAAATGCAGCACTTGAAATCAGCCCTACAACTTTTTTCTAATTACCTTTGAATGACATAATGAGGAAATAAGATACACCTGAGCAGCCAATTGTCCAATTACTTTTGGTCCCGCAAAAGGGGAACCACACATTAAAAAAAGTGCTATAAACAGTGCAGACTCAGTGCAGACTCAGTGTTCTTTGATATTAGTCCAATCACTATAGTGTTGTATGTGAAGTTATTGATTGCACTGGAGAAATGTTTTAGAATGCAGTTGTGAGTGAAGAGGGTGTATATTAAATGGCTCAGTATTCATCCCTTGGGGTCTCCTGAGCTCAAATTAAGGGGTGGTGGATGTATGTTTCTCAAGCCTGACTGGCTGGGCTTGATTGGTTAAAAAGACCCAGACTAAGGCCCAGATTCTGAAGTTTCTGCAGCACTATGGTGTTGAAGATGGAGCTGTCATCTTGCATTGAAAAGCATTTTGGATCACTTTTGATGTTCTAAGTGTACCACCACAGAAGTGAACATTGTATTGTTGACGTGCCACCTGTACCTATACCACCTACCGTGTGTACTCATTTACAGTTGTCGTGGCTGAAGCTTGAGGGGACTATGTCCATGGACATGGAAAAGTTGAAGAAGCCATTCCATATAGGTGAAATGTTGGCTAGCACAGTGTTTGAGAACTCGCGATGCCATTCAGCCCAGATCCTTTGTATTATCATTGCGTAGTCTAAGCACCATGTCCTCTTGCTGGTGCTTCACATTGCTGGTTCTGACCAGACTCACCAGTTCTTGAGCGTATACGCTAGCATGAAGTCAGTTAGGAGGGGTAGTATACTGTATACATTACTACAATACAGTGGGACGTTTATGACCCTCTCAAATGACACGCTACAATTCATATCCAACACATTTGCTATTAAAAAGTGAAAGGTGAGCAAAATCCAACATCTTGTTGTTGTTTTTCTTCTGATGCTGTACTCTGCACTCATCACCTGTTCTTCGCTTCCACATGCACAAACGACAGGCGAAATTCATGTTGTGTTTTTACTGAAAGATTAAAAGGTTAATTCATAGTAAAATTTAATTAAAAAGCGCTAATGTAGCGCTGAGGATATAATTCAGCTGTTTAATTCAGGTCACATACTCTACGTTTACCATATCAACCATTAGAAACAACAACAAAAAGAACAAACCTCTCAGCCCTGATGTTATTGTTGATTTTATTCCGTTTATGAATCTAAAAAGGAACGTGAAAGGTTTTTTTGTTAAGAAATGTATGGGTACGCGTTTGCACCAAGAGAATTTGTCATTGTATTCTATCTATCTCCCAGGTGAGATTATTGCTGTCATTTGCTCAGTTGTCATCATGTCCATAAATGCATAACGTCTCCTTTGTCTCTTGTTTATCTATTCTTATCACTGCAATATACGTTACAGCACACAGCATTTCTAAACTGCAGTTCCTGGTTTGCACACGTTCCTTTTTCCGTGCCGCTAGCATCCCGGAACCTGTGCCTTTACAGTAATCCTTATCTCCACTGCATGTGGATTATTGATGGTAACAGGGAAGTCAGTTCTAACATATAATTCAGGATGAACATGATCCTAAAAGCAGCTCGAACTCAGCAACTAATGCAGCTTTCAGTCCTCACTACACGTGTAGATAAAAACAGTATATATTCTTAGTTCCATATAAATCTCATGAATCGCTAAGTCAGAAAGATTGTCTGTTGTGACAGTGAACTGGAATAAATTCAATTCTTCAGTGTTTGTTGTTCCTGCTGTAACATATAGCTGATGTTATGATCCCAAGGTCCCATCGGCACTGGGGGAAATCACTCCAGACATGCTGTAAGGCACTAGCGAACCTAATTCCTCTCAGAACACATGCATATAGTTCTTTAAAAGTGTGTCTTCATGCACTATTGGGCTTGTGGTCACTGAAAGCTGTAGCACTGGGATGATTTTGAGCTGTGATGATTGAATCTTCAGACAATAAAGCTGTTAAGCGTTGTTGAAACGGTTGTACTTTAATTTAGTTTTAGCACAGTGAAGGGTAATGTGACTGCAAGGGTTTTGTTGATGCTTTTGCACTTATATTGCCGTTTTACAGTGTGTTACAGTTTGTGAACTCGACAGCAATATCAGTGAAGCCCAGTATACAACTAAAACTACTTGTGTATATGTATAAATGTTTGATTATGGAAGGAACAATCAAACATTGGCTATAATAACGTGTCGTTACATGATTTTAATGCATGACTTAGAGGCAATGAACTATTAATTAAAAAGTTATTGAGCTGTAAATACTTCAGAATAAAATCATTTAACGCACACCTAGCTACGGATTATCCCCCTTATACCATATTCACTTGGTAGTATTTGGCGGATTTGACTGAAAGACTAAAGACAAAAAATAACGGTTCATTTTCAGTTTTCATCATATATACAGTGGTGTGAAAAAGTGTTTGCCCCCTTCCTCATTTCCTGTTCCTTTGCATGTTTGTCACACTTAAGTGTTTCGGAACATCAAACCAATTTAAACAATAGTCAAGGACAACACAAGTAAACACAAAATGCAATTTGTAAATGAAGATGTTTATTATTAAAGGTGAAAAAAATCCAAACCATCATGGCCCTGTGTGAAAAAGTGATTGCCCCCTAAACCTAATAACTGGTTGGGCCACCCTTAGCAGCAACAACTGCAACCAAGCGTTTGCGATAACGTGCAATGAGGCTTTTACAGCGTCCTGGAGGAATTTTGGCCCACTCATCTTTGCAGAACTGTCCTAATTCAGTTACATTAGAGGGTTTTCGAGCATGAACGGCCTTTTTAAGGTCATACCACAACATCTCAATAGGACTCAGGTCAGGACTTTGGCTAGGCCACTCCAAAGTCTTCATTTTGTTTTTCTTCAGCCATTCGGTGGTGGACTTGCTGGTGTGTTTAGGATCATTGTCCTGCTGCAGAACCCAAGTTCGTTTCAGCTTGAGTACACGAACAGATGGTCGGACATTCTCCTTCAGGATCTCTTGGTAGACAGCAGAATTCATAGTTCCTTTTATCACGGCAAGTCTTCCAGGTCCTGAAGCAGCAAAACAGCCCCAGACCATCACACTACCACCACCATATTTTACTGTTGGTATAATGTTCTTTTTATGAAATGCAGTGTTCCTTCTACGCCAGATATACTTGGACACACACCTTCCAAAGAGTTCCACTTTTGTCTCATCGGTCCACAGAATGTTGTCCCAAAAGTCTTGGGGATCATCAAGATGTGTTGTGGAGAAATTGAGACGAGCTTTGATGTTCTTTTTGCTCAGTAGTGGTTTTCTCCTTGGAACTCTGCCATGCAGGCCATTTTTGCCCAGTCTTTTCCTGATGGTGGAGGCATGAACGCTGACCTTAGCTGAGGCAAGTGAGGCCTGCAGTTCTTTGGACGTTGTTGTGGGGTCTTTTGTGACCTCTTGGATGAGTCGTCGCTGCGCTCTTGGGGTAATTTTGGGCGGCCGGCCACTCCTGGGAAGGTTCACCACTGTTCCATGTCTTCGCCATTTGTGGATAATGGCTCTCACTGTGGTTTGCTGGATTCCCAAAGCTTTGGAAATGGCTTTATAACCCTTTCCAGACTGATAGATCTCAATTACTTTCTTTCTCAATTGTTCCTGAATTTCTTTGGGTCTCGGCATGATGTGTAGCTTTTAAGGATCTTCTGGTGGACCTTACTGTGTCAAGCAGCTCCTATTTAAGTGATGCCTTGATTGTGAACAGGTGTGGCAATAATCAGGCCTGGGTGTGGCTAGAGAAATTGAACTCAGGTGTGGACAACCACAGTTATAGTATGTTTTAACAAGGGGGGCAATCACTTTTTCACACAGGGCCATGATGGTTTGGATTTTTTCACCTTTAATAATAAACACCTTCATTTACAAATTGCATTTTGTGTTTACTTGTGTTGTCCTTGACTATTGTTTAAATTGGTTTGATGTTCCGAAACACTTAAGTGTGACAAACATGCAAAGGAACAGGAAATGAGGAAGGGGCAAACACTTTTCACACCACTGTATATATATATATATATATATAAATATATATACGGGTCGATCTAGAACGCCGCCCGCTCTAAATCATACACAGAGCTAAAGATCAGATTACATTTATTTGAACGCATTATAATAAATACAGTGGTGTGAAAAAGTGTTTGCCCCCTTCCTCATTTCCTGTTCCTTTGCATGTTTGTCACACTTAAGTGCTTCGAACATCCAACCAATTTAAACAATAGTCAAGGACAACACAAGTAAACACAAAATGCAATTTAAATGAAGGTGTTTATTATTAAAGGTGAAAAAAATCCAAACCATCATAGCCCTGTGTAAAAAGTGATTCCCCCAAACTAATAACTGGTTGGGCCACCCTTAGCAGCAACAACTGCAACCAAGCGTTTGCGATAACGTGCAATGAGGCTGTACAGCGTCCTGGAGGAATTTTGGCCCACTCATCTTTGCGGAATTGTCCTAATTCAGTTACATTAGAGGGTTTTCGAGCATGAACGGCCTTTTTAAGGTCATACCACAACATCTCAATAGGATTCAGGTCAGGACTTTGGCTAGGCCACTCCAAAGTCTTCATTTTGTTTTTCTTCAGCCATTCGGTGGTGGACTTGCTGGTGTGTTTAGGATCATTGTCCTGCTGCAGAACCCAAGTTCGTTTCAGCTTGAGTACACAAACAGATGGTCGGACATTCTCCTTCAGGATCTCTTGGTAGACAGCAGAATTCATAGTTCCTTTTATCACGGCAAGTCTTCCAGGTCCTGAAGCAGCAAAACAGCCCCAGACCATCACACTACCACCACCATATTTTACTGTTGGTATAATGTTCTTTTTATGAAATGCAGTGTTCCTTCTACGCCAGATATACTTGGACACACACCTTCCAAAGAGTTCCACTTTTGTCTCATCGGTCCACAGAATGTTGTCCCAAAAGTCTTGGGGATCATCAAGATGTGTTGTGGAGAAATTGAGATGAGCTTTGATGTTCTTTTTGCTCAGCAGTGGTTTTCTCCTTGGAACTCTGCCATGCAGGCCATTTTTGCCCAGTCTTTTCCTGATGGTGGAGGCATGAACGCTGACCTTAACTGAGGCAAGTGAGGCCTGCAGTTCTTTGGACATTGTTGTGGGGTCTTTTGTGACCTCTTGGATGAGTCGTCGCTGCGCTCTTGGGGTAATTTTGGGTGGCCGGCCACTCCTGGGAAGGTTCACCACTGTTCCATGTCTTCGCCATTTGTGGATAATGGCTCTCACTGTGGTTCGCTGGATTCCCAAAGCTTTGGAAATGGCTTTATAACCCTTTCCAGACTGATAGATCTCAATTACTTTCTTTCTCAATTGTTCCTGAATTTCTTTGGGTCTCGGCATGATGTGTAGCTTTTAAGGATCTTCTGGTGGACCTTACTGTGTCAAGCAGCTCCTATTTAAGTGATGCCTTGATTGTGAACAGGTGTGGCAATAATCAGGCCTGGGTGTGGCTAGAGAAATTGAACTCAGGTGTGGACAACCGCAGTTATAGTATGTTTTAACAAGGGGGGCAATCACTTTTTCACACAGGGTCATGATGGTTTGGATTTTTTTTCACCTTTAATAATAAACACCATCATTTACAAATTGCATTTTGTGTTTACTTGTGTTGTCCTTGACTATTGTTTAAATTGGTTTGATGTTCCGAAACACTTAAGTGTGACAAACATGCAAAGGAACAGGAAATGAGGAAGGGGCAAACACTTTTTCACACCACTGTAGTTATTAGAGATTACCTGCGTCTGTGCCGCGTCTCTACCGATAATAATGAAGCTGTGCGTTTAACTACTGTATGCTACTGTAACTGTACGTTACTATGGTTACAGTTGTTTATAGGCAGCGCATTCATTTCGAACAGTGATTAAATTGAATCTAACTACCTGTGCATTATACGGTTTGAACGCACACCTTCCAGCCAATCAGAATCGAGTATTCAGACGTACCATAGTATAAATAAAGTTATAACAGCTTATATTATTTGTTATTGACATTTTCTTGTATTAGCATCGACGACGCTAAATATGACTGAATCTTTATAGTATAAATGAACAGATTTTGCCTGTATCAAAAATTGGTTTCACACACACACACACACACACACACACACATTACTTAATCGCACAAGAGCTCATATTTCAAACGCGTCATGGACTCCAACCTTAGATAGGTGTGTGCACCCTAACCCTAACCCTATAAGGCTCATAGATTAAGACATTATATTTAGCCATTACATTTTCTATTATTGTCTAGTATGGTGGATCTTTTTTGGTTCGTTTATGATATGTTGGTTGGTTCGATATATGTGTGTATTATATTTGTGTATTTGTTTCACTGTATTTGTCATCTCTAGTATTTTGTACATTGTTACATACATTACAGTTATAAACAAGCAAAAAGAAACATTACAAGGGCATAACTGAAATTGAAAGTGACGGCTGTTCAAAAACATTCTGCATCGAGAGCTGCACACACACACACACACACACACACACACACACACACACACACACACACATGGACTTCAGCATTTACTACACATAAACTGACAGGTTGGTGATTTTAATGCACAGTGACAAACAAAATGGAAACAAGAATGATTGTGCCTTTAGAAATATAAACACTTCATTTCAGTGGCTGTAGTGTTTTATAATACATAGTAATATAAATATCCAAATCATAATACATATCAATCCTCTATGTATATGGATTTTACACAGGATTTTAAGTCCTTTAAAACTCGACTTTAAGAGTTATTCAAAAAAGAAAAAAAAGAAAGAAAAAAAAACCTTTGTATTTCATTAGGTTTTATCCAACTATAGGAAATGCAGTATACTATTGTTTCCTAAATTAATCTGAGGACATCAAGTTATTTTTATTGTAGGTTGTACAAACAAAAAAACAATGTAGCAAAATTTATAAAATACCCAAAATGCACAAGTCTTTTACCCCCTTGTCCTGGTGATGCTGTTATATATAGAGAGAAACAGCTTTCCATTTATAAAAATAGATTTCTTGTTTCTTAAAATACCCTTTTATTATTTGAGGATGGGCTCCACTCCTTGCATAATTCTCTGTGTAGTTGTTGTTGTTGTTGTTGTTGTTGTTTTTCTCCTCTTACAAATTGTCCAATTTAAAATAATAAATACACATCATACAGAAGCGAACAGAAACCGGACACTTGGATCAACATGTAGAGCGAACTGTCAGTGAAAACAAAAAGGGTAAACATGTCATTTAGCCAAGCCCTAATTTCAAAATGGCTCACACTGTTTCAGACTGAAAGTAAGTCAAATCGACGGCAAGTCAAGTAGCACAGTAAAAAGATCAGCGACTAAACAAAGTGAACGTACTGATATATCTTTTGGCAACAGAAGAAAAAAAAAATCCCCCCAAAAAAACAAAAACATAAAAAAAAAAAAAAAAAAAAAGGCAGTGTGATGGCACAAAGTGTACAGAGATCGGGAGATGGTGATGCTATGCGTAAACTGCAGACGTCTGTGCAGGACCCTGTTTCCGTTCATGTGGTGTGGCTACAAGTCTCAGTTCACTCATGGACTCCCCACTAAGTTGTTATGGCACTATTTAATTCATCTCTTACTGCCGAGCTTTACTTCCAGAGTAGCCTCAGTATGAGATCAGCAGATCCAGTGGACCAAAAGTCGGACACGGAAAGACCATTGTGCTCGATTAGAGCAAGGCTGTTCCGTATGTGTATATATATCTATGTTTGGCCAGACTTCCCTACATCCCTATGAGCAAAAGAGGTTTTGTCCCAGCCTAGCCCATCTACAGGAGTCATATAATCCTTGCTGCATCTCCATCACCAGATGACACTGGAGATGCTGGTTTCACGGGGCAGCAACGGTAGCATGGCATTGTTGTTGGCGTGCGGTTCGTCCAGGCTGTGCTGGCGCTTGGCGGTGGGCCACTGGCCGTTAAGCAGCGTAAGCGGCAGGTTGCAGTAGGTGGGTTGTGCCGGCAGAGTGGCTCCTGCTGCCAGCGGCAGCTCGTAATCGTAACTGCGGAAGTGCGCGTGTTTCTGCCTCGCCAGTGAGTGCGCTCGGTACGAGCTGCGCAGTGCGGCCCGAAGCTCTGGACGCGCCGGGGCTGCTGCTGTCGACGCTGCTGTGGCCACTGAGATTGCTGACACGGTGTGGAGGTGAGCGAAGGGGTTCGGCTCTCCTGCGTCGACTGCGGGGGTCCTGAGACTGGGCTGTGGCCGGCGGCACGGCATAGCGTAGCGCAGCTGCTTCCAGAAGCGTGAGGCAGGCTTGTTGCTTCGTGGGCCACTCCAGCGCACCACGGTCAGAGACTTGATAGACTGCTTTAGCTCCTCTACCTCTTGGTAGTTGATGACGCCACGCAGCTCGGCGCATTCGATCAGAATCACCTTGATCTCGCCTGACACTAGAGAGCTGCGAAGGCGTGACTCCATCTCGAATATGCTCCAGCCACGCCGTAGCACGTAGCCAGGGGTCAACACAATGATCAGACGCTTACTCATCTCCACACAACGAGCCACATCCTCGATGTATGCTACAAAACACAGAGAAAGAAACATATACATTTATATATAGGTTACTGATATGGAACATTCCTGTTTGCTGCTGTTTCGGCTCTTTCCAGCGCTTGTGCTTTAGTCTCCTTGTTGTATAATCCCATATTTACCCCCGGTTTATGTCTGAGAAATCCTCTGTGTGTTACCGCAGCAGTTCTAAGCAGAGTTTATGCTTTTCTTCCCAACAGGTTTGACCCATCAGGAAGAGGAGAGACTACTGAAGTGCTTACTAAAGCCTATTGATCCTTAGCCTACAGCCTCAGCTTCCTAGTCCCTGAGGTTTCACCTGCTCCAGCCTTGTTGTCAATGTTATAGTCAAAGCCACCTTTTATGAGTCCAGAGCAAGTCTAGTCAAGCTTGTGTCAGACCGAGTATAAAGCAAGGTCAAGATCCTGCCAAAACAAGTCATATACCTGAGAAAGTCAAAACTGTGAAATAAACGCAGTCCTCTTACTGCAATTGTATTATCTGGGACTACACTTCCCAGAACCCGCTACCGCCAACTTGTTCCCAAACACCGGACTTCTGAGCACACTCACCTGTTCCCTGTCACCCCACATTATAAAAGAGACTGGTCATTTCTGGTTTTTGACTTTCTAGTATTTTGATATTTCTCTGTACACGCTGTTGGTTGATTGCCTGACCTAAGGCTGTTTCTTGACCTTGACTTTGCTCTGCGTTTTGGATTTGTCTGCTCGTCTTCCAAAAAATTATCTCGCTCCGTCTGACGGGTAGCTTGTATTAGTCGTGACCAAATACCAAATTGGGCAAGACCAGTGGACAAAATCAAGGCAAGTCTGAATAAATATACCAACAAAATCAAAAAAAGAAATCTCTCAAGAGACCAGACTCTACTTTTACTACAGCTCTACTTTTCAGCTTCCAAGTCCCATGCTCCTTCACTGCCCACTGAGCTACTCTCTTATGTCCTATAGCATCTGCTACCGTCCCTACGCTAGTAGCCTCGGCCAGTGAACCTCTGCTGTCACTTGCAATTGATCCTATGCTACATGCCATGTGGTATTCCTTCTGTCGTCCAGTCTATCAAATTAAAGCTACATATCCCTGTGGCAGTCTCCGTCACTGTTTGGGGTCTGTGGTAGTATATATCAGTCTCTGACCTGCAACACACCTAAACCCTGTTCCTGGCTCAGACTCAGGCTCTGCTATTACCCTTCATACAATCCCAGTTCCTGGAGTCCTCTTTAGCACTTGACCATCGTCCGTTATTCAGTTCCTTTTCAGATTCAGGTTCAGATTCTTTTTCACAGAACCCACAGCTCTGCTGATTGCTGTTTTGTAAAATCTTGCATCCATTCTGCTGCTTGGATCATTAAAAATACAGAGACTGTGCATGTATGTCCCATGTAGGGATGGGCGATACGGACTTAAAACTATACCGTGATATTTTCAGGTATTTATTGCGATAACGATATCAGTGACGATATAGAATATAGTACCTTATTGTGGGGAGAATTTCTACCGGTATATCGTAAATAAACTATAAGATATCGCCCCATCCCTAGTCCCATGTCTTACAGAAATATGCATACAATGCATAAAAAAAACAAAAAGTAAAAAAGACAAATGACAAATAACACTAAAGACAAAATTAAGACAGTTAAGACACAGGAATGGTGCATGAGCAAAGCGCGCATGTGTGTGTGTTGTGTGTGTGTGTGTGTGTGTGTGTGTGTGTGTGTGTGTGTGTGTTAGGTTTAAACTCTACCTCTAACAAGCTGTGTCTCATCCTGGTAATGTTCACTGCTGAGACCTAAACATAAACATTCAGCTTTTCATACATCACGAACAAACACATACACACAGTGCAATTATCGGACACAGACGGTAAACAACACACAACACACACGTACAACTACACATAAAACACGGACTGATGAAGGCGACACACAATCCGAGCACACGATGTACGAAACGTTAGTCGAGTGCTTAGTCACTGTAGCTCTGAAGAAATGTAAAGAACAGAAACAATGCCATGAAGTCGATCATGTGATAGCTCTCGAATTAGAGAAACTTCTCCAATCTGTCAAACAGAGAAAAGTTCACAGGCTTCATGACTACCATAAACGATTATGTTACATTACACTGAAAATGGGGTAATATAATATAATATAATATAATATCATATAATATAATATAATATAATATACCCTGCCTCCAAATATAGTAAAATACTGTATGATACACACTCTCAGCATAGTATGCTAAAGCCTCAGCCAAGTGTAGAGGTTTAGACACGTGTGAAATAAAGTATTCCTTCAGCCATATTCAGTAACCGCTTCATCACGGTCAGGGTCACGGTGAATCCGGAGCTATCCGGGGAACACTAGGTGCAAGTCAGGGAGATAAAGTACCTCTATATTGGATACAGTAGCTTCCTAGGGAGGCATTCTTCATTCTCTCAGACCAGGCTTGGTCAACCTTCTCTACCAAATCAATCAGCTCTCAGTGACTGCCCTGTTATTCTGTGTCAGGTCTCCAAACAGCATTTTTGGAAACTTCATCATTTGAAAGCCTTTATTTGATGTTCACCATTGAGGCCTGTACAGAAGTAGCTATGGTGTGCTTTTTTTTTTTCGTTTAGATTTGATCTACTGCCTGTGATGTACTGTAATTTCAGCCCCATTATGGTTCTATGCAATTGAATGCCACAGCAGTAAAGTAGACTGGCAGAAAGACACACACACACACACACACACACACATGAACACAATCACACACACACGAACACACACACACACACACACACACACACACATAAAGGCCGCACATACTGCTGGTGGGGATGAGATCTCTGTCTGGGATGAAGAGTTTGTAGCCATAATGTTTCTCCAGAACATCCGGAAGGATCTCTAGAGCAAAACGTTCCTCGTCCTGAAGCTCCTGCCCCCACTGATCCATCTCCACTTTACTGTAGGACAGGTACGCGTCATACTCCTTATGACCTGGGGTAAACGAACACAATGATGCCATGTCTCATATCAGTAAAACGCTTCAGTATGGTTCAGTTCTTAAGCTCACTGTTTCTTCACATGCTCGTGTGTGTATATATGTATTTGGGGAGGTGCCAAAATCAAATCCAAATCAGCAACTGTCGCCCAATTTTTCATCTCTTCCAGCCTCATTACAAGACAGTAGTCAGGAAACAACTGAAGTATTAATCTGCTTTTGCTGCAGATGTATAATTTTCATTAGAAGCGCTTCTTAAAATCGGGAAAATCAAAATCATGCTTCGAAGTAGGTCTTGTGCAATTAGGAAACAAAAATATTACGCATCGACAATTTTAACCCTTTAAACTCGGCTCATCATTCAGTCATTCATCAAAACAGACCACCGATGGGTCTTCAGTGAATAATTCATGATGATAATAATAATAATAATAATAATAATAATAATAATAATAATAATAATAATAATAATAATTGTCATGGGGCATGATGGGACTCTTGACAGGCTCAGGGAGAAGAAAAAAACATACCCAAATTCACTAAAAATAACACGGAAAAACATTAGCACGATGGGGATGAAGGTGAGCGCTAATTTAGCGATATTCCTCTGGACAAGATAATGCAATCAGCAATGTTATAATATCAGTGATGATATTATTTAAGCGATAGTGCAGTTATATTGAATTTAGTATAACGGCACAATTGCGAGTGTGATATTGCTTACATACAACAGTCCTTTAAACTGGGGCGGCTGTGGCTCAGGTGGTTGAGCGGGTTGTCCACTAATTGCCCGCGTGACTCCACATTCCGAAGTGTCCTTGGGCAAGACACTGAACCCCAAGTTGCTCCCGATGGCAAGTTAGCGCCTTGCGTGGCAGCTCTGCTACCGTTGGTGCGTGAGTGTGTGAGTGTGTGTGTGTGAATGGGTGAATGAGACACAGTGTAAAGCACAGTGTAATGAGTTATTATTGGTTATGTATACTTGTATGTTCGGAAGTGGGGGTCAGAGTGCAGGGCCAGTCGTGATACAGCGCCCCCTGGAGCAGAGAGGGTTAAGGGCTTTGCTCAAGGGCCCAACAGTGCCAGATTGGCAGTGCTGAGGCTTGAACCCCTGACCTTCCGATCAGTAACCCAAAGCCTTAACCGTCACGCCTCCACTGGCCCCAACATAGCCCGGGTTCTTCCCGTCTATACAATGTGAAGTGTTGAACTATGACTACGTATGTGTTCAAGCAATGCTGGAGCAAGGCTATACATAAATAAACCTCGTTTTTATAGTTTTTGGAGCTAGAAGCCAGCTCTATTTATCAAACATCAGTGTAAGTGTTAACCCTGATGTCTAAAATGAAACTCCCATCTATAGTACAAAACGGTTTAAAGTGTTATGTCCTGGTATGTCCGTCAGGGGGCACTATTGAGCCGTTATGACTAATATGCAGGCTTTGTTTACCTCCATCTGAGTCCTCTCCTCCGAAGTGATGTCTGTAGCAGAGCAGCAGCTCGATCCTGTAGCATTTATACACAGAGAGGAGCAGAACAAGCAGCAGCAAAATGGCTCCTAATCCTCCAGCCAGCTCCATCGTATACATCAGCTCAACTGAGAGGGACACAGGAGAACAAAACGTGACACAAGCCGTAAGCTAGAACACAGCACATGCCTCAACTCGTGCTGTTTTCAATCTCCTGAATCGGTTGAATTGCGATCCTTGTTAAGGTTTTCACGTGGGCGGCAATTTATCCATGCAATATTATCAATTCAAATGCAGATAAAGATATTTTATGGCGAAGGATTACACTGATTAGCATGTATTACGGAATGAAAATGACACGAGAAAGCTTCTGCATTGTGCAAGAGATCTGAGGAAGACAATTTTTTTTTCTTTTTTTTTAAAAAAGCGTCAAAGAACCTCAGCCTCATGGTTCAAGAGTTCACAAAAGGAGTTGCACATTTCAGTCCCTTTAGACTTGAGTAAAGTGTTGTAATGCTCATCAGTGCGCTGTACGTGTATGCACAAGTCGAGAGCGGAATATTTCAGATCTCCTGACACCGTCTCTCCTTCTGAAGCGGAAATGAGACGCCTTCAGAGCTGCTTGTCTTAAAAGGGAACGTTAAATGCTAATGCTTGCCTGAAGGAGACCTGCAGGAAGGTGATAAAAATTAGAAATAAGTAGTATATATTTATATATATATATATGTATAATATAGTTTTAATAAATACCGCGTTTGCTGATCTGGATGCTGGCTTGTCGTCTTCCGTTCCCGTTCTCAGCGTAACAAGAGTAATTGCCCAGATCTCCCTCTTCTAATGAATCTATAGTCAACGTGATGGACATTTCCTGTTCTCCTAGGTGCTCTCTTATGGTCCTGTCAACAGAAAAACCCAAGACATCAGCGACACTCAGCAACTAAGAATGGATCTTGCTTGGAATAAATTCGGATGAAGCTTTAGGTCAGGGGTGTCCGATCTTATCCGGAAAGTTCCGGTGTGGGTGCAGGTTTTCATTCCAACCGAGCAGGATCTACACCTGAGTCTATTGAAAGCCAAGATCAAGTGATTAAACAGGTGGAATCGGGTGTGGTGTCCTTTCCGGATAAGATCGGACACCCCTGGTTTAGGCTGAGATGTTGTGGTGACCAGGGTTGTAGTTTAAGACCTTTTCTCTTCCACTTTACTGCACACTATTATTTGTCTCAATAAAGCATTCGGTTCAAACCTTCACACTGTTGAACAGTTTGCGCAGGGGGACCTTATAAAATGCTGATTTTGTCGGCCTATAATTAATGGCAAATACATTTATTTGCGTTATTAATCTAATTTTGCACTCACATTTCCCCATATTAACCAAAGACAATCAATGGCGAATTGATTCTGTTCCTGCCAAGGAAAACCACTTTGCAAGTCATTAATTACTGTTTGTTATGGTTGTTGCCATGCAGGTTGATTGTATAAGCTTTCTCAGATAGCACACTGGTTAGGTAAATTGGGTATAACGGATAATTTACAGTTTGTGTCTGATGACTGATGAGGTTCTGAAACATAATGGGCACCAAAGGGCCAAACCGATACCGTTGTCCCTTTTTCAACACTGTTTACACCAACAATAGAAGTCAATACCGGGAGTCTAGCAAAAAAGCTGCAATGATGAACTTTATCTCCAGTCGATGTTTGAAAGATACCTTGATGTCTGATGTCTTCAGATGCATTGGATTAAAAATAGAAGCAATCTGAGAAGGCGTGTTAGTTATAAAGCTGTTAAGTGTCTCCTACCTGTTCGGAGCAATTAGAGTAAACATGAAACCGAACAGACAGAATAATCCTTCCTTAATATCTTTAATTAATCCGTAATATGCAGGACCATTTGTCTGTCAGGTAAAGCGGAAACGCTGCTAGGTCAGGCAGTAAAATAATCCGAATGCTCAGACACGCCAGAATGGTTGAAGAAGATTAAATAGTTAGACAGTTGCTTATTTAAATCAAGATCTCGCTGAGATCGCATGACATTACATGTAATGAGGTACTCGTGCTTAAAAAGCCACAAATGTCACCGAAATATTACCTTTTTCCAC
Organism: Ameiurus melas; assembly: GCA_012411365.1. Lineage (NCBI taxonomy): Eukaryota > Metazoa > Chordata > Actinopteri > Siluriformes > Ictaluridae > Ameiurus > Ameiurus melas. The sequence goes on along the minus strand of CM022758.1, from coordinate 32,336,487 downwards.
ATTGGGGAATTCACAAATGTCACGGACAATTACATTACACATGGGGGCATTCAATTTGCATAATTTGTCATACTAAATAAACACACACAGAAAAAAATGAATATGAATATTTTCCCACTTTTATTAAAACCGGATTTTGGTTAACATTGGAAAAGATTCAGAATCCAATGTACGGTGAAATTAAAACACCGAATAGAAGCGTGCTTCTATTTACAGCACGTCGCTAAAAGCCACTGCTTACGGCTAGTCGTAGCAAACTTCTAACGAGAACCCATTGCTTCGTCAGTGCTTGACAGCAATATTGTCGTTTTTAACCACGTCCATTCAACACCCTTCACATAATCTTAGACTGGAAGAAGGTTCTGTTTATTCCAAGCCTGTGGCAATGTAAGAAACATTCCGTCAGAAGATATCAAGAAAATCACATCAGGGAGATCAGGGTAAGGTGAGCTGAGGTCTGGCGCTACGATGAGTTCAGAACTCGAGAAGCAGGAGCAGTTAGAGATAAATGACCTTTTTATTGCTGCATTCCTAAGCTTCCATGTAAGAATGAAGAAAAGCATAGAAGCTATCTTTATCTGTTGTATGGTGGGGTTTCTTTGGTTTTTTTTTCTTTACATAGTGGTGCTGAGAAAAGATGAGTCACCTGGCTCAGTGCTAGCTGACTCACGGACATAACCATGGCCTATACAGCACAAACACTATAATGTTCGAAATTAACTAAACACCTTGCCTTATAACTCTTCTATTTGGAGGACTGAAGTACATTATATGGGAAATATTCTTTTGGAAACGTAACATAACGAGATTACGTTGTTTGCTAAAATCGAAAATGGCTCTAAGATAAATAAATAAATAATTGATGAAAAATAATGGCTTCATTTCTTTGTGTTTGAAGCTGTGCAACACAGGCTTAACTTCCTCAATCGGCACCCACCGTAGCATCGTATTCAACTTCTCGACTGCGTAAAACTCACAAAACCATTTTCTCGACCATGTTAATTGCCGCACAGTCGCTCCGTTGACATCGTTTGACTCCGCGTCACCGTATTAATTGAGGAGTCACCGCAGACCTGCTGAGTATTCAGTTAATAAGTTAATAAGGCCCCGTTTTAACTCCCTTACTTTGCCTTATGACGTACAAAAACTCGACTGAATTGTTATCAGAGACACTTAAAAACACCGTCACTGCCACAAGTTCCACTTGGGTGGAAAATCCGTAAATAGAAACCGTGTGCTTCCGAGATAAAGGCTGTCCCAGACTGAAGGCAGCATGAGTCAGCTGTCTTCTAAAAGACCTTATTTTAGCCACATTTAAAGGCAGCCTCGCATGTATCCTCGACAGAGATGCTGCTACTATTATAGAGAAATATTTTACAAATGTAGGTTAACTTCCTGTCTCATAAATAGTCTTCTCTTAAATAATTACGTGCTTGTCAGTTAGTCATTCTTTTCATTTCATTAAGCTAGGGCGCATAAAGAAACCCGAAGAGCGGTGAATGTACAGTATCTTGTGAACAAGTTATATTAATCAGCTCACTGTTTACGTTTTTGCCTTTATCTAAGGAAAATGCAATATCATGAACAGTTCTTTTTTTGCTTAAACGTCATCCAGGGAGATTTTGTAGAGGTAAAAGGCTACGTGTGCAGTGCAGGAGGTACGGGAAGTACATTCATCCATTTTCTGTACCGTTTACAGGAAGTACAAGATTTAACAAAAAAAAAACAACAAAAGTGTAACCTCATGATATCATAAATGTGATATCAAAAATGTGATAAGCTTAGTCACATATCAGTGACAGACCACTTGTCCTCTTTTCCTGCTGCTCAAGGCTGTTGGGGATATGGCATACGCTGCTGAAGGGAAGGTCATGGCCGACACTGCCAAAGCTGAGAACTCACCCACTTTCCCTTCTGCTAACTGCCTTGAGCATGTTAGCACTCAGCAGGCCAGCGACCTGATGAGGCTGCCTGCCCATTGTGGGAAAAGAAAAGTCAGGCATGACCTGACAGATAATCTGTACATTAAAGATCACTTTGTTATTATGAAATTGACTCTATTCTAAAGCATCCTCTAAACTGATTTCTGATTGGACAGGAGCAATGGATATCAATAAGAAAGATACATCAGATGACTACACGAGATGGATTGTGGTGTTTCTTCATGGTTGTGTAATCTGCAGTGTTTTTTTTTTTTTTTACTGTATTTACGCATAAAATCGGTGTGTGTAGATAATTAGCTGCGGACTATTGATATACTATGCATTGTGTAAGATATTATATTGAATGGAAGCAGTGGGGGCTGAGTGGTTAAGGTTCTGGGTTACTGACCAGAAGGTCAGAGGTTCAAGCTGCCACTGTTGGGCACTTGAGCAAGGCCCTTAACCCTCCAGGGGGCGCTGTATCACGGCTGACCCTTTGCTCTGACCCCAACTTCCTGACACGTTGGGGTATACGAAGAAAAGAATTTCACTCTGTTGTAACGTATATGTGATTAATCAAGACTTATTATCAGAATTTAAAAGGTTTTTGTTTTCGGAAAACCAGTTGATAAGAAATTTAAATACGCTCATTTGGTCTTACAGTAAGTGTGTGATCTGCTGTAGAAATGGTATAAGGTCTGATCTGTGTCTCTGCGTCAGCTGATTTGTGCCATCACCTGATATCACTCTCTCGGATGCGGCTCTGGTCCATGTCCTCGATGAACTTCTCTCCCTTCATCCAGTACACGAGTGGGCTGACGTCGCCGCTGTAGCCGAAGAATGCTCGGCACGTCAAATTGACCGAAGCTCCTGCCGAGGGCACGCAAAGACACATTTAGCATTCACTCACATGCACTCAAGAGTCACATAAGACCTGTGCAGAGTGGAGTCAACATCAAAGACATCATGCTTATGAGACCAGTGGCATGGATGATGGAGGTGGTTCTCTAAAGCACCTCATAAGTCCCAAAGGTGCCTCCAAATGATTACAATCTCCAATGTCTTTTATGCCGCGTTGTTCTCGCTCATATCTCCAATTTTGTTCGCAATGCACCGAGATTAGGCTCGGTCGTACTGTGCTGAGGTGGAGAAGTCTACTCTTCAGAACTGAAGCACTCAGGTGTTACACACTTGTCTAATGAGGTCAAGCTCCGCAGCTCATTAGAGACGCGGTGTAGAAAGCTTCTTTTAGACTGGCAAATTAGATTTTTTTTTTCTCTCCCAAATGTCTTATATGCATCTGATGTTTCCCTTCAATTCTAATCTGCAAAAACCTGCATCTAAGCTGAACTCTCAAGCCTAGGCCAAATTTTCACATTGCTTTAAGATCTCAGAACACATAAATCCATAGCATCAGCCACTGAAGTACTCACTGTACAGGGTGTCCCCAAAAGTCTCCATACATACGGGAGAAATGAACACTTTTTTTGAGAAAAACGTCTTCCGAAGTCGTTCATATTTAGTTCATATTATATATAAAAGCCTTTAAGAACTCCTTTGACAAAAGAAGAACGTACTGAAATCATTCTCATGGTCGGATCGGGAAACCGTCACGAGGTGGAGATGGACTTTAAACGGAAACATTGCGAGAACATCACATCACACATGATATCACACTGCTGCCAAACGTATTAGCAAATTCAAATAGACTGGAAGTGTCGCGGAACGACCGAGAAGAAGCGGACGCCCACGCACATTCACTGACGAAGACACGACCGACGTGGTCCTGGCAAACGTGTGGGGTGCCCTATATACGGAGACTTCTGAGACACACTGTGTATATATATATATATATATATATATATTCGATACCTACAATTAACGTGCACATTCCTAACATCTACAATTGACGTTTTCGTTGATACGTCTGTATTCGCGAATCTCCTCCAAACGTAGATAAAAATCACACGAACGTCTGATCTTTATACCAACTCTATCACGCTTCACTTCATATAAATGAACGCTGTTTGAGTGAAACTGGATACTGAACTCATCCGACACATCCTGAGGTTATCGATGCGTCTGACAGATGCGCATGCATTTTCAACCCACGCCCCCGCTCCTCTCCCCCCGCTCCCCGCTCCCCTGGGATACGATATTGTGTGTCAGCAGTGATGTCAGGAGCATCGATATGATATGTACAGTACAGAAGCAGTGTTCAGATCTCACTGGGCCAATCAGGGGCCCAACCTGCCACCATCACTTACACCTCTAGTCAGCTCTGTGACAAGCAGACTCTCATTAAAACGCGTCTCTCCTGCTATATGGTCGAAAAATCTTGCCTCGAATGCTTCGGCGAGAGCAGGCCTGTATATGCTGGATGGATTTAAAATCTATTTTAGCGTTTTTGTTTTTTTGCTTTCAGAACAGCTTTATTTCTTTCGAGAGACAATCGAGTGAGACACGCTGTAGCGTTTTTAAAGTATTCAATCGCACTTTTGAACAAGTGTCTTCTGCTCTCTTTGTCGTAATGTCAAATAAACACACTAAAATATAAGCTAATCCACTTAATGTCCTAGCATATTAGTCGGTTATTCATCTTAAGGCCTATGATTTGGTAAATACAGTAGAAAAAGGTGTGTTCGGCAAATTAGGAATGCGCTGATGGATCTCGAGAGAGATTACCTGGATTACTAGCTTATTTCTAAGATCAGGGTTTAGATAGACCAGTCGCGAATATACACGCTGTTGGAAATACACCACCAGCAGCTGATGCTTGCTAACTCGACTTGCTATAATAATATACAAATTATTATAGGCTGAGCAAGGTAATAATTTGAATGTTCAGTGTACTATAGATACAGGATTCACACCGCAGTGCTGTAATCTTGAATAATATTGCTCGGTTATTTATTAGTTGATAACTAGCTATAAGGCAAACCACAGGTTTATATTAAAGCACGTATCAAAGCAGGGATTCATTGTTGTTTCTAATTATCAAGGACTTGTGGGCGTGAACGAAAATGTGCTGGTATTTAACCAAGAAAGATATGGGGGAATTCCTGTAAGGAGACATTTATTTATTCATATTTATTTAACAATAATGGAAGGAGCCCCTGTAAGTGTTCAGGAAGGATGGCTTTTTTGGCTTAACAGGGACATTTTCTGTCTTTAACTTCAAAGGAGAGAAAAAAAAGAGAGGTGAGGGGATGAGTGTTGTTATGTTACAGCTGTACAGCTGTTGACGTACTACATTATATGTAGCTATGAATGGATAAAAAAGTACACATTGTTCTTAAATAAAAATAAAACCGTTTGGTGCATGCTGTTATTGGAAAATAATCAACTTTTGATCCACATCCTATCATTAATTATTGGAATAATAACATTTATTAATCCTTCATTGTAAAACACGATAGCCCCGTGAAGTCCATCCATCCATCTTCTACCGCTTACTCCTTTTCAGGGTCACGGGGAACCTGGAGCCTATCCCAGGGAGCATCGGGCACAAGGCGGGGTACACCCTGGACAGGGTGCCAGTCCATCACAGGGCACAATCACACACACACACTCACACACCCATTCATACACTACGGACACTTTGGACATGCCAATCAGTCTACCATGCATGTCTTTGGACTGGGGGAGGAGACCGGAGTACCCGGAGGAAACCCTCGCAGCAAGGGGAGAACATGCGAACTCCGCACACACAGGGCCCCGGTGGGAATCGAACCCCCGACCCTGGAGGTGTGAGGCGAACGTGCAAACCATTACCATTTAAATGTAAATCCATTGTCTTGACTTGTAAAACTTTTTGAGTTGAAACGAAGGTTATCTTCAAGTTTAATTCACTCACGCATCCGATGAACCTTCGTTTCTAAGTTTAACTGCCTGAAATATTTTACATTGATGACATGGTTTACAATGTTTACATTGCATTTACATGTATGGCATTTTGGCAGACGCCCTTATCCAGAGCGACTTACATTTATCTCATTTATACAGCTGAGCAGTTGAGGGTTAAGGGCCTTGCTCCAGGGCCCAACAGTGGTAGCTTGGCAGTGCTGGGACTTGAACTCACGACCTTCTGATCAGAAACCCAGATCCTTTAACCACTGACCCACCACTGCCCTTAGATTACTCTTCACCTGGCAATTCTGTACTGTACATGCCCACACTTCCCTCCATAAACACACGGGTTATTGGTCTACATGTGTGTATGTGTAACTATGAGACACGACAAGCAGCATACGCACCAATGTTGGCAGGACTTTGGTAACCAGAGAACACTGTAATTAAACGTGTGAAACTAGCATCTACTTTCTTTCCAGCACTGCTGTTAGACCAGCACAGCTTCCACATGTATTTTATGAAGGATACGTTTTAATTAACTCCTAGTTAATTAAACCCAACATTCAAACCAAATCTATAAGCTTGAGGTGCAGCAGCTGCTGTGGAATAATGGGGAATAAGATTACTATTACTACATTGTCTTGCCTTCTTATGCTCAAATCAAACCGGCAGCAAATGCATTTTTTTACATTAAAACATTATTATTATTATTATTATTATTATTATTTTTCATGTATTATCGCATGTTATTATCACTAAACATAAGTAGCAATACGTGGTTGGTATTTTTCTTTATTTACTCGTTATTTACTGTACTTAAAACAGACAAAAACTAATATGAAATGCTGTGGCTCAGAGAAAAGCTCCCCTCTGTAGCTCCTTTCCACAACTATTTCGCATTCATTCAACTATGTCCACTCACACGAAGCCAGACTCATAAACACAGCACTACAATCACCGAGCAACAATGCCACATTCACCTCGTCAGAACTGCTGTAATTGAAAGTTCAGTTGAAATGGAAAAGAAAAAAAGCAAAAAAAAAAAAGCATTTTCATCAACCTCCAAGTGTTAATGCTGACAATTTAGTGAATGGTTTTCTTTTTTTCTCCTAGGCTTCACTAAACAATTTAGCTCACCTCTTAATGAGAAAGCCCAATAATAATGAGGCTAATGACAGCCATCTTGAATTTCTACCATGTAGCCTACAGCGCATGAACTCATTCAGTCAGAAGGATGGGACGTCTTCCATTTCTCCCAAGTTCTCCCATATGACATAAATGTCTTTTAAACCCTATCATGCATAGTGCGCACACGTATGAACCGTCAATTTAAAGGATATTGATAGGAAACTATGAGATGTAAATCACCTCCAAATTGCTTGAGGCAATTACTTTATCTTAGAATTAATCATCATCCTGATTTCTCTAGTAAAAAGGAACGTCTCTTTTTCAGGAGATTTTAGAGATCATTTCGTTAAAATCCAAATAATCTTTACAGATCTTTGTGGGAAAGGGTTTAAACAATGTTTTTCATGCTTGTTCAATGAACCGTAAACAATTATTGCACATGTACCTGTGGAACAGTCCTTAAGACTCGGACAGTTTACAGGTGATTAAAGTCACAGTTACAATAAGTTAGGACACTAAAGAGACCTTTCTACTGACTCGGAAAAACACCAGAAGAAAGAGTCTTGGGTTCCTGCTCTCCTGCGTGAACATGCCATAGACCTGCTTCAGGGAGACGTGAGGACTGCAGATGTGTCCAGTGCAATAAATTGTAACATCTGTAATTTAAGACGTCTAAGATGGTACTACAGGGAGACAGGAAGGACAGCTGATCGTCCTCGCCTTGGAAAATTTCATGTAAGCATGTATCTCTCCAGACGTGATCGAGATCTTGTAGATGCTTTGGTGGAAGAGTGGAGGAACATCTCACAGCAAGAACTGACCAAGCTGGTGCAGTCCATGAGGATGAGATGCGCTGTAGTACTTAAAGCAGCTGGAGGTTACACCACATACTGACTGTTCCTTCTGATATCCACCTCCACTTTGTTCGTTATTCCATTTCTGTTCCTCAAACGTCTGTGGAACTTCTTCAGTTTACGTCTCAGCTGTTGAATCTTTTTATGTTAATACAAATATTTACACGTGAAGAAATTTGCTGGAAATAAAAGCAGTTGGATGTGAGAAGAAGTTTCTTTTGTCCTATAATTGGAAGGTCCATCCGTCTTCCATGCCACTTGTCCTACATGGGTCATGGGGAGCCTGGAGCCTATCCCGAGCGACTCAGGGCACAAGGCGGGGAACGCCCTGGACGGTGTGCTAACCCATCGCAGGGCACAATCACACACTATGTACAATTTGGAAATGCCAGTCAGCCTACAAATCCAGAGTACTTTAAGGAAACCACCTAAGCACAGCAAGAACATGCAAGCTCTACACGCACAGGGCGGAGGTGAGAATCGAACCCACAAGGGGGTGAGGCAGGCACGCTAACCACTGATCCACTGTGCTCCCCTACATAGAGCACCATTTTCCCCATGTTCTTACATTATTGATCAACTCATTGTGTGACAGAAGCTGAGAAATTGGAGAGAAAATGACATGAACATGGATGGAATTTTGAAGAATGACAACCACAGAAGAGTTCAAGAATGTGCTTAGAGACCCATGCGGCTATGTAGGATATATAATGCAGCCATGAGGGGGAGCTTGTAGTCCTCACTGAGGCTTTTTAACTGTGGCTATACTGTGTGTGTGTGTGTGTGTGTGTGTGTGTGTGTTTTGTGTGTGACATGCCAGTAATTCTCTGTGTGCTAAAGACTTTGCTGTCTGTTCTTCGCTCCATTTACCCACACAGCACAGCCACTGCACTGACTGAGCAAACTCAAGTGAAAAGCTCCGGATTTTCACTTAACCGTATAACACACACCACAGACACCCACAAGTGCTCTTATGCGCAAAACAATTATGCACTCATTACATTAGACAAGGAAGGAAGAGAAAATAGGGGGGGGGGGGGCGGGGGGGTAGAAAGAAACAAGAGAAACAAAGAGCACGGGATGGGGGTGGTGTAGAACACTATCCCTTTTGCTTCACTGACTGCAGTCTGGTTCAAAAGGCTGTGATATTTTCTTCCCTCTTTCTTCCTTTCCTCTCTCTCTCTCTCTCTCTCTCTCTCTCTCTGTGTGTGTCTTTCTCTATTCTTTTCTCCCTTTGTTCCACAGCCCTGCCCCTCAATAGGAAGCTTTAATTAGCTGTAAAGAATTGCACTCAATTGCGAGCAGGTACTCTTCCACTCCTCCTTTCATGCTCTGTCCTCCGCTGATCCCTTCTTTCTGATGACATAATAGAGTCCCTGTCGCAGCCCGCTTTACGCAGCTTCGACATATCGAGTAATAACCTCAATATTGGCCAGGTGAATGGGGAACATAGGCCCACTTTAGCTCCCATTCTAAAACACACACCCACTGCTCTTTTCTCACTAAGTACCCCGCAGCTCTTCTCCATAGCCAGAATGGAAGACGAGATGCCCCACGCACAGGCAGACATCATTTCCCTGGGGAATCAGCTTCAATCTCCAAGATGAATCTAAAAGTCAGAGTAATATAAGCACATCGGCGGGCCATTTCCCGTAGGCATTCAACCCACAGCCTCTTTAGCTCCCTCACTCACTCTCTCATTCTCCTATTTTCTCCCTCGCCCCCACTTCCCCCCAAAAAAACCACCCACCCACCCAACTCGTTCTCTCTCTCATTCGTCTCTCAGTAGGCCTGTCATCAAACCCCAGCTTCATGTGGGGAATTGAGCAGCGGGAGACCAGTCTCATACCACTCCATCCTAGTGCTCTAGATATGTTACACGGATTGTGTTGGTTTTAACAGAACTGGCGTTCATTGTTTGCAGCCTCTCTTTGTGCATCACTTTATTTACTTTTGCTTAAGAACGGGGGCCCAGCTGAGGTCCCATCTGCACTGCGGCTTCGCACACAGAAGCAGCAACAACAAGGACACATTAATTACTATGGGCTGTGCTTAATTGTAAGTTTTACCTGCCAGGTTGGATCCAGGCAGTCACTATATCTTGAAGTCAGTTTAGTGAATTTTTTTTATTCGTAATTAGAGACATATGGGCTTTTGGGTGTTTTTTTATTTTATTTAATGCAGTATCTACAGCTGCTCTAATCTGTTTACAGTCTGTAAGTACTGTCATCTAAAAACATTGCTCCGGATTTCAAATCCGTTCTCTGATTTTCTTTATGCCCCCCCCCCTTCTTTATGATACAGCCTTATTCCGACCTCTCTCTATAAAAATGAAAGCTCATAGCTTAGCTACATGTAAGGGTTTGATGGCCCAATTCTGACCTGATACGACTGGATGACTCTTTGAGACCGAGTCAGGGTACAAAAATAAGAAATGGCAGTTTGCTCGAGCATGTGTAACACTCACCATTTTCTGGATGACTGGCCGAGCAGCGCTCTGTGTCTCATTTGAACTTTGGGTGAGCTTGTGTGTATATGAGAGTGTATATGAGTGTATATGAGTGTGTATGAGAGTGTGTATGAGAGTGTATATTAGAATGTATATGAGAGTGTATATGAGAGTGTATATGAGAGTGTATATGAGAGTGTATATGAGTGTGTATATGAGTGTGTATATGAGAGTGTATATGAGTGTGTATATGAGAGTGTATATGAGTGTGTATATGAGAGTGTATATGAGTGTGTATGAGTGTATATGAGTGTATATGAGTGTGTATGAGAGTGTGTATGAGTGTATATTAGAATGTATATGAGAGTGTATGAGGTGTATATGAGGTAGTGTATATGAGTGTGTATGTGGTGTTATATGAGTGTATATGAGTGTGTATGAGGTATGAGTGTGTATATGAGGTGTGGTGTGTATATGAGGTGTATGAGTGTATATGAGGTGTATGAGAGTGTATATGAGTGTGTATATGAGAGTGTATATGAGGTGTATATGGTGTGTATATGAGTGTATGGTGTATATGAGAGTGTATATGAGAGTGTATATGAGTGTATGAGGTGTGTAGTGTATGAGTGTGTATATAGGGTGTATATGAGTGTGTATATGAGTGTATATGTGGTGTATAGAGTGTATATGAGTGTATATGAGTGTGTATATGAGGTGTATATGAGTGTGTATATGAGAGTGTATATGAGGTGTATATGGGTGTATATGAGTGTGTATATGAGTGTATGAGTGTGTATATGAGGAGTGTATATGAGTGTGTATATGAGTGTGTATATGAGTGTATATGAGTGTGTATATGAGAGTGTATGGTGTATATGAGTGTGTATATGAGGTGTATATAGAGTGTATGAGTGTATATATGAGGTGTATATGAGTGTGTATGGTGTATGAGTGTGTATATTAGGTGTATATGGTGTATGAGAGTGTATATGTAAGTGTATAATTAATGAGGTGTATATGAGAGTGTATGAGAGTGTATGGTGTGTAGAGTGTATATGAGTGTATATGAGAGTGTATATGAGTGTGTATATTGAGTGTATATGAGGTGTATATAAGTGTGTATATGAGTGTATATGAGTGTGTATATAGGTATGAGTGTGTATATGAGTGTATGAGGTGTATATGAGTGTATATAGAGTGTATATAGAGTGTATATGGTGTATATGAGTGTATATTAGAGTGTATATGAGTGTATATGAGTGTGTATATGAGTGTGTATAGGTATGTATGTAAGTGTATATGAGAGTGTATATGATTGTGTATAGTTATGAGAGTGTATATGAGTGTGTATATTAGGTGTATATGAGTGTGTATATGAGAGTGTATATGAGGAGTGTATATGAGAGTGTATATAGGTGTATATGAGAGTGTATATGAGTGTGTATATGAGAGTGTATATGAGAGTGTATATGAGTGTGTATATGAGAGTGTATATGAGTGTGTATATGAGAGTGTATATGAGTTATGAGTGTGTTATATGAGGTATATGAGTGTTATGAGTGTATATGGAGTGTGTATATGAGAGTGTATATGAGAGTGTATATGAGTGTATATAGGAGTGTGTATATGAGAGTGTATATGAGTGTGTATATGAGTGTGTATATGAGAGTGTATATGAGTGTGTATATGAGAGTGTATATGAGTGTGTATATGAGAGTGTATATTAGAGTGTATATGAGTGTATATGAGAGTTATAGGAGTGTATATGAGTGTATATGAGAGTGTATAAGAGTGTATATGAGTAGTATGAGAGTGTATGAGGGTTGAGTGTATATGAGAGTGTATAGGAGGTGTATATGAGTGTATATATGAGAGTGTATATGAGTGTATATGAGTGTGTATGAGAGTGTATATGAGAGTGTATATGAGAGTGTATATGAGAGTGTATATGAGTGTGTATATAAGAGTGTATATGAGTGTGTATATGAGTGTGTATATGAGAGTGTATATTAGAGTGTATATGAGTGTGTATATGAGAGTGTATATGAGTGTGTATATGAGAGTGTATATGAGTGTGTATATGAGTGTGTATATGAGAGTGTATATGAGTGTGTATATGAGAGTGTATATGAGTGTGTATGAGAGTGTGTATGAGAGTGTATATGAGAGTGTGTATATGAGAGTGTATATGAGAGTGTATATGAGTGTGTATATGAGAGTGTATATGAGAGTGTATATGAGAGTGTATATGAGTGTGTATATGAGAGTGTATATGAGAGTGTATATGAGTGTGTATATGAGAGTGTATATGAGTGTGTATATGAGAGTGTATATGAGTGTGTATATAGAGTGTATATGAGTGTGTATGAGAGTGTATATGAGTGTGTATATGAGTGTATATGAGAGTGTATATGAGAGTGTATATGAGTGTGTATATGAGAGTGTATTATATGAGGTATATGAGAGTGTATATGAGTGTGTATATGAGAGTGTATATGAGTGTGTATATGAGAGTGTATATGAGTGTGTATATGAGTGTGTATATTAGAGTGTATATGAGAGTGTATATGAGTGTTATATGAGAGTGTATGAGTGTTATATTGAGTGTATATGAGTGTGTATATGAGATGTATATAGGAGGTGTATATGAGAGTGTATATATGAGAGTGTATGAGAGTGTATAAGGAGTGTGTATGAGTGTATATGAGAGTGTATATTAGAGTGTATATGAGGTTATGAGAGTGTATATGAGAGTGTATATGAGTGTGTATATGAGTGTATATGAGTGTATATGAGAGTGTATATGAGTGTGTATATGAGTGTATATGAGTGTGTATATGAGTGTGTATATGAGAGTGTATATGAGTGTATATGAGTGTATATGAGAGTGTATATGAGTGTGTATATGAGTGTATATGAGAGTGTATATGAGTGTGTATATGAGAGTGTATATGAGAGTGTATAAGGAGTGTATTGAGAGTGTATATGAGTGTATATGAGAGTGTATATGAGTGTGTATATGAGAGTGTATATGAGTGTGTATATGAGTGTGTATATAGAGAGTGTATATGAGGTGTATGAGTGTATATGAGTGTATATGAGTGTATATTAGAGTGTATATGAGAGTGTATATGAGAGTGTATATGAGAGTGTATATAGAGTGTATGAGGTGTATATGAGTGTGTATAGGAGAGTGTATATGTGAGTGTATATGAGTGTATATAGTGTATATGAGTGTATATGAGAGTGTATATGAGTGTGTATATGAGTGTGTATATGAGAGTGTATAAGGAGTGTATATGAGAGTGTATATGAGAGTGTATATGAGAGTGTATTAATGAGTGTGTATATGAGAGTGTATATGAGTGTGTATATGAGAGTGTATATGAGAGTGTATAAGAGTGTATATGAGAGTGTATATGAGAGTGTTATATGAGTGTGTATATGAGAGTGTATAGAGAGTGTATAGAGTGTGTATATGAGAGTGTATATGAGAGTGTATATGAGAGTGTATATGAGAGTGTATATATGAGTGTATATGAGTGTGTATATGAGAGTGTATATGAGTGTATATGAGTGTGTATGAGGAGTGTATAGAGAGTGTATATGAGAGTGTATATGAGAGTGTATATGAGAGTTATGAGTGTGTATAAGAGTGTATATGAGTTGTATATGAGTGTGTATATGAGAGTGTATATTAGAGTGTATATGAGTGTATATGAGATGTGTATAGAGTGTATATGAGAGTGTATATGAGTGTGTATATGAGAGTGTATATGAGAGTGTATATGAGTGTGTATATGAGAGTGTATATGAGTGTGTATATGAGAGTGTATATGAGAGTGTATATGAGAGTGTATATGAGTGTGTATATGAGTGTATATGAGAGTGTATATGAGTGTGTATATGAGTGTATATGAGTGTGTATATGAGAGTGTATATGAGTGTGTATATGAGAGTGTATATGAGTGTGTATATGAGTGTATATGAGAGTGTATATGAGAGTGTATATGAGAGTGTATATGTGAGAGTGTATATGAGTGTGTATATGAGAGTGTATATGAGTGTGTATATGAGAGTGTATATGAGTGTGTATATGAGTGTATATTAGAGTGTATATGAGAGTGTATATGAGAGTGTATATGAGTGTGTATATGAGAGTGTATATGAGTGTGTATATGAGAGTGTATATGAGAGTGTATATGAGTGTGTATATGAGAGTGTATATGAGTGTGTATATGAGAGTGTATATGAGTGTGTATATGAGTGTGTATATGAGTGTGTATATGAGTAGTGTATATGAGTGTGTATATGAGAGTGTATATGAGTGTGTATATGAGAGTGTATATTAGAGTGTATATGAGTGTGTATATGAGAGTGTATATGAGAGTGTATATGAGTGTGTATATGAGAGTGTATATGAGAGTGTATATGAGAGTGTATATGAGAGTGTATATGAGTGTATATGAGAGTGTATATGAGAGTGTATATGAGTGTGTATATGAGAGTGTATATGAGTGTGTATATGAGAGTGTATATGAGAGTGTATATGAGTGTGTATAGAGTGTATATGAGAGTGTATATGAGAGTGTATATGAGTGTATATATAGGAGTGTATATGAGAGTGTATATGAGGTGTATAAGTGTATAAGGAGTGTATATGAGAGTGTATATGAGTGTGTGTATTGAGAGTGTATATAGAGTATGGTGTATATAGAGAGTGTATAGTGTATATGAGTGTATATGAGAGTGTATATGAGTGTGTATATGAGGTGTATATGAGAGTGTATATGAGAGTGTATATTAGAGTGTATATGTATATGAGAGTGTATATGAGTGTGTATATGAGAGTGTATATGGAGTGTATATGAGAGTTATTATGTATATGAGTGTGTATATGAGAGTGTATATGAGTGTGTATATGAGAGTGTATATGAGTGTTATGAGATGTATATGAGAGTGTATATAAGTGTATATGAGAGTGTATATAGGTATGAGTGTGTATATGAGAGTGTATATGTGTATATGAGAGTGTATATGAGAGTGTATATGAGTGTGTATATGAGAGTGTATATTAGTGTATGAGTTATATGAGAGTGTATATGAGGTGTATATGAGAGTGTATATGAGTGTGTATATGAGAGGTATATGTGTATATGGTGTATATGAGTGTATATGAGGTGTATATGTGTGTATATGAGAGTGTATATGTGTGTATATGAGTGTATATGAGTGTGTATATTAGAGTGTATATGAGTGTATATGGGTGTATATGAGTGTATATTAGAGTGTATATGAGAGTGTATATGAGGTGTATATGAGTGTATATGAGTGTATATGATGTGTATGAGGGTATATGAGGTGTATGATTGTGTATATGATGGTTGGTGTGTATATGAGGTATGGAGTGTATATGAGTGTGTATATGAGAGTGTATATAGAGTGTATTGAGTGTGTATATGAGAGTGTATATGAGTGTGTATATGAGAGTGTATATGAGTGTGTATATGGTGTATATGAGTGTATATGAGGAGTGTGTATGGTGTAGAGTGTATATGAGTGTGTATATTAGAGTGTATATGAGTGTGTATATGAGAGTGTATATGAGAGTGTATATAGAGAGTGTATATGAGAGGTGTATATGAGAGTGTATATAGAGTGTATATATGAGTGTATATGAGTGTATATGAGAGTGTATATGAGTGTGTATATGAGAGTGTATATGAGTGTATATGATGTGTATATGAGAGTTATATGGTGTATATGAGAGTGTATATGAGAGTGTATATGAGAGTGTATATGAGGTGTATATGAGAGTGTATATGAGTGTGTATATGAGTATATGAGTGTGTATATGAGTGTGTATATGAGAGTGTATATGAGTGTTATATGAGTGTATATATGAGAGTGTATGAGGAGTGTATATGAGGTGTATATGAGAGTGTATATGAGTGTATAAGAGATGAGGTGTATATGAGAGTGTATATGAGAGTGTTATATGAGAGTGTATATGAGTGTATGTGTATATGAGAGTGTATGAGAGTGTATATTAGAGTGTATATGAGTGTGTATATGAGAGTGTATATGAGAGTGTATATGAGAGTGTATATGAGTGTTATATAAGATTGTATATGAGTGTGTATATGAGAGTGTATATGAGTGTGTATATGAGAGTGTATATGATTGTGTATATGAGTGTATATGAGAGTGTATGATGGAGTGTATATGAGAGTGTATAGAGTGTGTATATTAGAGTGTATATGAGGTGTATATGAGAGTGTATATGAGAGTGTATGTGTATATGAGAGTGTATATGAGTGTGTATATGAGAGTGTATATGAGAGTGTATATGAGTGTATATGAGAGTGTATAAGGAGTGTATATGAGAGTGTATATGAGTGTGTATATGAGAGTGTATGAGTGTGTATATGAGTGTATATAGTTATGAGAGTGTATATGAGTGTGTATATGAGAGTGTATAAGGTGTATATGAGTGTGTGTATATGAGAGTATATGAGAGTGTATGAGTGTATAGAGTGTATATGAGAGTGTATATGAGTGTGTATATGAGAGTGTATATATGAGAGTGTATAAGGAGTGTATATGAGAGTGTATAAGTTATGAGAGTGTATATGAGGTGTATATGAGTGTGTATATGAGAGTGTATATGAGTGTGTATATGAGAGTGTATATGATATGTATATGAGTGTGTATATGAGAGTGTATATGAGTGTGTATATGAAGTGTATATGAGTGTATATGAGAGTGTATATGAGTGTGTATATGAGAGTGTATATGAGTGTATATGAGAGTGTATGAGGTGTATATGAGTGTGTATATGAGAGTGTATATGAGTGTGTATATGAGTGTATATGAGTGTGTATATGAGTGTGTATATTAGAGTGTGTATAGGTGTATATGAGTGTGTATATGAGAGTGTATTAGAGTGTATATAAGTGTGTATATAGTGTATGAGAGTGTATATGAGTGTGTATATGAGAGTGTATATGAGAGTGTATAAGAGTGTGTATATGAGAGTGTATATATGTAGAGTGTATATGAGTGTGTATATGAGAGTGTTGGTGTATAAGGGTGTATATGAGGTTATATGAGTGTATATGAGGTGTATATATGAGGTGTATATGAGAGTGTATATGAGTGTATATGAAGTGTATATATGTGTATATGAGAGTGTATATGAGGTGTATATGAGTGTGTATGAGAGTGTATATGAGTGTATATATGAGAGTGTATATGAGAGTGTATATGAGTGTATATGAGGAGTGTATATGAGAGTGTATATATGAGAGTGTATGAGAGTGTATATGAGTGTGTATATGAGAGTGTATATGAGAGTGTATATATGAGAGTGTATAGTGTATATGAGTGTGTATATGAGGTGTATATGAGTGTATAAGAGTGTATATAGAGGTGTATATGAGTGTGTATATGAGAGTGTATGAGAGTGTATATGAGTGTATAAGAGTGTATATGGAGTGTATATGAGTGTATATGAGTGTATATGGAGTGTAAAGGTAGTGTATATGAGTGTATATATGAGTTGTATATGAGTGTGTATATGAGTGTGTATATGAGTGTGTATATGAGAGTGTATATGAGAGTGTATATGAGAGTGTATATGAGTGTGTATATGAGAGTGTATATGAGAGTGTATGAGTGTGTATATGAGTGTGTATATATGTATATGAGAGTGTATGTAGTGTATGAGTGTATATGAGTGTATATGAGAGTGTATATGAGAGTGTATATATGAGAGTGTATATGAGAGTGTATATGAGAGTGTATATGAGAGTGTATATGAAGTGTATATGAGAGTGTATGTAGTGTGTATATGAGTGTGTATGAGAGTGTATATGAGGAGTGTATATGAGAGTGTATATGAGAGTGTATATGAGAGTGTATATATGAGAGTGTATATGAGAGTGTCTATGAGAGTGTATGTGAGTGTGTATATGAGTGTGTATATGAGAGTGTATATGAGAGTGTATATATGAGAGTGTATATGAGAGTGTATATGAGAGTGTATATATGAGAGTGTATATGAGAGTGTATATGAGAGTGTATGTGAGTGTGTATATGAGTGTATATGAGAGTGTATATGAGAGTGTATATATGAGAGTGTATATGAGAGTGTATATGAGAGTGTATATGAGAGTGTATATGAGAGTGTATATGAGAGTGTATATGAGAGTGTATATGAGAGTGTATATGAGTGTGTATATGAGGAGTGTATGTGAGTGTATATGAGGTGTATGGAGAGTGTATATGAGAGTGTATATGAGAGTGTATATGAGTGTATGTGAGTGTATGTGAGTGTGTATATGAGAGTGTATATGAGAGTGTATATATGAGAGTGTATATGAGAGTGTATATGAGAGTGTATATATGAGAGTGTATATGAGAGTGTCTATGAGAGTGTATGTGAGTGTGCATGTGTGTGCCCTGTGATTGTCAGCTAATGTATACAGGAAACCGAATATGGCATTAGCTCACAGCCTGCACATTATAAACAACAACTGAAGCCGTTATCTAACTTGAGGCGATGCAGAGCTGAAATAAAACAAGCAAACAAAAAGCATGGACACATGAGTCAATATAAAAGACAATACTGAATTAGAAATCACGGAGGGAAAAATAAAGTGGGGGATCACTGGATACTGAGTGTAGTAGAAAAGCTAAGCAATACAAAAGGTAAACTGTAAAGGTAAGCTAAGTGTGTTGCTGAGGGAAAATAGAGGAATTGAGAGAATATCAGAGAATACTGAGAGAAATAGAGGATGGTTTGTAGCCCTAGAACAGCAGGTTTTGATTGTGGTGCTGAGAGAAGCAATGGATAAGCGAGACTCTCGCATGTAGAGAATGTGCAGCCCTGAGCAGAGGTTCACATTATCCTCCATTACAGTGCACATTAGTTTCAGCTTCCCTCTCAGCCATTCACTCTTAAAGGTCATGCCAGGAAGTGCCAGCACCTGAAAAGTCATGTTGGCTCTGATAGGAGCATGTGCTTGATTAGAGCTCCAGTCTCATGAGGCTTGAACAGAGCGACAGCTGATGGTGAGACAGGGAACTCGGTTGGGGGTGTGTGTGAAAAGGGGAGGAATTGTGTGGATGGAAGACTGAGGGCAAATAGCTCCAGGTGAGACAGGGAGATAAGGGAGAGACAGCGAACTACCGGTGAAACATGAAGCTAGAGTTGAAACAGGGTGCTTGTGGGTGAGGTTGAGGGGGTCGCAAGGAGCCTTGAGTGAGTCAGGGAGCTAAGATGAGACAGAGAACCAAGCGTAAAGTCAATGTCAATGAACCTGGAAGTGCTGCATGCTCCAGCGCTCTGCGTCAGGGGAAGTCTCTGACAGGTGAGACAGGGGGCAGATGATTAGATAGGGAACTGAGGATAAGACAGGATGCTGTGAGGAGATATAAAGGTAAGTCAGGGGTTGAGCATGGGCATGAGGACAGGAATGAGATCAGGGTGAGCAAAAAGCGAGAGTGAGACAGGGAAGCTACAGTAAGGTGAGACACAGGCGTGAGAGGAATGGAAGCTAAAGGAGCTGAGATTGAGACAGGGACGTGAGGATGATCAGGGAGTTGAGAGTAAGACCGTGAGCCGAGGGCGAGACTGAAAGAAGGACAAGCGGATTGGGAGCCAACTGGATCCCAGTCTCAACCAGATGTCTTGTGAAGCTTTCTTAAAAAAATAAAAAAATAAATAGTGTTATTCCTATCTATGTTTGTAATTTGTTTTGTCTGTTCATCCTGAAAATATATATATTTGTTGTTTGGGCAAATTTAAGTGGGAGGGTTTTCTAGATAAGGCGTTAAAGCTACAATACACAGTAACTCGCTATCGACACAGGGCCATTGTGTGGCGAGAATCGTCTCAAGCCAATACACATATTCCATTTAACAGTTTGTTCACGTCATGGTGGCTTAGCGGTTAGAACATTTGTCTTGCACCTCCAGGGTTGGGGTTCAAGTCCCACCCTTACACGCTCTCCCCGTGCCTCAAGAGCTTCCTTCAGATACTCCAGTTTCCTCCCCCTGCCCAAAGACATGTGTTGTAGGCTCACATTTCCAAATTGTCTCTAGTGTGTGATTGTGCCCTGTGATGAGCTGGCATCCCATCTAGGGTGTCCCCTGCCCTGTGCCCCGAGCTCACTGGGATACGCTCCAGGCTCCCCTGCAGCGCCGTGTAGGATAAGCGGCATGCAAAACGGATGGCTGGGTTTTCGCTGTGCTGATATGATTCACCACAAGTTACATCACAATGTCAGCACACTTCTATACTTGCAAGCATTACAATTATGACTCAATTAAAAATGACTCGTAATTATCATACAGTATTCGCCAGATACAGCATCACTGCTGCATTGCTCCATCCACCCCCAATAATAATCACTGCACCTCTGCACTGACCTCTTATGGTGGTCCCTGTTTATGGATGGACGGCTAAAAAAAAACACTGTATTCCTACAAAGTGCCCCTATTTGGCAGGTTTTAGCTGACAGAGGGGTGTATGTGTGTAGTTACACAGCCCCAAAATGGCACCTCATTGTATGACATACACTACCATTAACATTCTAATATTTCCCTTTATTATAAACACATTACAAATAGGAATGTGCAGTCCTGATCATTTTCTCCTGTTCTGTGTCTGCTGCTCACGGAAATTTCTACTGAGATGCTGTAGTCGTCAATTTTTACTGTCAATCACAGCCGAGACACACTTCTGCGTTATCTAGTGGCATGTGTGTGGTGCTTTCTGTAATGTCGCGGCCAATATTGTGCAGGATCGCTATTTATTTAGAGAAATTCCTTCATCGCAGGAGGAGGCCCGGCAGTTGCTTAGCAACAACAGTATTATTTTTGGAGTGTGTGATTAATATTAAGTGTCCTTTGAATAGCGCCACAAACACACGCTTTTGTGTGTGTGTGTGTGTGTGTGTGTGTGTGCATATGCCTGTGCGTTGTCATCTCTTAACTTCCTTAGAGAGGTAATAGAGACTCGACTCGTTTACTTTAATTGAATTTTAATTTGATTTAAATCAAACAAGCGCGGCGGCGCATGCGGGCGGGCGAGAGTTTCCTGTGACCTCCCTCCTCCGCTCTCCTGTTTCCATTTCGTCGACTCGTGCTCTCTCGCCTTCCCCATGACTCACGTTTCGCTGCCAGCAAATGGCTCCTGCTTGAGTTCCTTCTCTGTTTTCTTTCTTTTTGGATCCTCAAACATGTCTCTTCTCTCCTTCCTGTCGTTCCTTCCTTCCCCATTCGTTCCTTTCGGTGCTATTTCTTCTCTGCTGTCGATTCGGTGTGGTTCTCAGTTCGTCTGATGGTTTCTCTCGGCAGAATACCGCTGCAGGCCTGTTGCAGTATGTGATACACTTTGTTGATTCTGCATGTATAAAAATCCTCTTCCGCATACCGAGAGCTTCTGAAAACCATTAAAAAACTCGAATGATTTCGCGTGGAATAGATCCTGGCGTGTGAAAGATAGCAGGAAGGAGCCAGTGTGCAGATAGACACAGGACTGCAGAAATGTTCACGTCTACATTTATTCTTTTGGCAGATGTTTTTATCCAAAGTTCCACACAAATAAGGCAAAACACAACCCAAGCATACAGCTGATGGTTAAGGGTCTTACCCAAGCGCCCAATAGTGAATGTCTGGCTGAACTCGGATTTGAACTTACATCGGGCAGAGAACCAAATTGGCTGATTTTCTTTTCTTCTTCCCCTTCTTGTCCCTTCACTACATGTTGTTAAATTGTTCCATTTCACTGGTTGTCCAGGGTGTTGGTAAAAACAAGTCTCCTAGGAGATTGACATTTATATCGTGCACTTTAATCTTTGAGCTATCTGTAGACAAAGAAAAATAACAGCCAAAGTCAACAGCAAAAAATAAATAAAATAAAAATAGGGGTCATGTTTACCTGTGCCCTTCTCATCATGATGATTTTATCTGATTAATAGAACACCAGCGAGTAAATTACAGACATTGTCTGCCACTGAAAGTATATTTTACATTTGACGGGATGTGATGTTAGCTCTGAACCACCCAGGTAAAGGTAGGATCACCGGCTTACTGATATATAAGGTATTTTATTTATAATAGTCATAAAATGCAGTTCTCACGTCTTCTGAATGAAGATGCACCAGTCTCTCTGCTACCCCCAGACTCCATTAACAGGAGAAAGTGGGGGGAAAAAAAAATCAGCAAATGATATAGACCAGAAACATCCAGTCAATTAGGACAAGCTGATGTCTCTACTTGCCTGTCAATCATGGTGGATTTAGAGAGCTGCACCAGAGTATTGCACCAGCCTTCAGGAGGTCTCACTTTAATAGAGACGTACACATGTTTTAGGAGGCGTGACAATTACAGGGAACACTGAAGGAATGGGTTGGATTTACAAAAGCACTGACTTTTTAAATACACCGACGTTTACGTTTGTAAATGTACATCCTTAGTGTTTCTGAACGCGATGCGACCGCCGAGACCCATTATAGCAACGTCATGCTTTTATTGTTTGTTTTTAAACATGATGATGATGAGAATAACGCCTACTGGAGAAATATTTTAGACTCTTGCTTCATTAAACTCTCAGTCTTAAGTAAGTAGCGTATAGCGTTACAGTGTCATCCATCACCACTAATCGCTAAGCTAGTTAGCATCTCGGCTTTGTAGAGGATTACCAAATGTAAAGGGAAGGTTCGTATCGATAATATTGATATCTCCGCTCCTTAGTAAGCTGCTTCTTTTTTGCACTTTTCGGTCAAAACGGCTTGAAAGGCACACGCGGTCTGGAGAAATCTCAGGCTGGAGGATAAGGAAGGAAACCAAACAGCATTTCTTTGTGGGTTATTTTGGTCTCGTGGATGGGGAAGGGGAAATATATAACGGAGAATAATTGTGTACCTCTAAAGTGTATGTACTGCGTATGGTACCTGATGACAGCTGGGTGCACCTAATAAACCAGCAGCGCAGTGCATATGAACGTACGAACGTACACATATCCGAGCATTAAACCAGCTGTGTGCGTTTATTACTAGCGTTATATTTATCCTTGGCTTTCAAGCATACGTATAGGGATGTGCAGTTTCTAATCATTTTGTTGAATGTTTGCGATCTAGGTTTCTTGCTCACAGTATTTACTGGAACACAATGGCAGTCTATCGTCCTGTCAATCACAGCTGAGACACACTCCTGCATGATCTAGTACAGTATGTGTCTCTTTCCATAATGTTCTGGCCAATATCGTTCACTATTTCTATCCATCCATCCATCTCCTTATACACAGGAATCAGGAGTCGATCCCAGGTGACTCGGAGCACAAGGTGAGGTATACACCCTGGACGGCGTGCCAACACATCGCCATCGGGCAAACAATACACACACACACACACACACACACACACACACACACACACACACACACACACACACACGTTACGGACAATTTAGAGATGTCGATCCGTCTACAGTGCATGTCTTTGGACTGGGGGAGGAAACCGGAGCACACGGAGGAAACCCCTGAAGCACGGGGAGAACATGCGAACTCCGCACACACGGTGTAGAGGTGGGAATCAATCCCCCGACCCTGGAGGTGCGATTCGAACGCGCTAGAGACTACACCACTGTGTCTGTTCACTATGTGTGATCACTAGGTATTTGCAGAACTGGAGCATTTTAGTAAGAAATTCTTGTTAAAGTGAGTATCTCGGTATTTACTAGGCTTATCAATCAGCATTTCTTACCAGGATATTAATATGTAATATTCATATTAACCAACATTCTTGCACAGTACAATAAGGGTAGGGGTGATACATACTGGGATTATATGATATGCTTGTGTTGAGTGCTGCAAATATTAATATCTGTATCTGTATTCGGATTTAAGTCATTTTTTATTGACCCGATGGTCCTGGAAACACTGTGGGTGGGTGGGTGGCGAAGTGGGGGGGCTAATGGGTAGAACAAAGGTAGAAATGACATCGGAGTCAGCTTAGGTGTTAGAGTTATTATTTTTCTTTACACTTGCCTGTGATAGTTTCTCATGAATTTAGTTGGGTCTATTTCTTTTTAAAAAATAAATAAATAAATAGACCAGTGACCCTGACCAGATAAAACCGCTTCATGTTTATTTTAATGAACGGAGTCTTCGTCCTGTGAGCGTGAAACTCGCACCCATCATACTCCTCATACCTTCAGTCCTACACCCACATCGTATGGAAGTAAATACCTTAAATAGACGCCCTTTCTGGCAAGCTTTCGGGGAAGAAAGAAAGAATTTCGTATTCATTTAGAACACGTCGTCCGCTCAATCCGAATAATGTATCCGTGTTCGGTTACATCCCTTTTATACACAATACGTGTATAATATATTTGTCCTCGGTGACAATCTGAATGCAAGTTTGGCAAACCGATTGTGTGTGTGTGTTTGTTTTTGTGTGTGTGTGTGTGTGTGTGTGTGTGCACGCACGCGCAACAGCAAGCTCTCCCTGGCGGCCGCTAATAATGCTATGATGGGTTCAGCCAAAGCTCATTCTCTCCATCATTCAACTCCAAAAAATGACTTATCTCCAACGTTCATTTTTCATTCCTTAACACCAAGGCACAGCGTGCAAAGTTTATTATATAACGCTAGTCTATTACCCACACAGCAATAAATGTTCAGGTTTTAACCAGAGAGTTCTGTGGCACAGAGAGAGAGAGAGAGAGAGAGAGAGATAGAGAGAGTACTCATACCAGCATTATACAGCTGACAAGAAGCACTCTTCTTTCATACGACTCTGAATGTCCTGGTGTATGAGTCAGGGCAGAGCCACACCAATTATTTGCTAATTCTGTCGTGCTTCTTCTCCCTCCACTGTCTCTTCGTAGCTCTTTCTCTCTCTGTAATCCATTGCTCTGTGTAATTAGATGTCACCGGGAGCTTACACCTATTCTTATCTGAGGTAGAGAGAGTTTGTGTGTGTGTGTGTGTGTGTGTGTGTGTTTGAGAGGAAGAGAGAGAGAGAGAGAGAGAGAGACTATGTGACAGAGAAATCCAAGCCAGAAAGTGGACAGACATATGGTGGTACAGACAGAACCACACACACACACACACACACACACACACACACAGCGCAGATCCAGACCAAAGGCTGGCAGTGCCAGAGGCATCACGTGTGTATGGCTCCGGAGTCTCCGTGCTGTCCTGTTTTCTCCCCTTGCTTTGAAGACAGAACATGGCCAGAGTTTGCGCAATATGCTCCAATCTGCTCTCGCAGGCAACACACACACACACACACACACACACACACACACACACACACACACACACACACACACACACACTGACTCCTGGCCAAACAAACAGACGCGCCTCCATCCAACACACATGCACACACATGCATATGGAAGCAGACACACACACACACACACACACACACACACACCGATGTTGCGGCTCTATCCTGAATCAGCCTGCTAAAGATTTCAGCACTGTATGAGGCCAATATTGTTGGGAGACTCGGAGTAAAGGATTTGCATTTATAAGTGTGGCTTCCTTTCAGAGCTACAACAATGCAGCGCTATGTGATGATGTCGGCTCACGATAGAAACTCCTCGCTCCCGCAAACACAGAGACAAAGAGAGCGATGCGAAAAGATGATCCAATCTTACATCATGATTCTCCGTTAAAAAGATCTCGCATCATTGTGAGAACGCTTACGTCGGTTTACTCGTGAAATCAATGACCTCTCGCTCACGTCTGATGAAAAACTAATAATCCAAAAAAAAAACAAATATTACATACGGGAAAGATCTAGTATTCAAACGGAATTGAACATACGTTTTATACTCGCGGCAGACGGAGAAAACATTATCAGAGTGAACGTTAACAAAACGCTGGTGTAGAATATACAGTACGTAGCTCACCTATGAAATAACATTCACAGGTAATATCCCTTTCAGGACTATATACACAAACAAATAAAGAAAGAAATAATGTCTGCCATAAATGACACACAATTATTCAGAGACCTTTTTTTTATATCAACAGTCATTTAGCCAGAACCTGTGAGTTATTGTTCAAAAACACACCACAAGTGCAGTATTTTTCTCCCTAATAAAATGGCAATACACGTATATACTAGACGGCGACCGATCTTGCCGATAACCCATATTTACAGAAATAAACAGTACTGACTGTACTGTGAAAATGAAATAAATATATAAATATTAATATATATGAACTATTAATAAATATTAAAGTAAATATATATATATATATATATATATATATATATATATATATATATATCCACACTGAACCAAAAAGTAACACTCCAAATAGCAAAGAAAAATATAGACGTCCAAAATGAACAAAAAACACTTCAAATAACACGACAAAAATTTATCAGTGACAGTTTATATTTCGCCTCTAGGGGCCGCTCTCGTACTGTATAATAATAATAAATGCTCCAGCAACTGACGCAACCGGGAAAAACCATCGGTGCGGATTTTTGCCGAAGAGCAACAGTTCCATCAAACGTCAAGCAACAGTTCCATCAAGCCGATTGATCAGCAAAACCTGTTCAATCGGTCGACCTGTGGTATAAACATTATATGAAACTGGAACGATTCGCATGTGTTTTGAACTCTCCGATATGAACTGGCTCTGCCTGGAAGCCCCGCCCACATGCTATAGACTGAATTGGGCAGGCACCGTTGGCTTTCCTTTGTCAAGGTAAATGAAGAATGTTTTGAATTTATTCGAATGTAATAACATTGAACTGCCAACCCTGCGATTACCCTGCGACAACCCGCTCTACTCGTTCAAACACTTTGAGTAACAGAGAAAAGCTCTACCATGTGGGCAACTCATTTGTAACAGGACTATATATATATATATATATATATATATAAAATTAAAAAGAACTGTTACGGATTGTTTTTATTGCACATTACTGCATAATCATCTAAAAATCCACCATCCAGCACAGTTTTCACAATTGCCCCTGCCATCACGCAGTTCCCGACTGTGCATCTAGTAATATTAATACACCTCCTTAAACCTGAAATGTTGGAAACACTCATTTTCCTGTCTATTTTTGAAACGGTACTGTAAATTGTGACCATGGAAGAATCAACACCGCACAAGCCTAGTGTATGGTATTAATAATATCCTGTGAATAACAAATTGCAGCAAGTGGGTATGCTAGAAGAAAATCATATATATGTAGGCTACAGAAATCTGAAATCAGGATACATGAATATGCGTAAAGAATCTATTTATAATGACACTGTGGCACTCTGAATCAAAATCGCATCAGATTGTGAGGTCACTAGAGATTCCCACTCCTACACATGAACACACAATGCTGCTGTGAAGCCCAACAGAAATCTCACTCCACTCTGTGTTATTAATATAACTGTCTAACCTTTGGTTATCTCTTCATGCTCTCTCTCTCTCTCTCTCTCTCTCTCTCTCTACCAGATCGATGCAGTTGTCATGGCCCCCAGGGGCAATTCCACCTTGGACCACTAGAGGGTACCCCTGTTTCCCGTGTAGAACTTCTTCCTCTGTTGTCTCCCTCCATTTTCTGTGTAACCTTACTCATGTGTTTCTTATTTCCCTGATGCGTGCTCTTATGTTTGTTATGCTTGTGTTATTTGCACTATGTTTTTGATTATTTAGCATTTTTCTTAGTGTTTACTTTCTAGTTTCTTTACTTCGGATAATCCTGGTTCCTAGTGTGTCTACTCCTCGTGTTTGTCCCTTAAGTCCTTGAGCCTGTTCCCTGTGTTGTCTTCAATAAAGAAGCTGTACACCTGCATCCGCCTCTCCGAACTCTGCCCTGTGACAGAATGCTTCAGCCACACATGGATGGAACCCAACTCCAGTGCTGTTATGGAAGTGGGTTTTGGCTCTCGAGGTGAAGCAGGGATACCCTTAGAGCCCCCCAGAGCCCTACCTCTAAGCCACGCCTTAAGGGGAGGGCTCTAGCTGCCCCCGACATACTGCAACCACCATGTTGGCATTATCATGTGACCTTCGACGTCAACATGAACACGAAAATCTTAAACAGACCATCAAATGAAAGCGACCGCACTAACGGCAAAAATGCACGTCAGGAAAATTGACTGAATTAGCAATTTAATGTGGGCGGGGTTACTCTTACTCATGTGTTTCTAATTTCCCTGATTGGTTAGTGCTCTATTTAAGCTCCCTGTGTTTCCTGCTTAGTTACTGGAGCGGTAACTCACGTCAGGTCATGGCTGAGTTTCTGGTGTTCTTATGTTTGTTATGCTTGTGTTAAGAAGTTCTGCACGTGCATCCGCATCTCTGAACTCTCCCCTGTGATGATGGATAGATAGGATAGATAGATAGATGGATGGATAGATAGATAGATAGATGGATGGATGGATGGATGGATGGATGGATGGATGGATGGATGGATGGATGGATGGATGGATAGATAGATAGATAGATAGAACAAACACAGGTCGCTCTTACCTATTTGCATGTCTATGGTGAGGAGTTTGCTTTCAGAAGGGAATAGGATCTTTGGAGGATCTTCAGTCAGAGGAGCTGTAACACACACACACACACACACACACACACACTGTTAGAATGACCATCAATATCACATTGTACTGGCTCCTTTATATAACCAGGTTCAGTAAAGTGCATCTAAATCACACGCAAATATGCCACAGATATTTCTGCTTTGCTTCTCTCGGTCCATTTCTAACACACGCTGTCACACACTCACTCGCTATCATCGCTTTAGAATTTCTCTCGCTGCGTAGGCAGTCTGCAAATTACAGGTCATTCCCTCCAGCCCAGCTCAGCGCTCTCTCTCTCTCGCTCTCTCTCTCGCTCTCTCTCTGTGTGTCCTGCTCTCTCGAGACTGCTCCAGTCTTATTTGTTCAGTTACAGTCGTTCGAGCACATGCAAATACAACAAACTGCTTTCCTCCTTGTGCACTTGCACATGTGCATGCTGTAATCTGGGGAGGTTATGGGATGCGCGAGGGTGAAGGTTTGCGTGTGTGTGGGTTTACGTGTGCGAATGGATCGACGCGATGGAGACGAGAGAGGAAATTAGAGCAGGTGAATTATAGGCACCGGTGTATGGGTCGTGTTCGTAACTGCAGACTGACTTTGAGCTGAGTGCGTGTGTGTGTGTGTGTGTGAGAGAGATGTGGTGTGTGGTTAACAGACGTGGGCACTGGTGGAGCTTTAAGCCGTGTGATCGCTCATCCAAAATCCAATTTTCCTTCGCCGGCAGAAAGCGCACTGGCCCTTCCCGCCAGATTAGTCCGGGCCAGTGGCGGCTGGCAAGAAGCAAATTAATGAATTACTCTGGTGGAATATATTCTCATCACAGCCCTGACCCACAGCGCAGACTTTCCAGGCAGCCGGAGGAATGCGCTCAAACACACACACACACACACACACCAAGTTTTTTGAAGTCATACACGTGCTTTTATTTACAATCCTCTCCCGAGAAGTCCCTCAGCGATGACATATACACTCAATCAGTCCTCCTGCTTCAATCACTCCTTCAACCTGAGACAAAGTTAGTTCAATTAACGACACATAAGCAACAATATTCAAGTTTTAAAGGTCAAGCGTGTGCCAATTCTCTCAGGATGCTCTAGATTAAAAAAAACGCTCGATTCTCAGCCTCTTTCTGAGGACGGCTGGAAAATACGGAATTGTTATTATGCGTAGCGGCTCGCCCGTGGGATGTAACCGTAATTGGGCACAAATCGGGTAAAGTAGTGCAGTCAAATGGAAAATATTACGTTTAAATTGGGATCAAGTCAAATGAGTATTCTAAAGCACTCCGATCTAAACGACGCTATGTAATTAGAGCCTTTATTCCTGCGCACGCTATTACACTTTAGACGGAATATTTTACTGTGACAAGCCAAAGAAAGGCAGAGAGAAGCACGGAGCATCTCCGAAATGAAATGAAACGCCATCTACATCTGACTGAAGGATGATACATTAGCACAGCGCTAATGTATCATTCCCTCCCGCCAAAAAAAAGGCATCCATATTTGCTTAATAAGGACTCGGTGTAAAGCACTGTAGCACATATGCTAAACGCTCTCGTCAACAGTAATGCATTAATGATGAATGCAGAACCCCATCCCCCAAGGGAGGAGGGACAGCGAGACGGTTTTCATGTGTCCGCTCCTTCGCTCCTGGTGAGAGAGCTGGGAAAGCGGTGGTGTGGGCTGGCTCAGGGACAAGGGATGGGAGGGGGTGTGATGGGGGGGGATGGCGTGCAGAAGGAGAGGAGAGGAAGATAGAGGACTGCGAGCCAGCACTGTGGGGGAGCGGTTAGACGTGGCAGGATGGAATCTACCGAGAAAAAAGGAGGAGGTGGAGGAGGATGGGGGGGAGAAAAGTGGTCCTCTATTTAACCTCTACTTTCCAGTGTGTGTGTGTGTGTGTGTGTGTGTGTGTGTGTGTGTGAGAGAGAGAGAGAGCTGTCGTTCTAGCATGCACACACATACATACCCACTCAGACTGTTCATACGGTTTGTGACTGACAGACTGAGAGTAGGAGAAGTGTTATAGTACAGACTCCTTCTGAGATTCACAGCTCTTTTTCCCCACACACACACACACACACACACCGGGCGAAATAAACTGTCTCCTAGTCGCCGTCTCCGCTGTCTATTACACGAGTTTCCCTCAAACGTGTGTGTCAATAATAGATCTGAACTCGAAATCGCAAAAAACGAACCCCCGGAGCCGCTACGATGCTTCTCCGTCCGCGGATCAGGACACGCCCGTCCGAGTCCACACGGTACACACGATCACATACAGCCCTTACACACCCCTATCACACGCTCGGGTCCGCGCCGGAGTCCGAAATAGCCGTAGGCGTAACCGAGGTGCGAGCCCGCCGCCGAGATGCCGCGCCGAACGCGACGAGCTTTGCCCTTCCTTTTTAAGTGTGTTCCTCGCTATAGAAAATAGGGCAACGTTCGATGCTTCAAAAGACACGAGGAGCTATTTGGGGAGTACGCTGTGGCCCACAGAAGTGCATATGTTCCACTTTAGAGAACCATCCTGATCCCGTCGAGCTGTTTTACTGTCACAGCAAGAGCTTTCTATAGAGACTTACTCATGGGCATGTGCTCTTGACAAAATCAAACACACACACACACACACATACTGTAGGAAATCCAAGCTAAAACGTCAGAAGATGAAGGAGACACACCCGAGTGAGATACATTAAAAATTAATCGATGTTGCAAGCATCGCTCTGTGTGTGTGTGTGTGTGTGTGTGTGTGTGTGCTAAGGACCTAGACACTTAGCAAGAATTTAGCAGCTTCTGTAATTAAGCCTTAATTAATTATGATTACATAACACTCCACCATGATTAAGGACACAGACTCACACACACACACACACACACACACACACACAGGTACGTGCACACACACACACTCACACACACACACTTTGCCCTGATTAGACCTAACAGATGCATGGTTGTTGTGAGTATGTGTAAAGTATGTGTGATCACAACCCCAGTGCACCATGGGAAGCCTGCGCGAGCTCGAAACAACATCAGGAAGAGAAAAGTGCGCTGAAGCATCAGCACACATGCACTATGGATGGTTATGCTTCCTCCAGAGAAGAATAATTATCTGTAGCGATCTCTAAAGCACGAGTATTTCTTTCTAGTCTTGCTCGATCACCAGGCTTGAACTCCGTAGCTGCTGCTCCGAAGCCGTT
The DNA here is from genome assembly GCA_012411365.1 of Ameiurus melas. Lineage (NCBI taxonomy): Eukaryota > Metazoa > Chordata > Actinopteri > Siluriformes > Ictaluridae > Ameiurus > Ameiurus melas. The sequence goes on along the minus strand of CM022758.1, from coordinate 32,304,510 downwards.
TCTGCGCCTCGAACACGAGGGAGCGTGTCTTCCTGTTTCTATAGTGATTCAGTAGCGTGGGCACCGTTGTGCTAAGGTGTGCAGATCAGAGAAAGGATTGGCATCGCCCTTGGCACACCTCCACAGGCCCTTCTCGCACACACACACATCCATACACATGCACAGCATCCAGTCCCAATCTGCTGTTGGCATGGTCACCACACAGGTGGCCATGGAAACTGTAATCTGAAATAGCTTTCACACAGAAAAAAATGTGTAAGTACATCAGCGTCCGTGTTTCCATGAAGCTCTGCCCATGTAAAGCTTCGAGACAAGCAATTAGACTCCTAACACGCTTAGTGTGGCAGAGACCAAAGCGGTGTTCGTGTTGATAAGTAGGTCTACGGTTCCCTTAATCAGTACCGAATCAATGTTCTCGTGCTCTTTACGGAAGTCTTCTTCAGTTCAGTTCTCCGAGTCCAGCTAATTTATCTGCTTCTATTGTGTTGGGTTTCTATTCTTATGAAAAGGAATCTACAGTCGAGGTCTTAAGTTTACACACCCCTTGCAGAATCTAACGCTAATATGAGACCGATGATACAAATCCCCTGTTGTTGTTCATTTAGTGCTGTCCTGAATGAACTATTTCACATGAGAGATGTTTACATAAAGTCCACAAGACAGGATAATAACCCAAGTTACACGAATTACCCCCGTTCAAAAGTTTACACACCCTTGATTATTAATACCGTGTGTCGTTACCCGGATGATCCACGACGTGATGTGTTTATGTTTCGTGAGAGTCCCTTGTTCGTCCCGAGCGGTTAAACTGCCCGCTGTTCTTCAGAGAAATCCTCCAGGTCCTGAGCATTCTTTATGTTTCCAGAATCATCTGCATATTTGAGCCCTTTTCCAACAGCGGCTATATGATGTCGAGATCCATCTTTTCACACCGAGGACGACTGAGGGACTCGTACACGACTATTATACATGGTGCAAACATTCACTGATGCTCGAGAAGGCAACACGATACATTAAGAACCAGGGGGGTGTAAACTTTTGAACAGGATTAGAATTGTTCATATTTTGTTAAAAGATCTTGTTATTTTCATTTAGTACCGCCCTTCAGACACTACATGAGATATTTCCATGTTTTCTAGAAGACAAGAAAACAAACAAAAACAATTTACACCCATGATCCTGCTCAAAAGTTTAGACCCCCCCGCTCCCAATTGTGTAAATGTTGTTATTATTGTGTCTTGTGGACGTGTTTTCCTTGTGTCCTTGTTTGTATGTAAACATCTCTCATGTGAAACAGTTTATTCAGGACAGAACTAAATAAACAACAACGTGGGATTTTGATCATCCATCATTGGTTCATATTTTTAAAATATGAACATTATTGCAGATTCCGCAAGGCGCACGTGAACTTATGACCTCGGCTCTATTCTCCGAAACGTAGTCTTTACAGAACCATACACAACATTAAAAACCAGTAATTCACAGAAGTGTCAAATGTAATGGAAGATGATTTGTTGTAATCTCCGCAGAGTATTATGGATCATTTGTTGTTTGTGTGAGATAAGGAGTGTGTGAGGAGACTGTGTGTGTCTATAATTTGATAGGAAATGATAGTCAATCATACTCAGTCATCTCTGTTCACATTTATCTCCCCTAATAATATCAGTGTCCTCTAAACACACACACATACACACACACACACACACACACACACACACACACACACGAGCAGTTGTGATATCTTTGTCTTCATTGTGACATTTTAATCCAGTTTTCTCCCTGATTGACTTTCTTGCAGAACAGTCTCCATCAGTGTGTGTGTGTGTGTGTGTGTGTGTGTGTGTGTGTGTGTGCAAATAGAGTATTAAAGCTAATATACCTTGCCCTGACTGAGATATCTTCTTGTCATACAGATTAAGATTTTACATGTTGAATTTGAATTGCATTGAGTATACTTTGCAATGTACACACACACACACACACACACACACACACACACACACACACACACACACACACACACACACACACACACACACACACACACACACACACACACACACACACACAAAGCCAGAAGGTCTAAAATCATGTTTGCAGTAATAGATTGTCAGCACATACTCAAAAACAAGAAAGCCATTCTGTGTCTCTGAGCTGTTACCTTTCTCAGGCTGAAGGCCATCAGACTTTACAAGAAGAGAAAAAAAAAATCCAAGTGAACTGATGTAGCACGAGGAGCAGACACCAGAGCAATTACCGCAAGCATACTGCTGTTGAAAATGGCCCGCGTCTGGAAGTGCGCCACAATCCAGCACTCCAACAGGCCTACCGCATATACACAACTCAACTGTGAACATTTGGACCAGTTCAATTATTTCTGGAACTTTATTTGGAAATCGGACTATATCGGTCTAATCTCGGCCATATGCCGGATTTATTCGTCTCTTCATAACGCCGCAGTGATCCAGATCTTACCACAGAATCTGCTCCGCTGCACAAACAGCACCATCATAGCACAGACAGTGTGTACGTCTGGTCTACTATTACTGATCACATGACCGCCGGACCTGTTGATTATTGCTGTTAATCACAGACCATCTGTTTGATTACAAGCAGCGAAACCATCGGAGCATGAACTTACACGGTTTCTGGTTGTGGAGAGCTTAATTCCCTTGTGTGTTCATCAGTGTGTTCAGAATTCATCAGTATGGTAAATGGCTCGCAGAGCGGCAGACGACTTTAGTTCATTAGTTAAATATGTACGAATCATAAATTTACAGCGATGACGTTACGGGTGTAGGGTACATTTTATCGGGAATTCTTTAAGGATCCCGGTCGAAAGCCGATTTAACCAGTAAACTCTCAGGACCTGTATCTGATATGTCCCCCCTGCCCAAAACTATTAGAACCAGCCAGGCCAATTCATTTGTTCTCGCTGTAGACTGAAGACGTTTGGGTTTGAGATCAAAAGATTAGAATTTCAGCTTTCATTTCCTGGTATTTATATGTATGTCGACGTGTTAAACAACACAGAACATGGCACTTTTTGTATCGGACAACCCAATTAGTAGGCGAGCAAAAATACTGGAACGTGTAACTGGCGGGAGTGTCCTGTTAGATTGATCGTTTAAATAATAAATAGCTCTGAACATCTAGTCTTGGTTTTAGCCTTCAGCCTTCAAGGAGTAAAGAAAGCCATTTTGAAGCTGAGAAACAGAGGGAGAAAGTGTGGATAAAGAAAAAGATCTGCTCATGATCCAAAACACACAAGCTCATCTGTGGAACATGGTGGAGGTAGTGTCATGGTCTGTAGAAAATGGAACATGGTGGAACATGGTGGAGGTAGTGTCATGGCTTGGGCTTGCACGACTGCTTCTGGAACATTGTCACTAATCTTTATTGATGATGGAACTCATGATGGTAGCAGAAGAATGAACTCAGAAGATTACAGGAACATTCTGTCTGACAATTTGCAGAGAAATCTTTGCATCCGAATTAATCAGGAGGAACTTCATCATGCAGCAAGACACAATGCAGGACTTCATCAAGGAGGAAAAGTGGAAGGTTTTAGACTGGACAAGTCAATCATCAGACCTTAACCCAACTGAGCAGCATTTCACCTCCGGAAAAATCCCCCGAAACAAAAAACAACGGCAAGAAGCTCCAGTAAAAACCTGGAACTCCAGGAAATAAAAGCTGGAATCCTAAACTCTCATCTCATAGCCATCTTGTGATCTCAAACCCAAATATCTTTCCTTATCATCCTTATCGTTATTGGCTGAGAACATTTTTGGTAGAACTTATTTTATGTAACCTAACACCCAAACACACACACACACACACACACACACACACACATATGTCAGTTCTCGAAGTTGATGTGCTGGAAGCAGAAAATGGGCAAGTGTAAGGATCTGAGTGACTTCTACAAGGGCCAAAATGTGATGGCTGGTCAACGGGGTCAGAGCATCTCCAAAACGGCAGGGTCATGGGCACACAAGGCTCATTGATGTGAGTAGGGATTGAAGACTAGCCCGTCTGGTCCGATCCCACAGAAGATGTACTGAAGCACAAACTGTGAGAAAAGGTTTCTATCAAAGCTGGCTCTGATAGAAAGAAGTCAGAACACAAAGTGCATCACAGCTTGCTGAGTTTGGGCTCGTGTAGCCGCAGATTGGTCAGAATCCCCATTTTGACGCCTGTCCACCTCAGAAAGCAATACAATGGGCACGTGCGCATAAGAACTGGACCATGGAGCAATTTAAGAATGTGGCCTGGTCTGATGAATCGCATTTTATTTTACAGCATGCGTACGGCCGGTTGCGTGTGCGTGTGTGTGTGTGTGCGTTCGTCGGTGCTTACCTGGGGAAGAGACGGCAACAGCATGCACTATGGGAAGAAGGCGAGCCGGTGGAGGCAGTGTGATGCTCTGGGAAATGTTCTGCTGGGAAACCTTGGGTCCTGGCGTTTATGTGAACGTACCTCCTACCTAAACACTGTTGTAGACCGAGTACACCTCTTCATGGCAACGGTATTCTCTAATGTCAGTGGTTTCTTTCAGCAGAGTAATGCTCCCTGTCACACTGCAAACATTGTTCAGGAACATTCTGAGGAACACGAGAAAGACTTCAAGGTGTTGACTCGGACTCCAAATTCCCCAGATCTCAGTCCAATCGAGCGTCAGTGTGATGTTCCGGACAAATAAGTCCAATCCATGGAGACCCCACCTCTCAATTTACACGACATAAATGACCTGCTGCTAAGGTCTTGGTGCCAGATACCACAGAACATTTCCACAGGTCTTGTGGGGTCCGTGCCTCGACGGGTCAGAGCTGTTTTGGCGTCACAAATGGAGGGGGGACCTACACGGTATTAGGCAGGTAGTTTTAATGTTATGGCTGATCTGTATATACAGTATATTTCAATATACTGTAGTGTGAATATGCTATCAGTTCCATTTTTTATACATATCTTTGTATAAAATCCCCCAGACTAGATATCATTTACATTTGACATTTGATTCATTTAGCAGAGACTTTTATCCAAAGTGACATACACATGAGAAAATACAAGCAAATGTATAGTAATTCCTAATTAATATATGGGGTCGTTAACGCTAGATCATCCCGTGTCAAGATAGTGAGCTTTAGCATCGCTATATTGTCTTATATACTGTCAGGTAGCAGAGAAGGTGAAGGTTGCGGTGAATGCTTTTATTAAAAGTGCAGACTGGCAAGCGCAAACAAATCCAAAGGACAATATCAAAGACAGAATCTAGAATCAGGCAAAGGGTCAGGCGATGTAAAAAACAGGAATTCAGAGGACGAGACTATGATCGGGAAACAAGAAAACAAACGAGGGTCAAAAAACGAACGAGCGAATATGAAATAAAGGCTTGGTATGTCAGATGGGGGGTGGGGGGGGGCGTGTCAGTAAGAAAACATGGTGGAATCAATGGATGCAACTCGTCTGTAGTTGACAGTAAACTTGTTGAACTTGAATGTTTACTCGTCTCGCAAGAAAACATGACAGGGGAAGACGGAGAGAGAAAGAGCGATAATGAAAGTCAAATATAAACCACGCTTCTTACAGGGATTTAGCAGTGGCACGTCTTTGTCAAGCTTTTTTATTTATTTACAATAAAACAATCTAACTGCCTGCACAAAATACGATAGAATTACGATATTAGCTTGATCCATCCATCCGTCCATCCATCCACCTTCTCTACCACTTACTCCTTTTCAGGGTCGTGGGGAAACCTGGAGTCTATCCCAGGAAGCATCGGGCACAAGGCGGGGTACACCCTGGACAGGGTGCCAGTCCATCGCAGGGCAAAATCACATACACACTCACACACCCATTCATACACTACGGACACTTTGGACATGCCAATCAGCCTACCATGCATGTCTTTGGACTGGGGGAGGAGACCGGAGTACCCGGTGGAAACCCCCGCAACACGGGGAGAACATGCGAACTCCACACACACAGGGCCCCGGTGGGAATCGAACCCCCGACCCTGGATGTGTGAGGCGAACGTTTACTTCATAAATTGCTTAAAGACATCAAATAGCAAAACGCAGCTCAAAAAATATTTATTTATCCATCCATCCATCCATCTTCTACCGCTTACTCCTTCTTCAGGGTCGTGGGAAACCTGGAGGTTCGCAGTTAATTAAGTAGACCGCCATCTCGCTCCGAACAATGTGACTTAATTACGACTTCCTGACGCATAAATACGGACTTCCCAGGACGACTTGAACGCACAGTTATAGTCCACGGTAGTATTATTTGTAGTCGGAGGTGCACTCTGGGAAATGTAGTCAGACGCCGAATCCGGTGTTGACATGAGACTAGTACAACGCTCGCTCCACTGAGTTGCCAAATTATTTAACACTCATATCCAATAATCTCTGCGTAAATGAAGACATAAAAACGGAAATAAACAGTTATTTCCCATATAGTTGTAACGTCTAGACATTTTAGAACTCACATCCTACTCCACTGTGCGTGACCATCCGAGACCAAACTTCCATCTTTCTCGGCTTATAAATATGTGCCTTAATTAAGTAGAACATACGCATGGTTTCGTAATATGGCTAAAAGCCGATTAAAAAGCCAGGTACACGACATGTGAAGCGCCGTATCGAGCGGCGTTTCAGTCATCCGAGTTTATCGAAAGACTCTTTAACCTTTACGCTTTAACCTTTCTGCTATAACGCTTTAACCGTCCTACTGTATTCCAGCGCAATAACATCAGCGATGATTAAGTCCATAACTGTCTGCTCGGCTAAGCCCAGACTGCTAAGTACGATTTTCTTGACGGATGCGATTGCACTGAACAGATTATGCAGATTTGACTACGCTGCTTAGAAGAAGACTAATATGGACCACGTGAAAGCCTGTGATTTATCAGAACACTCAACAGGAACATCTGCCTCTGGTCACTGGACTCCCCGAATGCTCATCAATAGTGGCTGTGGTTTGTTCTATATAGATCATTTGCTGAGTAATGCTGGCGGGATTCATTCGGATGCAGCGGACGCTCTACAAATGGACTGCACTGGCCAATGCCTTTCATGATTAGCTAATTGCACCCAACCATTTAATATCCAATTAATTCTGCGGTTCTTCCCGGCACGGATTTAGATTTAACGGACGACAGAGATAAAGCGAAGCATGCGCATGTGTCTGCAGAAGCGTGTGTGAGCGCATGTGCAGCTGGAAGGTCACCGGAATAATGGAAGTTAAGTGTGTGTGCATGCCAGCGCAGTAAAGTGGGTCGGCTGCGCTGTCACAGCTCTATAATGAAGTGCTTTATCACCGCAGTTAACGTTATGAAGACACAGCACCCTGAAATCGCTTTATTAAACAGCCTTGAGAGAGGAGAAGCACAGCGTATTAAATACATACATTAATCTGATCTATCCCGGTTCCCCCCCCCCCGTTCTCGTGGTAGCCACCTCCCTGCGTACTAACTATCCTGTTATGGCATGTGTGTGTGAAGTGATGGGCTTTGGACACGCCTCCTCCTGTAAATGTGTGGTGGTGCGGAGGAATTCACACACATTTGAGTATTACCTGTCACACTCAGGTGAGTCGTTCGGCGCACGAGGAAGCCTGCGAAGGGCAGCTCACAGGTGTAGTTCCCAATGTCATCCTCTGTCACCTCCTGGATAGAGAGAGTGTCTCCAGACTGCAGTATACTTGGCCTCCACTGCCACTCACTGCACTCCTGCTCACACAAAAGAGAGAGAGCGAGCGATAGAGAGAGAGAGAGAGAGAGAGAGAGAGAGAGAGAAAATAAGCCAATCAAGCATAAACAGAACAATGACAGCCAGAAGGCAAACACACTCAACACTCTACCTTGTACCACGTTATCTGTGGCTCCTGGCCAGGCTGGATGAAGTCCTGGATATCAGGGCAGGAAATGTCCTTGCTCTTGCCCAGCTCGGCCTTCTCCGTGTAGCGCAGTTTGGAGTTATAACAGGCCGCTGTGTCATTATCAGCCACCAGCAGAGTCATGGACACCTTCATGCAGAACGTCGAGTTCCTGTTGCAGCCACAGAGAAACACACTTCACATTCAGCCACATTCTGGTCCGCATATGAACGTTCCCAGCTGCACGAATACGTGAAAAAATGCTTAAACCGTTGCGATAACTGGCTTAGACCTGTCTTTTCAACTCTACTCAGCTATTAAATAACTGACCATTTAAAACCAGCCTGTGAAGGACTCTCGTTCATAGCTGAGTTCAGCTGATTAAACCTGACCTCGCTGAAGGAGTGGAAAATCCAACCCAGTGCCGAAAGAAAGAAATGATAATTGCGCTCGCTAGCATCGGCTAGTCACATCCGTTAAGAATTTGGCAAATGATCTCACTGGTGACTTTCAGTTTATTGGCGTTCATTGCACACATAGTTCAGGTCACTGGGAATAAAAGTCTACATGTTCATGCAGCAGCCTGTCTCATTTCCTTTCTCTTTCTCTTGACTTGCGTTCCTTGTAAGGACCTTCCACTGACATAATTATTAATGCAGGACATTTATGCTAGAGTATGTCTACGTTTCAATCTAACCCTAACCTTAAACTCGGTAAATAAAAGCCTTCAGGGCTCTTTTTTTAAATAAATCAATAAATAACCCTACAACGACACATTATATGATTTACTCAATTCGCTCCTGCCTAGTGGACAGCCTTTGCACTGTTTGAGGATTTGTGGAGCTTCTGGCATAATTTTGATAAAGATATGATCTCACAATCAGGTGCTTGAAAGTTTGTGAACCCCTTTTCGAAGTTCCTATACTTTTCACACGAGTCGTACGAGTAGATAAAGAGAACCCGATTCAACGAACGAGACCAAAATATGATACTTGGTCTTTTCTTTACTGAGGGACAATATCTTTCTTTGTCGACTTTTTAGGAAAATCAAATGATGTTTTATGTCATATTTATGCAGAATTATAGCAACCTGGAAAGGGTTCACAAACTTTCAAGCACCACTGTATGTCTACAGAGAGCACATACAATCACCACAAGTGTATGAATATTACATCTATATTATATACCTTGTGCTCCAAATAGGGGGGACTTGGACAATACTCCTACCTCCTCACCCCCCCCCCACACACACACACACACACACCCCCCCCCTCTCTCTCTGTCTTTGTCGTCTTCCTATTTCCCCCCCCAGGTCTCACTTTGGTTCCATCCTCTTCTTTTTAAACACTACTTTTAACTATAGACTACTCGTTACTCAGATGCTTTCAAAACATGTCACCGCTGGATCTTTTGTCGTGTTCGAACTGTTACCCAAATTATTTTCCGTCCCTTGTGCTTTTTATGCCTAAAAGATATCAAAATAATCTACCAAATAATACAAGTACAAGAGTCCCAAGTGATTGAAAAGAACACGCCCACAGAAACAAAGAGAGAGAACAAAGAGAGAGAGCTGCTTTCTTTTAACCGGTGACTCTATATACTGTTTGTATTGCTGAGTCTAGTGATATTACAGGGTTGGTATACAATCCATTAAGGGCAGACAGATTATAGACTTATTAAAGGATAATGGACATCAAATATAGTCACATATACGGTAAGTGTGTGCAGTACAGTATGTTCTTTAGTATATATATATATAATTTTTTTAAATAGCAAACATATATTATAAAAATCGATGATGTTCCTCAAGCCTGTGGATGTAAATACTGTAGCAGGACCTTCTGAAGGTATTGAAGCTGAAATGTTTGAGCACATCTTCCTACAATTTCTCGATTTGCTCCCTGCCCCGTACTGTACGTCGTCAGAAACGCTGCTATATATTCCTGGCTGCACTAGCACTGTAAATGTATGTAATTGCTATTATTTTGCAGTGGAAGTTCTTATTTTTTGCAGCGCAAGTACATTATTTAAGTATGTTACAGTTATTAACATCACAATGCACACGACATGATGTCTCAAAGCACATTCCGATTTAAAAAATTAATCATTTCTAATGAAAGTTAGAATGTCCAAATGTGTGTCTGCATAAACAGACAGACAGACAGACAGATAGACACACACACACACACACACACACACACACACACACACACACATGCACGCAAGATTGAAAGTGACATTCCATGATGCTAATGTGGTCATGATGAGCAGATTATCAGATTTATGCTTAAGCAGACGGACACCCGATCCAACGAGAGGCCACAGAGCTCCCGAGCCGAGCCAGAGCATCAGCGTGTGATTGATGGGTGACTGAGTTTCCTTCTGTCCTCTGCTGTCTCACCTCACTCAGTCACTCCTTTACTAAATAACACCGCCCCCCCCCACCCCGACACACACGTGCACACGCACACATGAGCAACGATACAGCAGTGCTGCAAGACAATAAGCATAAAGCTATAAGTCTATAAAAATATAAGTATTTTTCCCCATATAGGATAAGGATTTTTTTTTTAAGTATTATTATTTTACAAAAAAAAAAGCATTATTTGTTTAAGAACAATAGATCAAATTATAGAGCTATATAAAGCTAATACACCAATCAGCCATAACATTAAAACCATCTGCACCACTTTTTTTAGGTACTAACCACTGCATACCAGGAAAACCCCCATCCCCCTCCCGCACACATACCCCCCTCCCCCAATCAGGATTCAGTAATCACTGCTACAGTATATCCACACTTCATATATAGTCTAAATTTAAGCAAGAGTATAAATTAGGTATCTTTATAAATGTTTACCCAACCTCTTTTCCTGACTTTATATATATATAAGACCTGCCGTATTTGGAGATGTTCTGATCCGGGCTTCTCGCCAACACAAAGAGTCCCCCAATTTTCCCCCAGGTTAATGTTATGGCTGATCGGTGTAATTACAATACATTATATAAAACAAACCTTTATTACTATACTATATACATGAAGACATTTAATCCTTAGAAGTACAATAATGCACACAGTACATGGCTGTATTATATACTGTATATGTACACACACACACACACACACACACACACACACACACTCCAGCATGGTCATGTGCACACACACATTTTTGTATCTTTTTATTCCTCTCGGCAGTACACCTTCGATCAGTCACCCTCTGCCTCCGAGCTCTTATACGCATGTTAAATGAGATGTTACGCACGCGCTCGAAAGGCCATGTGAGCACATACATGTGTGTGCGTATGTAATTCGGTCCCACCTCAGCACGCAGGAGTAGAGGCCAGCGTCCTGCAGTTCGGCAGGTCTGAACCAGATGGCGTCCTCCTCTTTGCTCATGCGCAGGCCGTTGAACGAGATGGGCTCCTCGAAGTCTCCGTGGCCGAGCCCCGAGCTGCGGTACCACATCAGACTGAGACCCGAGCTCTGCGCCTGCGAGTAGTTCGCCCGGATGTAGCCGTAAAACAGAGCGCACTTGATCCTCACCGGTTCTCCGTGCAGCACCCGGTACTTCAGATAGTCCACAGACCAGTCTGTACAGCCATCCACTACACACAGACAAGCAGAAATACAAAGAAAGAAAGATTGTTTCATCATATGATGTCACTCAGATGATTTCTTGGAGAATATATATATATATTCCAAAACCAAACCCATCCTAATCTGGGTGCGATTATGATCCATTACTCTTTAACAAGTGCATACTATGAAGTCAAACAGTATCGAGTGTGTTGAAAATGATCTTCAATACGAGCTTCAGAGTCCTTTTTGATTTCATGAATGTTTTTAGCTTCAAATCCGTAGCATCCAAGTAAAATTATCCACTGAATAACGGATGAGATCTGGGCATCAACAGATTTAGGCTATTCAGGTGAGACCTGTCACACCTGTCATCTGTGGAAATTGTGTTAGGTGTTAAATATATAACTCCTAAAGGTTTTTAGTTCATCCCTAATGAGGGAAACCTTAAAAAAAGAACCCTAAATAGTGTTTTGCTGAGAAAGTGGGTTCCACTGTGGCTAAAGGTAGCTAAAGTGCTTTCATCTGAAGAACCCTTGACAAACAGTTATATTGTAGCATACAAGCTAATAAAGCAGCAACGTTTATGCTGATACAATATTATGCAAATGAACAAAAAAAAGTTAATGAGATTATAATATAATATAACCACAATTCCGAAAAATGTTGGGACAGTATGGGAGGAGTGATTTTGCAAATGTACTTTGAGTTGTATTTAAACAAAAAACGTATAAAGACGAGGTATTTGATGTTTTATATAATCAACTGCATGGATTTTTTTGATGATAAATGTTTATTTTTTAATTGATGCATGTAACAGAAAACGTTTCCAGAAAAGTTGGGACAGGGGCGATTTAGGACTAATAGCGATGTGAGAAGATGAAATAAGAAGGTGATGTGAAACAGGTGAGACAATCATCTAATCATAGTGTATAAGGAGACTCTAAAAAAGGCCCGGTCCTTCAAGAGCGAGGACGGGTCGAGTCTCGCCGATCTGCCAACAGATGCGTCAGAGAATAATCCAACACATCCGAGAAGAACATTCCCCAAAGATAAATCAGTAGGATTTCGGTGCTTAAAGGGTGAGGCTGAAAACCGCTTCTGAATGCGTGTGATCTCCGATCCCTCAGACGTCACTGTATTAAAAACCGTCATGAGTCTGTAATGGAGATCCTGACACAGGCTCGGGAATACTTCGGTAAACCTTTGTCAGTTGACACCATTCGCCGCTGCATTCACAGATGCAATTAAGGCTTTACTATGCAAAGCAGAAGCCATACATCAACACTGTCCAGAAGCTCCGCCCAATTCTCTGGGCTCGGTGTCATCTGAGATGGACAGTAGTACAGTGGAACCGTGTTTTGTTGTCCGACGAATCGACATTTCAATAGTTTTTGAACAAAACAGCCGTCGTGTTCTCCGGAATTGTGGTTGTAAATAATAAATATAATAATAACCAAATATAGTAAAGTATAGTGAGATTGATATTCATGAACAGTGCTTGGTCTACTCTTGAAATGATATTTGTATACACTCAAATCATTGGTTAGGAAATTAGCAAGAATTAAACAAATACATAGAGAACCTTAGTATGGGATAGCTTTTCCTTTTGATTTCTTTAAATGTTTAAGCCTTGTGGGTACACTTATTTTGTAAGTGTATTTATTTCATTTTATTTTATTTTATTTTATTTTTATTTCGTACACACAGACATGTGTTAGTTAATCATTATCATGATTTTACCTTCGCGCACAAGAAGACTGTATAAGTGAATTTCCCTGTGTCCCTGTGAACTTTTCCCCAAACAGTTCACTGCAGCAAAAGTAAACCAGCAAATGATGTCTCGG
>CM022758.1:32261202-32286202 GCA_012411365.1 Ameiurus melas | reverse complement strand
CTCTTACAGAAAGAAAGAATGTTCCAGCAGTGCAACAGCAATGTGGAGACTGCAATTTAGAACAAAGTGCACCATAAGAAAATAAAATAAAAAAACTTGAACATTTCTGTGACCTACACCTTTTCAATGTCAGATCTCACATCCCCTGGTCTGTCATCTTGACTACGCTTAGAAACAGACCATTCAATAAAGGAGAACGAAAAGCAAGGTTTTGTTGATGATTAGTGCCCTCCAGTAATATTGGCACTCTTCATGTAAACATATATATATATTTATATATATAACTATTTTGTTAAACAATAGTATGGTCAATAAATATATTAATTATTGATCCTTCTATCCATCTTCAACCACTTATTCCTTCTTCAGGGTTGCGGGGAACTTGGAGCCTATCCCAGGGAGCATCGGGCACGAGGCGGGGTACACCCTGGACAGGGTGCCAGTACCTCGCAGGGCACAATCACACACACACTCACACACCCATTCATACACTACGGACACTTTCCGCACACACAAGGCCCCAGCAGGAATCAAACCCCAAACCCTGGAGGTGTGAGGCGAACATGCTAACCACTAAGCCACCGTGCACCCTTATATTAATAATTGATGCTCCTAATAAAAATTTGAAACAAAATGCAAACAAATTGTCATTCTTAATATGTACCATCCATCCTCTGTACTGCTTATCTTACACAGTGTTGCGGAGGGCCTGGAGCTTATCCCAGGGAGCTTGGGGTATGAGATGGGGGACACCAGCCTATTGCAGGGAACAATAGCACACACACTGGACAATTTGGACATGCCAATCAGCCTACAGAGCATGTCTTTGGATTGGGGGAGGAAACCAGAGTAAACCCCTGAAGCACGGGGAGAACATGCAAGCTCTGCGTACGCAGGGCGGAGATGGGATCTGAACCCGCAACCCCAAAGATGCAAGGCAAACGTACCAACCATTAAGGCATTGTGCTCACCTCACCTTAAAAAAGTGCCCAATCGTTGCCTTTAACCATGTCCTGTTTCTCCGAGTTACAAATCCACACGAGAAAAACCAGCAGTTGATATCGCAAAGGCCAAAGAAAATTTAATACAAAACAGAGAGATGTTTGTTTACCTGCACGGATCATATATTAGATGTGAAAAGCAAAAAAAAACAAAAAAAAAACCCACAAACATACGCAGTTAAAAATTCCATTAAGCACAATTAGGGCCATAACGAAAAAAAAAATTCACTGAAAGTGTTAGTTGAAATTTGCCAGATAGAACAAAGCGAGGATGATAGCGGAGGAGGGGAAACAAAGAGTATTAGAACAACACAGTTCAGCTGGTTTTTGTGATCGGCACGTTTCAAAATCAACTGTTAAACTCTGCTTTCACAAACAACAAGCTGCAAGAAAGAAGACCTCAAAAAATACAGCACCTGAGCCTTACCGAGCATCATGAGAACTACATTTGGCATCGTGTGTTGTGGCTTTTTTTGAGTCATGCACATCATTACCATGTTTGCCAATTAAAAGGAGACTGCATACAAGGAAAAGCGCCTGATACGCACTGGCAAATATGTGATGCTTCAGGGCTGGTTTTGGCTGCTGGTTCTTGTGAAGATTGATGACATCGTATTATTCCAGCTCAAAACGATGGTTGTCTCTAGCAGGAGGTTCAAAATTGACCACAAATATTGAACATTCAAATAGAAATGTGATGAGCCAAACATTCTTCCGAATCGACCCAAAAACACAAAGCCAGTGTTCTTCGATGACCATCACTGTCTCCAGACTTGAGGATGGCAGCCTCAGAGGCACTGTGGCTGCCAGACTTGAGGATGGCAGCCTCAGAGGCACTGTGGCTTAGTGGTTAGCACGTTTACCTTGCACCTCCGAGGTTGTTGTGTGAGCGGAGTTTGCGTGTTCTCCCACTGCTTTGGGGGTTTCCTCTGGGTACTCTGGTTCCCTCCACCAGTCCAAAGACATACATTGTGGGCCGATTGACATCTCTAAATTGTCCATAGTTTGGTAATGGTTTGTGAATGTGCCCTGCAATGGGTTGGCACCCCATCCAGGGTGTCCCCTGCTTTGTGACTAGAGTTCCCTGGGAGAGGCTCCAGGCACCCATGTGACCCTGTGTAGGATTATCAGTAGAGAAAATGGATGGACCCAGGGTTCCTGGTTCAGTCCTGGAATGGAGTTCCTCATGTTTCTGCCCGTGTTTGAGTGGGTTTCGTCTAGCTTCTCTGGTTTTCCACCCACCTCCCAAAAACATGCAGGTAGGCGAACTGGCTATGCCAACCTGCCTCTAGGTGGTGCCCTACAATCGACTGGTATCCCATCCAAGGTGTATTTCTGGCCTAAAGTGTGATCCAATGATGAATGAATGAATGAAAACCTGTGGTATAAATTGAAGAAGGAAGTTGACAAGAACAAATCTGAATATCGGGGGAATGGACGAACATTCCTGTGCCTCTGACCTTCTTAGACATTACATTAAGAAACTCAGCGCTGTTACAGTTTTAATGTTGACAATTGGCCGTTCTCGATAATGTGCATGCTTTTTATTACACTGTTTTAAGCATCTATTACAAAAGTAGCATAAAGTCCATAGAATATCCGTCAGTTCTGATCAACAGACAAAATCTCAGAACTGTGACAGGCCTAATGATAACCCAATACAAATTTACTCTTGTTCTCAAAATCTAATTAAGTGGCTTTACCCAATATTCATGCACTGCTGCTATTATTGAAAGGAACTGGTCAATAGCATGGATTTAACAGCACAATAGTTAATTTGTGCAGCATGCACCTCACTGGATAATAAGTGTGAATAAAGCTGCAGGAGATTTATTCACCCTAGAATGAGAGAGAGAAAAAAAACCCACAACAACAACCCCAAATCTGGATCAGTGGTGGCTTACTGGTTAAGGCGCTGGGTTATTGATCAGAAGGTCAGGGGTTCAAGCCCCAGCACCGCCAAACTGTTGGGCCCTTGAGCAAGGCCCAACAGCACTGCTCCAGGGGGCGCTGTATCATATCTGACCCCAAGAAGTAGGATCATATCTGACCCTAACATGCTGGGGTATACGAAGAAAAGAATTTCACTCTGCTGTGATGTATACATGATCAATAAAGCCTCATTATCCATTTTGTGATTAGACCTGCTGGTCCAATATAACGCTGACTAGCTAGAGCTAATGATGACACGGCAAGAAATCAAGTGTTAACGTTCATTAACGTAAATAAATGTGCTTGCTTAAGTAGTTCTAAATAATCCTACTTCTTTATAATGGAACAGTAGCAGCGTGATGGCATGTTTCAGCCCCTGCACAACTTACATTTATCTTATCAAAGCTTGGGAATGACAGTAATGGCGACGTGTGTGTTTGTGAAGGGATATGATGTGCCATTAAACCATGAAAAATTCATGCATTTGCTCTTTGGAAACCCCCACTGGGGGGGAAAAAACCCCCGTTCTCTTGTATATGACCAGAATTGCTGTAAAATTGCAAGAGTAGAAAACCTGATAGTAAAAAAAATGGCTAAATTATGACTATTACACACACACACACACACACACTGCTACACACTCCTATTACCTAGGTGTTTCTTTCTTGTCTTTAAATGGAAGTTCTTTGATAATTCAGAATAAATCTGTTCTTTAATAGCACTTCAGTAATGCGCTGGTAATACTGTAACTAAATGTGGTCATGCCAATAAAGCTCACTGAGCTGCACTGAGAAAGAGGCAGGGAGAATGAAACCCTCTTCACTACCTGAGTGTTTATTGAGGTAAGAGGAGGGTCTAATTCCCTCTTTTTTTTTAGGTGTATATTTGGTGAGTCTGCCGTAGCGCTGTGAGTGTAGCCTCTCCTGGGTTTTTCTTTCTTCTTGCTGTCTGCCTAATAAGTAAGAGAAACAAAATGGAATCAAGTGCCTGGTGTTTTTCTCGTTCTCTCCCTCTCAGTCGCTGCGGAATGCTCGACTCGTTTTAACGTCTCGCTTCTCATTTCAAATCAGACATTCGCACAGCCTGTGTAGACTCTGTTTCTTCCTCACATATGTGCTTTATCTCCCCTGCCTTCCCCGATTTCCATTCCCCATTCTCTTTCAATACTAACATCCCCCACCTCTCTCTCTCTATCTCTCGCTGTCTCTCTCTCCCTGCTAAGTGAATGCTAAGGAGGTCAGCTGGCTCTGGAGAGAGGTGTCGTACATAAGCATATGAAACGTTCCCGCATCCCGCACAACCCGCTGTGCCGTGCTGGCAACATAAAGAAGACTACAGTAACCGCCGGTATATTATCATACCGATGGTGATTTTTCCGATTTTCACGCACACATACACACACACACACACTTCTCAGCAGACTTTCTATTTCTCTAACGCTGCTCTGCCCTTCCTTACCAGCACTAACAGTGCTTATCAGCCGGATAAACTCCAGATTTGCCGCGTACGGCTCTACCTCTGGCACAAAGCAATCTCACAGACACGGAGGCTTAGCCGCAGCAATGCACCAGATGTCATGTGTGCTACAGCGAAATGACACGAGTAACTACATGTCCTGTCCTCTCTAATTCTGACTCCGATGGCTGCCCGTATTGTGTGACGGGAGGTATGCCAGTATAACTAAAACACCAGTGGCGATGTGTCAGCTGGTGCCGTGGTGGTAGAGAGCTAACTTTCAGACGGCTTTAAGGCTGGTTAATGATTTGAACATTGCGTGAATGCTGGAGAAAAAAACGCTACAAAAAGCGCGTGATCAAAGAATAGCTCCAAAATGCATGGTGGCTGACATCGCCATAACAACTGTGATTACGCAATTTAGCCCTTGTGCCAGTGCACATCCATTACTTATAAATTAAACATGACATTCAGCTACCAAGTTGTAAAACAAAGCAGCTGTGGATCTCTCAAATCCATACAATAAATAAAACGAGGACAAAGAGCTGGCTAGAAAAGCACCATCCATCCGTTCAGTTTCTGTACCACTTATCCTACACAGGGTCGCTGGGGAGTATGGAGCCTATCCCAGGGAACTCTGAGCATACAGCGGGGGACAGCCCTGGACCCTGCACCCAGCCTACAGTGTGTGTCTCTGGACTAGAGAAGGAATCCGAAGCGTCCGGAGGAAACCCCGGAAGCACAAGGAGAACATGCAGCATGCAGCGGAGGCGGGATTCGAACCCCAAACCAAAGCAAATGTGCTAACCGCTCATTTTTGCACTGTATATTTTTACACCGACTATTTATTTATCTATCTATCAATCTATCTATTTACGCTAACCACTACGCCACCCCTACATACAGATCTATAAAATCTATAAAAGACTTTCACAGGACTGGAGCACTGTATTTAACTCATCTCTTTGCGATAACTGCACATCTTTTGTGCGCTTACATGGCTAAAAATCATCTTATGTGTAATATTGGCTCCTTATTTGCAGGTATTCCTCCACATTCCTGCATATTCTTGGCAGAGCCGTATCTCTCTGCAGTTCTTGCCTGGTTTCCCACTGATGCAGGGTTGAGCCTGGCCAATTCCTAGATGGGAGAACTCCTAGGGAAAACCTAAGGTTGCTGCTGGAAGTGGTGTTAGTGAGGCCAGCAGGGGGCGCTCACTCTGTGTGAATCCTAATGCCATGGTATAGGGATGAGGACACTATACTGTAAAAACAGCACCGCCTTTCGGATGAGACGTTAAACCGAGGTCATGACTCTCTGTAGTC
The DNA here is from genome assembly GCA_012411365.1 of Ameiurus melas. NCBI lineage: Eukaryota > Metazoa > Chordata > Actinopteri > Siluriformes > Ictaluridae > Ameiurus > Ameiurus melas. Next base: position 32,280,489 of record CM022758.1, on the reverse strand, counting down.
ATTAAAAATCCCCGGTGTCCTGGTGAAATGATCTATCACGGCAGCCTAGCAATCTCCATCTCTGAATTGGCTACATCACTCTCACCTCTCCACCAATATCTGGTGTGTGGTGGGAGTTTTGGCACAATATGGCTGCCGTCGCATCATCCAGGTGGATGCCATACACGAGTACGCGAATCCAGTATGCACCTACCGAGTAATGTCTGGAACTGTGTAATTGATCAGGGGTTCGTACGGAATTCTTCACTGTGAAACGCAAACCTGTGATTATGAGCCCCTCCACTGAACCAGCCCAGAATCAATCTTAAGTGTGTACTCCAGGATCGTTGGATTGAGGAGGAAAGAGCCCTAAGATGTGCGTTACTCAGCTACACTTTTTTAGCTTATATTGCCTGTTTTTTTCTTTTTCTTTTTTGTCCTTTAGTTTGTGAAGGTTAAATTTGCCAGCGCGCCCACCCCCCCACCCCCCACGTATTGACAGCAACAATGCCTCTGGTGTAAGCTATAATAAACTGTAGTTGGTGGGTGTGCGCAGTGCAGTCCTCGCTGTTACACTAGATTACAAGAAGATTACAGGAACAGCACACATTTGGCTGTGAAACATGAAGAAGCTGCATCTCATATGGAGCGAAGGCCGGTTGAGCTCGGTTGGTACTCCACTGCGGCTTGTTGGACTAAATAACTTGCTACTAATGAAGCATTTACACATTTTAATCCTTTTGTTTGCTTTTGTACAAAAACTGAATAAAGAGGGATTAGCTGATTTGTTCCTCACTGCACATCTTTGTGAACAGAGGATTGTGTGTGTGTTCACCACGGAGAAGAACAGCCTGGGCCAAACCATGCCTTACAGGCTGCATATGATTGCTGGTGTGTGTGTGTGTGTGTGTGTGTGTGTGTGTGTGTGTTCAGTAGAACTAGGAATTTTTGTACAGACTGTGTATTATGGGGTATGGGATGTCATGTTTTTAGCCATTTTTTTTTTAGATAAATGTCCTTATGATATGACAGGATGGTGTCCTCACATTCACCTTCTTCTCACCTAAACGTGTTTTTTACAAATACAAATTTTATTTTCATTTATTTAATTTAAAATTCCTTTTGGTTATTGAGTTTCAGTTTAGGGTTTGGCTTGGGTGCAGAACGGCATTTATTAGCTACAGTAATCATTGTGTCAATGGAATCTCTTCACAAAGACAGTAAAACAAGTATGTGTGTGTGTGTGTGTGTGTGTGTGTGTGTCTAGCAGCAGACCTCATCCAGTTTCATTTGGTGTTAAAGAGCAATGGCTTTGCATTTGAGTGTGTGTATGGGTATGTGTGTGTGTGTGTGTGTGTGTGTGTGTGTGTGTGTGTGTGTGTGTGTGTGTGTGTGTAGTGTGTATATAAGGTTTCGATTTAGAAGCTGTCTGCTCATAGCACCTCCATGAGGGAATCTCTCTGCCCAGGATTATTGCTAATCCACTCTGATCCAATGCCCCTCTCCCCGACAACACACACACACACACACACACACAAACTCACACAGTGTGACAGGTATGGTTTATGGTTGTGCCTAGGCCGGTCTCCATTTTGACATTGTAAAACATTTACTCTCTGACAGAGCAGAGTATTTTTGTGAATTTTTTTGAACAAAAGATCAAAAGGTTGAACAATAAAGAGAGCTTTTCACAGCCTTCTTTGCTCATATTTACCAAGGGTGCCAATATTAGTGGAGGGCACTGTATATATATATATATATATATATATATATATATATATATATATATATATATATATTTTCCATGATTATGTTCTGGGGGTCTGGGTGGGGAAATCTCCCCAAGAGAATGGAGCATTTTTAATGACCCCAAAATGTCACGGAGAGTTTTTAGAGCAGCGGTGTATTTAAAACCTATCGAATACACGACCAAATAAGTATCTGGTGAAGCTCATCAAGGCACGCCGCTCCGTCACTTACAACGGGCACAGATACTGATAAAGAAACGATTCTGAGGCAAAGTCAAACACTGCTACCTCCTCTTCATTAGTTACAGGACCTAAATATGTCATTCAACAGAGACATACTACGGAGACTATTATATCTCATCTGATGCAATAAGACGGAGTGAGCTTTCGCTCTAAAGCCGCACTTACACGTTTAATAACCTAGGTCCCATTTAACAGCGCAAACTTTTATAAATAAGATCAGAAATCAAACCCTAGGCTAGAGGACAGTACGCCTGTTTAGTTCATGGCTAGTATGAGTAATACTCATGAAATTCATATCGAGTGCTTCAACAACTCCCACATGCTTTCTTCTCAGTCACTAACCTCCTTCAGCCCTGTCAATCTCCGTCAGCTTCTTTCTTTACCTCCTCAAACCTGTGTCGAGAAATACATTTTTTTATTCTAAAACGTACGAAATTCAGATTTACAACGACTCGAGGCTAAATTAGAGACCGATTCATTCGAAATTTGATGTGATTACTTCGAAATATCGTGGATATATATGAAAGTAAAGAATATATAAATAGCTTTAGAGTTTATTTCGCTCATTCAAAGATTGACTGTTTGTTTAGTTTCTTAAAGTTCTCACTTAGGCTACAACAGTCGCCTCATCGGCTAGCTAACGTTAGTGTTATATACAGTAGCCTATCCGATTTTCTTCACCCCACATAAACCTAAAGTCACCTAGCTATCAAGTAGGTAATAAATAGCTAGTTATAGCTATAACGTATTATTTTACTAAATGTCAGAGGTACTCAATAGGTAGACTCTACCTGAAGGAAGGACAGGCCAATCCGGAGCAAGATGTGCTAAGTATCTGACACTTGGCTAATTGAATGACCTTTTGTTAGAAAATATTTTGAAGATGCAGAAATTATAAAATTATATAAAAGAATACAATACAAGGTACTGTCACACTGCCACAGATTTATCCTGTTTTGAGCTCAGGAGAGTTGCCATAACACACACACACACACACACACACACACACACACAAGGTCTGATAGCAAAGTTTATTCAAAAGGACGAGAGTATATACAGTTGCAATCATCAATCAATCAATGATTCAACCCCCATTAAATGCAAATCAGATTTATTGTCAAACTGTACAGACTTTCAGCTGTTCGTGATGAACAAATCAAACCCAAAGGCAGTTGAAATAGTTCAACACGACGAATGCTTCAGGTGGTTTCCCCAAATTCAACTGAAAATGGAACTTATAATTATTTCTCCAGTTTAAAAATTATTCACCCCCTTCATGGCGAGTATCTTTAGTACTTAGTAGAGCCCCTTTTGCTGTTATGACCTGCTGCAAATGAGATGCAGAGCTTCTGGCAGCGTTCCTGAGGATTCTTCTCCCGTTCCTCATGAGCAATGGCCTCCAGTTCAGTAATATTCTTGGGTTTGTGTGCTGCAGCCGCCTTCCTCAAATCCCACCTGAGATTTTCTATGGGGTTCAAGTCAGGTGACTGTGATGGCCCTGTAGAATCTTCCTGGACTTCTTCTGTAACCAAGTCTTGGTGGAATTTGAGGTATTCTTGAGATCATTGTCCTGTTGGTCCGATGACGTCCAAGCTTCAGCTTCCTCACAGACGGCATGAGGTTTTCTCCTGGATTTCGTGATACTTCAATGAATCCATCTCGCCTTCCACATGCTGCAGGTTTCCAGTGCCAGAGGATTCAAAGCAGCCCCAGAGCATCACCGAGCCTCCACCATGATTCACTGTGGACAGAGAGTTCTTTCTTCATTCTTCTTCCTCCAGACATACCGCTGATCCATCATGCTGAAAAGTTTTGTTTCATCGCTCTACAGAACAGAATCCCAAAACTTCTGTGGATTCTTTATCTGATTTTGAGCGACTTTTCTTGTGCTTTTGGGTCAGTACTGGTGAACGTCTTGGAGTTCTGGCATGGAGACCTTCTGCGTTTAGTACACGCCTTACTGTGCTCACTGAAACCTCAGTGCCTGTTGCACCAAGTCTTGCTGCAGGTCTTTTGCAGTCACTCGAGGGTTTTTCCACAACCTGCCTTCTCAGAAATCTGCTTACAGCCATCGATAGCTTCCTTTTTCTGCCCCTTCCAAGTATTTCATGTATTTTTTTCCACCCCTAGCCAGTTCAGGTATTTCATGTGTTCCACCTCAAGCACACCTGCTGCAACTAACGAAGCCCTTGATTATTTGCATCAGGTGTGCTTGACACAACACCTGTTTTGCATGTTTTTGCTGTTGTTAGGGATTCTATTCAGAGGGGTTGAATAATTTTTGAATAACTGGAGAAATCAGTCATGTTCCTCAGCAACAGTGTGCTCATAGTTCAAGGTAAAAATCACGTACCAGTTGCAAGATAAGAGAAACTAATGGAGACACATTCCTGTGATATGGGATGTGAAGGAAACGAGAAAAAGGTCACAGTGTTCTCAAGAGAGAGCAAACTCACATAAACTCTTCAGCTAAAGTAAGAGAGCGTGCCATATTAACATATCTCACCCTTAAACTAGCGTGTTAAATGTGTGCAACAGAATGATACGAACAAGCAAACAGATAGCCAGTACTTCTGTAATATCCCTCCCATTCTATTGGCATCACTGTGACAACGCTGCTTTTCCACACTCCCTGGTCCTAACGTAGCAACGTTTGACATTTGTCAGGTAGCTACATTGTTTTTTATCATGGACATCAGAGACAATTCCTCCCCAGAACGCTAGAGGGCACCTTCGCTTACCTTTTTGAACTTCTTCTTTTATTGCCTTCTTTATTTCCTCCTTTGATCATGTGCACCTGTTTTGTATTGTCCAATTATGAGTGGGAAAACTCTGGATTTTCTTTGAGCTCAAAGTAAGAGGCGTGTCAGTAAGAAAACATGGTGGAATTGATGGATGCAAGGTCTGGACTTGAGGGTGAGCTTGTTGAAAGCTAATTGCCGGCACAAGATATGAAAATACCAGCATTGTACGATTACGATACGATATAATGATAAAGTTTACGGCGGTTTCATAAATTGATTAAAAACCATAACAAAAAAAAAAAAAAAGCAAAACTCACCTGATGCACATTGTTTCTTGTTCATGTTCTAGCAGTAGAGGTAAAAAAGCTTGCTGTATATTTTGTAGTTGATTAAGAGAAGGTACACCGCCATCTTGCTCTGACTAAAGTGACTCGAATGCACCCGATGTCGTAATTACGACTTCCCGACTCATAAATACGAACTTCCCTGTTCGCCTGTGTTTATGTTGGGGTGAGATTCTGGTTACTGTTTGCCCTGTGTCTAGTTTTTGTTTTTAACTTGCAGCTTTCCTAGCCTTGCCTAGCTTTATCCTAGCTCCTAGTTGCCCCAATTTTTGCTTCTTTTCCTGTGATTTGGTCTGTTTCAGTTGTCCCCATTAAAAGAAGTTCTGCACTTGGCATCCGTCTTCCTGGACTCTCCCTTATGACGGTTTTGGTGAGTGGCATGAGCAAATTAGTAAATCTCAGACAAATTGCCTGCTCCGAATGATCAGATCTTGAGGAAAAGGAAGGCTGACCGTGAAAACCACGTGTTTAAAGAGGCCTGGACAGACTAGTATGTATTTATTCTCCCAAACCCGTGAGCTTCATTTGGAATGAGACAGTGCGGCGATTGTTAAGAAAAATAAAGTTAAGTGCCACTTTGAAGCAAAGCACGTGTAATTTGTACGCACCTACCCACAGAACATGGAGGTGAGGTATGTGTGGACCTTCAGCTCAGTGGAAAAATTGGTAAGTGGACCACAAGGATTTCAATTTGCGTACCCTTGCTCTAGGGACTGCTTTTTTGTTGTTGTCTACGCTTCTCTTCTCAGTTTGGTTGCTGGTTTCACGAGTCTCTATGGCTACGTCTACATACATTTGGGGAAAAAACAGCATATTTTTTAATACGTTTTGGACTTCCGATCACACTGAGTCGATAGTTTTGTCCAGCGAAAACAAAATTTTTTTGGAAAACTCCCGAGTGGATCACTTTGAAAGCGATGTTTTCGCGTCGCTCAGTGGTTAAGACATTGGGCTACTGATCAGAAGGTCATGAGTTCAAACCCCAGCACCACCAAGCTGCCACAGTTGGGCCCTTAACCCTCAACTGCTCAGAGATATATAAGTGTAAGTTGCTCTGGATAAGGCCGTCTGCTAAATGTCTGTAATCTAACGTTGTAGTGTGGCCTGAGAAACTTGAGATATTTAAAAATATTTCCTTGTCATGTGACCCATCCGACTCAAGACGATGTTGTACGTGCCTGCTATCCAGTTTTATATCTCTGTTAAAGATTAATGTCACTTTGTACAACCTTCATATTGTGTTTTTGAATAAAATTTCTTACGTTTAAGTGTTTTCCGACGTTTCCGTGCGGACGAGCGAGTTTTTTGGAAAACTTTTGAAAACCCTGGTGTGGACGGAGAGCTTTTTTTTTTTAAATGAAAATGCAGTTTTGAGATCTATCCGGATTAACGTGGTCGTAGCCCGAGGCGCACGTGCTAGCTATCGTTTGACCTGGGGAGAGCCGGCTGGTGGGTGGGGATTATAAGAATTGGCAGGTGACCAGGTGAAAATTGGGAAATCATGTTAACAGGATTGGTAAAGGATAGGCATTTCTGCTTTACTGTAGTATCTGTATTTTATTTCAATGATTAATCCGGACCAAAAGTACCTATTTTGTGCTCTTAACTCTTAATATTAGCGCTTACAAATTCCAGTGTTGATAGTGCTTGGCATTGGATTAAAATGAAAATCAGTGGTATCTCGTTTTGCAGAGCGAGCAGCACAAATCGACGCCGGATTACGGCAGCGGCCTCCCCTGGGTCCTAGAGCCAGGCCCTGATGTATTCTGAATGTGCACAAGCAATGGCATGAATCATGGATATGAAAAACTTCAAAACTGAATCCAGTCATTAATGTAGATTTATTAACTTGCCTCGCATGTGTTATTGCATTCATTAGCCCTTTTATATATTTCATTTTTTACTTATTTTCATTAAGGGTCAAGGAGTTGACTTTGGATTTTCCCCTACAGTATTAACATCTATGATTATACAAAACAATCATACCTGAGCGCACTGCGCCAGGTCAGAGTGCTCACCAAGAAAGAAAACTGGGCTCATTTGCATGCTGCGGTCTTTTGCAATTTCACTGTTTCAGATGACTATATTTTGCAGGCCTAATATGTATATATATATATATATACAGAAGCACACCCATCCATATTGAAATCCATAAGCAGCGCTGTGTTATTTGTGATAGTAGGACAGCAGCCTGGACTCTCATCTCACTGAGTGGATATTGACAAAGACTTAACGAGTGTTAATCCATTTATCAGCCAGATAAATACACGGCTTTCAGCTCTTCAGTGGAATGGAACTGCTTTTACACTCCTTCAAGTGAGCATACATTGTAGAAAAACCACCTGGAGTGTGTGTGTGTGAGAGAGAGGGAGAGAGAGAGAGAGAGAGAGAGAATTTTAAGGCTCCAAAAATTCGGAATTGTTGGAATGATGGCCGAGTCAGATCTTAGCAGCTAAACTTTACAGCTAAAAGAAAGCTAAACAACTGTACTTTACACACACACATAAATCTACACATGGACATACACACAGATGTACACCTGGTAAACGTGGATGTGACCATTTGGAATTTGTGCCAGAAGTTTGCCAGAGCGGAAAAGAAGGATACTAAAATAAAACGAAGAAGTGGAAAAATAATCCTGTTATAGATCAAACGTCTCTCGCTCCTTTTCTCATAGAAAATCTGCACACACTCGCACATGTACAAAGCACTATTCCCTTGTTACCTACATTGTTGCATAGACACTGAACCCAAAAAATAGCACGAGAGAGAGAGAGAGAGTGTGTGTGAGGGAGGGAGAGAGTGTGTGTGAGAGAGAGACAGTAAGGGAGGTAGAGTGAGGCAGTGAGGGAGAGGGAGAGTGAGAGGGAGAGAGAGACAGTGAGGGAGGGAAGGAGAGCAAGAGAGAGAGGGTAAGAGAGACAGTGAAGGAGGGAGAGTGAGTGAGGGAGAGAGAAAGAGCAAGAGAAGGAGAGAGAGTGTGAGCGAGAGAGAAAGTGAGGGAGGGAGAGTGAGACAGTGAGAGAGAGCAAGAGAGGGAGCGAGAGAGAGCAAGAGAGAGTAAGTGAGTGAGAGATTGAGGGAGGGATTGAGTGAGAGAGCAAGAGAGAAGAGAGAGAGAGAGCAAGAGTGAGTGAGAGATTGAAGGAGGGAGAGTGAGTGTGAGCAAGAGAGAAAGTGAGGGAGGGAGAGTGAGACGGTGAGAGAGAGAGAGCAAGAGAGGGAGCGAGAGAGAGCAAGAGATAGTAAGAGTGAGTGAGAGATTGAGGGAGGGAGTGAGTGAGAGAGAGAGAGAGAGGAGCAAGAGTGAGTGAGTGAGAGATTGAGGGGAGAGAGAGAGAGAGAGCAAGAGTGAGTGAGTGAGTGAGAGATTGAGGGAGGGAGAGAGAGTGTGAGCGAGAGAGAAAGTGAGGGAGGGAGGGAGAGTGAGACGGTGAGAGAGAGAGAGCAAGAGAGGGAGCGAGAGAGAGCAAGAGATAGTAAGAGTGAGTGAGAGATTGAGGGAGGGAGTGAGTGAGAGAGAGAGAGAGAGCAAGAGTGAGTGAGTGAGAGATTGAGGGAGAGAGAGAGAGAGAGCAAGAGTGAGTGAGTGAGTGAGAGATTGAGGGAGGGAGAGAGAGTGTGAGCGAGAGAGAAAGTGAGGGAGGGAGGGAGGAGTAGACGGTGAGAGAGAGAGAGCAAGAGAGGGAGCGAGAGAGGCAAGAGATAGTAAGAGTGAGTGAGAGATTGAGGGAGGGAGTGAGTGTAAAGAGAGAGAGAGAGAGCAAGAGTGAGTGAGTGAGAGATTGAGGGAGAGAGAGAGAGAGCAAGAGTGAGTGAGTGAGTGAGAGATTGAGGGAGGGAGAGAGAGTGTGAGCGAGAGAGAAAGTGAGGGAGGGAGAGAGACAGAGAAAGTGAGTGAGGGAGAGTGAGACGGTGAGAGAGAGAGAGCAAGAGAGGGAGCGAGAGAGAGCAAGAGATAGTGAGTGAGTGAGAGATTGAGGGAGGGAGTGAGGAGAGAGAGAGAGAGCAAGAGTGAGTGAGTGAGAGATTGAGGGAGAGAGAGAGAGAGCAAGAGTGAGTGAGTGTGAGAGATTGAGGGAGGGAGAGAGAGTGTGAGCGAGAGAGAAAGTGAGGGAGGGAGAGAGACAGAGAAAGTGAGTGAGGGAGAGTGAGACGGTGAGAGAGAGAGAGCAAGAGAGGGAGCGAGAGAGAGCAAGAGATAGTAAAAGTGAGTGAGAGATTGAGGGAGGGAGAGAGAGAGAGAGAGCAAGAGTGAGTGAGTGAGAGATTGAGGGAGGGAGAGAGAGTGTGAGCGAGAGAGAAAGTGAGGGAGGGAGAGAGACAGACAGAGAGAGAGAGAGAGAGCAAGAGAGAGTAAGAGAGTGAGTGAGAGATTGAGGGAGAGAGAGAGAGAGAGAGAGAGAGAGAGAGAGAGAGTGAGTGAGTGAGAGAGTGAGGGAGGGAGAGAGAGAGAGAGAGAGAGAGAGAGAGAGAGAGAGAGAGAGAGAGAGAAAGCAAGCAAGAGTGAGTGAGTGAGATTGAGGGAGGGAGAGAGAGTGTGAGCGAGAGAGAAAGTGAGGGAGGGAGAGTGAGACGGTGAGAGAGAGCAAAAGAGGGAGCAAGAGAGAGTAAGAGAGTGAGTGAGAGATTGAGGGAGGGAGTGAGTGAGAGAGAGCAAGAGAGAAAAGAGAGAGAGAGAGAAAGCAAGCAAGAGTGAGTGAGTGAGATTGAGGGAGGGAGAGAGAGTGTGAGCGAGAGAGAAAGTGAGGGAGGGAGAGAGACAGAGAGAGAGAGAGAGAGAGAGAGAGAGAGAGAGAGAGAGAGAGCGAGCGCATGCAAGCAAGAGTGAGTGAGTGAGAGATTGAGGGAGGGAGTGAGACAGAGAGAGAGAGAGAAAGCAAGCTAGAGTGAGTGAGTGAGATTGAGGGAGGGAGTGAGACAGAGCGAGAGAGAAAGAAATGAGAGAGAGAGAGAGAGAGAGAGAGAGCGAGCAAGAGTGAGTGAGTGAGAGAGAGATTGAGGGAGGGAGTGAGAGAGAGAGAGTGAGAGAGAAAAGAGAGAGAGAGAGAGAGAGAGAGAGAGAGAGAGTATGTGAGACAGACAGCACTCTATAAACCATTAGATTAGCTTTTTCCCCCTTCCCATCTTTTGTAAGTACTGTTGCAATTGATCATTTTGGTATTTCCAAACAGTTTCTCTTCTCCAGCGCTGTATGGGCAGTGCAGCTTGTTTGAAGGCTTGCATTATCCAGTCGAAGATAAATGTTTCTTGAGATAAATGGTTTTTGTGTAAATGCGTTTCCATGCTGCAGATAAGGACAATAGTACATGGCCTATTGTTGTGTTTAGATAAATACAAAGCCATGGAGCCGTGGAACAAATGTTGACTACAAATCCGGCTTTTATTTGGCTTGTATCGGTGTCTGAAGATAGAAATATGGCCACAGAGTTATTTTCCTGAAAGGGGATCATTATTTAACCTGATAACCCTCTTCCATCCGCCAGTGCTATTGACTCAACCATGCTTGAAAAGAAGGGTGAAGAATTAATGATCGATGCTCCTTAATAAAACTCTCAGTACAAAACCATATGCCAATCGGAGGATAAGCAGCTGGACATTATAGATTTTTTTTTTTTTTCAATTTACTATCTACAGGTCTTCACAAATGCCCACAGATGTTATACTCAATAGCCAAAGATCACTTGCACTCTCCCTGTGCCATTGGTGCAAAATCCTTCCACGTCTCACTGAGCTTCACCTGTAAGTACAGATTCTATGAGCTACAATCCCAATTTCGAATAAGTTGGGACGCCGTGGAAAATGTAAATAAATGTCAACGAAAACAGAACGCGATGATTTGCGGATCTCATAAACCCAGATGTTATTCACAAGAGAACATAGGAAACATGTCAAATGTTTAAACTGAGGAAATGTACCGTTTTAAGAACTTGGTGGCCGCAACACGTCTCAAAAAAGTTGGGACTGGGTCAGGAGTAAAGATGGTATGGAACAATATGTTGCTCTAAAACCTGTATATATATTTCAGCATTGATGGTGCAAGCTGCCCATTCCATAGTCACTAATACACCCCCATACCATCAGAGACGAACTGATCGCTGATAAAAAGCCGGATGGTCCCGCTCCTCTTTAGTCCTCTTTAGTTTAGAGGACGCAGCGTCCATGGTTTCCAAAATGAATTTCAACTTTCAGTTCGTCTGACCACAGAACAGTTTTCTACTTCGCCTCAAATAGCAGAAGCATTGAAAATGCCCATTTCCACCATCAGGGCAATAATTAAGAAGTTCCAGTCAACTCGAAATTTTCTGAATCGACCAGGAATTGGACGTGTGTCTATATCGTCTCAACACACTGAAGAGGACTGTTCGAGTGGATAAAACATCTCCAAGGATCACAGCTGGAGAACTGCAGAAGTTAGTTGTGTCTTAGGGTCAGAAAGTCTCCAAAACTACAGTCCGAAGTCACCTACATCACCACAAGATGTTTGGAAGGGTTTCAAGAAAAACACAAACTCGAGCGTCTTCAGTGTGCCTGACTCTACTGGAACTTCAAATGGGATCGGGTTCTATGGTCAGGTGAAACCAAAATAGAGCTTTTTGGTAATAAACACCAGAGGTGGTTTTGGAGCACTTAGAGAGGTAGCCATATGGAAAAGTACATCATGCCCACGGTTAAAAATGGAGGTGGATCGTTAATGTTTTGGGACTGTTTTTCTGCCAGAGGACCTGGACATTTTGTTAGGATACATGGCATCCTGGACTCTATCAAATATCAACAGATATTAAATGAAAACCAGACTGCCTCTGTCAGAAAGCTTCAAATGGGCCGTGGTTGGATCTTCCAGCAGGACAATAATCCAAAACATACATCGACACAAAAATGGTTTACTGACCACAAAATCAAGGTCCTGCCATGGCCATCCCAGTCCCCTGACCTGAACCCCATAGAAAACCTGTGGAGTGAACTGAAGAGGAGAGTCCACCAGCGTGGACCTCAAAATGTGAAGGATCTGGAGAGATTCTGTATGGAGGAACGGTCTCAGATCCCTTGCCATGTATTCTCCAACATTATAGGAGAAGACTCAGAGCTGTTATCTTGGCAAAGGGAGCTAGCATAAAATATTGACAAAAAGGGTGCCAATAATTGTTGCACACCTATATTTAACAAAGATATTTGTTTTTGGATAAAGCTTTGTTGTGTTTGCAATTGTTTGATATCCATGAGAGCAGAGCATTTTTGTGTACTTTATGAACAAAAGATCAAAAGGTTAAATGCTTCTTTATACATAATCTACTATGAAGATAAGAAAATACCTATTAACCGAGATGAACACCCAAGCTAACGTTAGCCCAACACTATAACTTTATTGTAAGACTCGCTGTACTACCGAATGTAAACAGCGCTACTAGAGACGTGGAAGGGACTATCCCAGGGAACTCTTCCATGAGGTAAGGGACGCCCTGGACAGCGTACCAACCTGTCACAGGGCACAATCATACACACACTCACACCCATTCAGACACTACAGACAATTTGGGAATGCCAGTCAACCTCTACAACTCGTATCTCATGTATTTGGACTTGGAGAGGAAACGGGGGAACCCCAAGGAACCCGCTGAGGCACGGTGAGAACACACGATGCGTAGGCGCAAATGTGTCCATTCAGTTCATAAAACAAAACCCTGACCTCACCAGGACAAACACTATAGAGTGTCTCTACATTTCTATATCATAATCCACGCCATGAAACTATTCCAAAGAGACTAGAGTGTCTAAGAAATATAATGCATGTGTGCACGGTTTTATTTACAGAGAAACGCAACAATTAAACTGTATTGTATGAAATGGCTAGACCCGTCAGCCAAAGTTCAGCCGATGACCTTCCAAACAGGGCGACTGGACCTCCGAGCGCACATGGATAATAGCGGCACTGAATGCTACAATGGAAAACAGCGGGACGAGAAGAATAGCGTTTCGAGCCTGAGATAAAGGCAGAGATGGAAGATGAGGAAGAAAAGGCTCAATTTAAGTATGAAAGAAGCAGAAGGTTTTTCTAGCAGTGAGAAAATTTCGACTGAATAGAAATTCGACAGGATCGTTTAGGTACGTTTTCTTCGTACAAAAAAAAAAACCCTGATTTGCAGCTATTCTGCATGTTTGAACTCAATTTCTTATCAAATTTCAGTGTATTTTCACATAACATACAGGTTATTTTTCCCACTGAAAGTAGAACTCTGTCTACATCAAGGTCTCTGCAGGTATCTTCAAGTTACTCACGAGTCTGCAGTGAGCTTCAGAGTTGCTAGCAGAGACACGTTTTAACCAGCTCAATTATCTACAGTTTAACACACACCACTGCGGTGTGTTAACCCTAATTGTTCAGTGGGCGTCAGAGATGATGTCACATGTCTTCTATATCTACAGCCCCAGTTCTGAAAATGTTGAGACGGTATCCATCCATCCATCTTCCGCATCTACTGCTTACTCCTTTTCAGGGTCACAGGGAACCTGGAACCTATCCCAGGGAGCATCGGGCATAACACGGGGGCAGGGTACACCCTGGACAGGGTGACAGTCCATCGCAGGGCACAATCACATACACCCATTCATACACTATGGACACTTTTAGACACGCCAATCAGCCTACCATGCATGTCTTTGGGGGGGGAACCGGAGTGCCCGAAGGAAACCCCTGCAGCCCGGGGAGAACATGCAAACCTGGTGGGAATCGAACCCTGGACGGAACAGAGCTCTAACAGTGTTTGTGTGCTGGTGTTAAAGTTGTAAATCAACCGGAGGAACTGATGTGGAAATGTAGTCGAAATGATATATTTTGCACTTTTATTATCTACAAACGGGGAAAAGGGGGGGGGATCTGTAATTATCCACAAAATATAAGCCAAACTTTGTAATGAAAGAATGGATGGATGGATGGATGGATGGATGGATGGATGGATGGAGGAATGAAAATGAATTTCCTATAACAAAGAAATGAACTCGAATATAACTGCAAGTGGCAATCTGCGGGGTCCAAGCACATTTCTAGTTCTTGCCAAGTTACATAGAACAATGAAGAGACTATAAATGGACATACATTTACATTTATTCATTTAGCAGATGCTTTTATCCGAAGTGACTTACAAATGAGGAAATACAAGCAAAGCGATATATCAAGCGGAGAACAATACAAGTAGTGCTACTATACAAGATTTATAATTGAGTTCTAGAGAAGCAAAGTGCACAGAGTGGAGGTGTGAGAGCCAGACTACTTCTTTTTTTGTATTTAAATAATGTGGGGGTTGGTGTTTTAGGGGTTAGTTATGTGCTCATGGAAGAGGTGGGTCTATAGCTGTTTTTTGAAGATGGTGAGAGATTCTGCGGTCCGGATTGAGGTTGGAAGTTTATTCCACTACTGAGGGACAGTTAGTGTGAAGGTTCTAGAAAGGGATCTTGATCCACACTGAGTATGTACTACTAAGCGTCGGTCGTTGATTGATCGCAGATTGCGTGAGGGAACGTAAGCCTTCAGGAGAGAGTTGTGGTAGGAGGATGCTCTTCTAGACAAGGTCTTGTAGGTGAGCATCAAGGCCTTGAATTTGATCCTGGAGGTTACAGGAAGCCAGTGGAAGGAGATGAAGAGGGGTGAAGAGGGGTGCGAGATGACGAGGGTTTATTTTTTATGTGAACTCAATGCTAACTGTGTGAAATGTCTTCTGAAACTGATTGCCTGATTCTGGCCAGGTGTTTGAAGTAACCCAGTCGTCATTGGAAATCTGCTTACAGATTAGCACAACAATGCAGTACACCAAATTTCAGCTCAATCCAATGTACAGTTCCTGAGAAACAGGTATTTGAACTTACCTCTGTACTGTATGGATGGCCATGAGAGAAACTTAGCACATGCCCTTAGATTCTAGCTGTGAAGAAGCCTTCTAGATTTCGTGCAAATCCATTGATCATGGCCTGAAGTGCAGCTGTTTGTGTAAATGAAGCTCCTCCCTTCGATAACTGATTGGCATGTGGTGGCCATATTGTTCACAAATCCTAACTTGTTTTTGGATCATTACTGAGCTTCAGACTGTCCTGTGTAATTTTATACCGATCTTGTGAAGATTTGAGAAAAATCCTAGGAGTGCCTAACAAGAATATGGTAAACAAATTACTTCAAAATCTAAGTGGAGTGGACAGAGCTAAATGGTTAATGATGCTTTATGTTTTATTAGAACCCAACGAATCAGACAAAAATGAATCGAGACATGACTTAATTTGTAATGAGATATGGGACAAAATATAAACATAAAAAGGTCAGTCGAGCCCATCTCACCTTGCCTGAGTTGTATTAAGAAGAAAAACAAAAATGATTCAACACTTGGTGCTTGCCCTAACAAACCCCTCCCATAAAATATTACGATATCACAACAGAAAAATAAAATCGGTCCATTTATAAAGAAAGGTCTACAGGATCCTCCCTATCATTATCCATTTAGCAGAAGAATTGTCATCATAGACCATATTGTCTAACAATGCTGAAAATAAAGACACTTTCTCCATCACCGTTATTGACATGTTCACCTCCTGTAATTTGTCGAAATGTCTTCCTCTAACCTTTTTATGCTGTACAGCAGGTTTTCATTACAGTTCCTATTCATGTGTTTTGATGAGGTTGACGCGCAGTCTTGTTCGGAAGTTCGTCCAGTTGACTAGTGTAGCTATTTCATGCATTCGATTATTGTGTGGCTTTTTTTTTTATTTATATAAAAATAAGTCGTAAATATGGTAAATGGTCTGCACTTATATAGCGCACTTTTTTTTTTTAACCCTTCTCATTGTGTGTGAATGGGTGAATGATTCTCATTCACCCATTCACACACACACAAACACACACACACACCAACTAACACACTGCCATGCAAGGCGCTAACTTGTCATAGGGAGCAACTTGGGGTTCAGTGTCTTTCCCAAGGACACTTCCGAAATGGAGACGTGAATTGTTACAACGTTGCCAGGTGTGAAAACGCCCTTAGTCGATGTCCAATTTATGTCCTACGGTAGTTTTAACAACAATTTAAAGCTATTTATTCTGAAATATGTGTTTAGAATAGGAGGTGTGCATGTACTCGGATTATGTGGCGAACCTAGATTATGTGGAGGCTCCAGGTAAAATAAATGCATGGGGCCCTTCTGATAGATTTCTGATCACTGTTTGCAGGGCTGATCAAATATAAAACTTTTCGGTTATCTAACATGAGACGAGGCTAGTTTGGTGTTGCTAGCCAAGAGGAGGCACAGCTAAGCTATCATTGTATGGGTTTAGCTGCTACAGCGGCGTACGAAGTAAATTATCTTTCCTTCTGCTCTGCCAGATCATGTTCACTAAACTGGAAGTCATTTAGACATTTCCAAGCCTTGTTTTCCTGCTCCGCATCAGAGGACGTTTCAGTTTCAACTCCTTTACTGGTTTAAATAAAAATCGTATATCCTCACACTTGCTGTTGAGACCCGTCAGCCAATAAGAGTATTTCCACGTGTTAGCGTGCACCATGAGTATTTTCCTGTAAACCTTGTCTGATCGGTCTCACCTCCGTTCACCGAGGATACGATACGACACTCCGTTCAGTGAAGATTTCAAATTTCAGGTCGTCTTCAGGTCGTCTTCGGGGCCCCCCGTTGCCCGATGATTTGCAATGTGTGTATAGTTTGAGAGATGAGTTGGAACATTGAGACACAGGTGTGTCCTGAAACACGCGTAAGCAATCAAGAAAAAACGATGGAAAATTGACAGGTACATCTGTAATAAATAAAAAAAAAGACACTTGACCAAGCTGTCCCCAAGGTCAGTTTCAATATATGAGGTTTGCTTTTTTCCACAAAGACCGAAGTCAGCATTTACATAACTGCATTATTCAGGCAGGCAGACAGAGGGGAAGAACAGATCTGCTTTCGAGTTGTTTTTTTGTTAATTCTTCTTCAAATTGGCCTTATCGAGTGCCGAATAAACGCCTGTCCTCCAAAGCACTTCCATAATCAATTATAAAATATGCTAATAGAGCGCTGCTGGCCATGAGCTATCACGTTACTGTCACTAATTGTAGGTCATTCCTTCCCCGGGGTTCTCCCAGCCTTCCTTCTAAGTCTACTCATCTTTCTCCTTCCGGCGCTCAAGTTCTCGATTTACCTTTGATGTGAAAACAAGCTCTTTTGAAATAAAGACAGAGCTCGTGTGAATTACTGAATTAAACGCGAAGCCTTTGAGGCATCAGCAGGGTCAGTATAATAATGTACAGTATAATGTGCTTAAACGGTTTTCACTTAGTCTGTAGTGTCTCTGTAAAGCACGTAACAATTATTACTTCAGAAACGCATTTATGCTCTGAAGCTGTAGTATCTTGCCGGTCCAAGCTCTGTACCAGTGGCCAGTAGGTCAAATCTCAGTTCTGCTACAGAGAACTTTTGAGCCCCTGAGCAAGACTCAGAATGTAACAGAATACTAATACATTATACCGACTGAACAGATACAAGTAGGAGCTGCAGTGTTCGCAGGGTCGTAGCCTGGCCTGGACATTCAGGGTTTTAGCCCCAAAGATTCTTTTTCTTTAGGCTTGAATAATTCTTACATACTGTTCAACAAACAGACTTCATATAAACACCATAATGAACTTTCTTTTACTTCGCACTATCCGTTGTTACCCAGATGAGGACGAGTTCCCTTCTGAGTCTGGTTCCTCTCAAGGTTTCTTCCTCATATCATCTCAGGGAGTTTTTCCTCACCACCGTCACCACCGTCTCGACCAATAGGGATAAATCCACACAATAAATTCGAAATACAAATGTTTAAACTGAGGAAATGTACCGTAAGAATAAAATTAATTCATTTCGAATTTGATGGCTGCAACATGTCTCAAAAAAGTTGGGAAGGGGGCAACAAAAGGCTGGATGAGTAAGTGTTAGTAAAAAGAAACAGCTGGAGGTGAATTGGGAATAGGTCAGTAAGGTGATTGGGTATAAAAAGAGTATCTTAGAGAGGCGGAAACTCTCAGAAGTAAAGATGGGCGGAGGTTCACCAATCTGAGAAAAACTGTATCTACAAATTGTGGAACAATTTCAGAATAATGTTCCTCAACGTAAAAATTGCGAAGACTCTGAATTTCTCATCATCTACAGAACATAATATCATCAAAAGATTCCGAGAATCTGGAGAAGGGACGAGGGTGAAAATCAGTGTTGCATGCCCATGATCTTCAGGCCCTCAGGCGGTACTGCATTAAAAACAGGCCTGATTCTGTAATAGAAATCACTGCATGGGCTCAGAAACACCTACAGAACTCACGGACGGCATTTACATGGACAGTAATAATCTAATTATCAACCTTATTCTGAATAAGACATGTAATATTCTGATTAAGGTGTTTACATGAGACATGTTCAGGTTTTACGTGTTATAGAACGTAGAGCGATTAACGTCCCCACGCCACGACGTCCCACATTCCCTCCAGAATTTCCCGTATCGATGTAGAGTTGGTCTTCGTTATGGGACCGTATACAGTTCTGGGTGTTTGATTTTTTATTTTACAAAAGCTTAGAGTGCAGTTAATTATTTCTCGTGCTATACATGCAAATAAACGACTGCTTGAAGCCGTGGGCTGCGTCCCAAACCGATACTTCACACTTACCTAGCAGGTAAGTATGCGGTGTGTTTGCCGAGCGCTGCCGTGTGTGTACGTGTCCTGTCGCAAAATGTGGTGAAAACTCACACGACGTTAATATTGTGATTAAGGTGTGTACATGTCTGTAATGTGTCTAAAACAGGAATATTCCACATCTTCATTCCATTTGTGTATACTGCGAGTATGACTTTAGTCGTATTAACGTCATCAATAATCTCTGTTTACATGCTAGTTGCAGAAATGCTGCCGTCTTCTCTGGAACAAAGCTCATTTAAAATGGACTGAGGCGAAATGGAAAACTGTTCTGTGGTCACGCGAAGTGAAATTTTTTATTATTATTGGAAACCTCTAAACTAAACAGGACTAAAGAGGAGAGGGACATCTGGCGTTTTATCAGCGCTCAGTTCAAAAGCCTGTGTCTCTGATGGTATGGGGTGCGTTAGTACCTATAGGCCTATAGTACCTATAGGCTCGCACATCTGGAAAGGCACCATCAGTCCTGAAAGGTTTTCCCCATCTTTACTTCTGAGAGACTCTGCCTCTCTAAGATACTCTTTTTATACCC
>CM022758.1:32203702-32256202 GCA_012411365.1 Ameiurus melas | reverse complement strand
TTGTGTTCAGGTCCTTTTAATTCCCAGAGGATAGAGAGAGGAACTGAGGGCAGGAGGGATGGGAAACGAAAAGAAAGAGACCCGAGAGTGAGGGTGGTAAGAAAGGCGAGAAAATCCCAAGGCCAGAGCAGCAGCTAATCCTTCATTAGCATTTGGAAAAAGAGGTGATGGGGAGAAAGAGATTGAAAAATACAGACTATAGTGGAGTTATTAACGTGGAATTGACCGACTGTGTGTGTGAGAGAGAGAAAGAGAGGGGAGAGAGAGAGAGATGGAGGGGAGAGAGAGAGAGCCCAACATAATAGTGTCAGTTCGCATTTAATTGGAGTTTCTGTCATTTCCTTCATGACACTCACATCCACTAGCACTTACTCACTGTGCTAATGTATGCTAGAACATCCATCAGAAACCACGTCCATCAGAAGACATTGAACATCAGAACATCTTGGCCTGTGTTGGTTTGTTTGTGCCATACTCATTTAGTGTTGGTGTTCCTATAGCCTATGTACTCTGTCGTGTCATTGTTGTTTCCCTTCTTAAGAGTAAATGGCTCACTAGCTGGTGTATAAAAACCCTGACTGAAAAAAAACATAAAATTAATGGAAACCCTCATAGAATTTATAATGGTTTTAATGTTTATAATGGGAATTGTAATGGTTTTCATGGAAACTGTAATGGTCCCTATGAGTTTCTACTGGTTATTTGTTGCCTTCTATTGGTGGCATGTAATGTCTAGTGGATACCATTAAAGACCAATAATGGTAATGGTTTTAAAGTGAGCTGATTTGTAATGGTATTTGTAGTGGAAACCATACAGAGCTCATAGCTCCATTAGCGATAATTAGCATTGATCTAGCACCACTGATTGAACCAAATAAAGCTGCTTATAACGTGAATTGTAAGGATATTGCATTAAAAATGACTGACGTATTCATATGGACGTGTTAAATTCAGACACAATTCAGACAGGTATTTCAGACCTGACCCGGGGGTGAATATCAGGACTGTAGCAAAGGCTAGACTAGCTATTTCAACATGTGCCTCTGTTTTAGATTTACTACAAAGATCATGTAAAATAATTTTTGCCTGGTATATGAATCAGTCCCTCTGGGATTTGTCAAGTGCAGAAATTAACGTAAAATTAAGGAAACCCTGCAATATTCGCAGGGCTTACTATTTTTCTAAATTACCACAGTTTTTCTGCTTATTTGGGCCGAGACACATCATGTGACATCATCACAATGCGCCATGTGAACGTGATGACATGTCGAACATGAGTACAGCTAAAAGGTCTCATTTACCAACAAACATCACTGTGGAAGAATTTTGTGCAGTTGCAATTTTGCCGATTAGCCATTTGTTAATGGAAATTATTGCATAAGCATAATACTTGAAGACCGGTGTCAAGTGACAGCTTCTATTCAGTGAGTGCTATGGCTAACTCCTGGTTGCCACTAAGAGGAGTATCACTTGCATGGTGAAGCAGCAACATGGAGTTCACCATCTATCATCTCCAGATATTACAGACCTAATTCTGCTTCGTTTCAACCCGTGTACTCTGTGGTGAATTTGAGCAATTCTCATCCTCAATAGAGAACAGAATCAGAATACTGAGCGATTCTCATCCTCAATAAAGAACAGAATCAGAATGCTGAGCAATTCTCATCCTCAATAAAGAACAGAATCAGAATGCTGAGCAATTCTCATCCTCAATAAAGAACAGAATCAGAATGCTGAGCAATTCTCATCCTCAATAGAGAGCAGAATCATAATACTGAGCGATTCTCATCCACATTAGAGAGCGGAATCAGAATACTGAGCAATTCTCATCCTCAATGGAGAATAGAATCAGATTACAGAGCAATTCTCATCCTCAATAGAGAGCAGAATCAGAATGCTGAGCCATTCTCATCCTCAATAAAGAACAGAATCAGAATACTGAGCGATTCTCATCCACAATAGAGAGTGGAATCAGAATACTGAGCAATTCTCATCCTCAATGGAGAGCAGAATCATAATACTGAGTGATTCTCATCCACATTAGAGAGCGGAATCAGAATACAGAACAATTCTCATCCTCAATGGAGAATAGAATCATATTACAGAGCAATTCTCATCCTCAATAGAGAACAGAACCTGAATACTGAGTAATTCTCATCCTCAATAGAGAGCAGAATCAGAATGCTGAGCAATTCTCATCCTCAATAGAGAGCAGAATCAGAATGCTGAGCCATTCTCATCCTCAATAAAGAACAGAATCAGAATACTGAGCGATTCTCATCCACAATAGAGAGCGGAATCAGAATACTGAGCAATTCTCATCCTCAATGGAGAATAGAATCAGATTACAGAGCAATTCTCATCCTCAATAGAGAACAGAACCTGAATACTGAGTAATTCTCATCCTCAATAGAGAGCAGAATCAGAATGCTGAGCAATTCTCATCCTCAATAGAGAGCAGAATCAGAATGCTGAGCCATTCTCATCCTCAATAAAGAACAGAATCAGAATACTGAGCGATTCTCATCCTCAATAGAGAGCGGAATCAGAATACTGAGCAATTCTCATCCCCAATGGAGAATAGAATCAGATTACAGAGCAATTCTCATCCTCAATAGAGAACAGAACCTGAGTACTGAGCAATTCTCATCCTCATAGAGAGCAGAATCAGAATACTGGCTCTCATCCTCAACAGAGCAGAATCAAATACCTACCTCAAAAAACAATCGGTAGGGAACCGCGGACACCTACGTTTCCTAGAGGCAGACAGTGGCATTCCCATAGCAAAATGCTGAGCCATTCTCATCCCAATAGAACAGAATCAGAATACTGAGCGTCTCCACATGAGAGCGGAATCAGAATATCACCCAAGGAGAATAGATCAGATTACAGAGCAATCTCATCCCAATAGAGAACAGAACCTGAGTACTGAGCAATCCATCCCAAGAGCAGAATCAGAATACTGAGCCATTCTCATCCTCAATAGAGAGCAGAATCAGAATACTGAGCGATTCTCATCCTCAATAGAGAACGGAATCAGAATGCTGAGCGATTCTCATCCTCAATAGAGAGCAGAATCAGAATACTGAGCCATTCTCATCCTCAATAGAGAGCGGAATCAGAATACTGAGCCATTCTCATCCTCAATAGAGAGCGGGATCAGAATGCTGAGCAATTCTCATCCTCAATAGAGAGCAGAATCAGAATACAGAACAATTTTCATCAATAAAGAGCGGAATCAGAATACTGAGCCATTCTCATCCTCAATAGAGAGCAGGATTAGCATTTTGAGGTATTCTCATTCTATGTAAAGAACAATGTCCTCAGTCACTCTGGTTGATAAGAATGGCCAGATGAGCCCAAAATAGTGGGGGCCTTTTTATAGGTTTCCCACATTGGGTCATGGTCATTAAGTGACAGCTTTTCTGTTGGTACTCAGAAAAAAAACAGGAGCAGTCCATTAGTTCTGAATGAATCTTCCCCGCTGGGGCTCCACTCAGTCGTAGAACCATGGTTACACATGTAACCTTCTCTTTTTCTCATCTATATCAAGCACATCCCATAGAAACGCCATACTCGCATCCTAGCTAAAGTTTGAATCCACTCTAGCTTCCTAAATATGTTTTACACATGATGAAAGTATTCAATGAAAGCCCACTCGATGGAAGAAGAAGACCATGACCACTCATCGGGGCAGACGTAAGAATTTTATCATAAGTGAGACGTGTTATTACAGAGGCCTCCCTGAGTAACGAGTAACAACGCAAACTGATCTTAGGATCAGTTTCTCCCACAACAACTACATTTTTAAAAAGTCACTCGGACAACAACGACGACGACAAAAAGTAACATGTCCCCATCATCCCCTACGTTAAGTGAAACCTCCGCTTTAAATAGAGGTGTCCATTCAGTACAGGCCCACTTTCTCCCAACCAGAGCGTGACACTTCATCCCCTTGTCACAAAAAGAACCAATCCGAGCATGACCCTGTCCAATTGGCACAACAAAGCCTTTGAAGACCTGATGGAGTAGTCTGTGATGTTCTGAGTGAGTGTGTGTGAGGGAGTGTGTCGCTTCGTAACACAAAAGTGCATACACACACACACAAACACTAAGACAGTCACAGAAGTTTACAGCAGAGCAGAGGTCTGGAAGAGAGCAGAGCCAGCCATCTGTTAGAGGTGTTACTCTGCTGCCTGCGAGTGTGTGTGGGGGAGAGTGAGAGAAAGTAAGAGAAAGAAAAGGAGCATGAAATGAGTGCCAAGGCCACCACATACTCTAGATAATGAGGTGCAGGAAGATACTGAGAGATGTGACACACAGTTTGCTCATTCACGTGACTGAAATGCATTTTACATCAAAAGCTAATGCTCCATCTGTGAGTGCCCTCCACACACAGAGGACACTTTGTTGAGATGTGCAGGCAAACGGCACAAAGGATTCTCTTTATATGCATAACTAACTCAGAATCACAGATGCTTAATCACAATCACAGATGCTACGGAGGACAGAAATTGTTACCTTTCGAGGCCTTTATAAATATGCAGCATTATGACGGTGCATCAAATATGCTAATTAGCATAACTCTCTTTGTTGTTTGCGAAGTCTTTTGCTGTCCGAGTTTCTAGATCTTATTTATTCTTTTCTACTTTGTAGTCTGAAATGTTTATCTGCGTATCGACCTTTCCTGTTTTCGACTGTTTGTTTGGGTTCACTTTCTTCTCTAGTGGCCTGTTAGCCTGTTAGCCAACATTGTTTGTTTATAGTGCTTCCTGGGCTCGGTCCGGTGTAAAATCTCCTGTTCGCATGTCATTGTGACCTTCGGACTGTATCCTGCTTTCTGTATTTCTACTTCTGTGACTGAAAAAAAGAAAAGTAAAGAGGGATGGTTGGTCGGGGGGGTTATGGGGGTTAAGCGACAGCGGACGCACAGTCTTCTCTTCAAGGAGGCAAATAAATCTATCTATACGGGAAATACATATACGGACCACTTCGTTAACTAGCGAGCTAACCTAGGAATGTAATAGCAGATTTAATGGAGCATAACAATGAAATATTAGTGCAACCGTCCACCATTCTTTCGAAAGAAAAAGCTTGTTGTGTGTACATAATGTCCACTTTGTCATTAATGAAGGCCAGAGGCGCCAAATACTCCCAGATTGCATTTAATAAATGAAAAGGATGTATTTGTACCTCATCAGTAGGCATTCGACTTTTTGTTTTGTGACTCCTGATCTGTACTTAGGACATGATTTATTAAAGGTTGGCTTCCTACTAAAGGCAAACTTGTTCAAACTAATTTGCAGGGTCTATTGAGAATGGTGTTTGTTTGTTTTTTTTCTTTCTCGCACATGAGTAAAATAGCACGTCCTGTTCATTTGCCTTAGTGAATAAGCAATTTGGGGCATTTTCAATACAAGTGTGCAAACTCTAGAATGATGTGCATGCAAACGGATTAATTTTACTCCATGCTATAATTTACTGCAGCCTAAAAATCACTCTGAGAATGCCAATTGGGTCTGAAATTTAGTACATCGGAATGGCATTTATTAAATCTGTGAGTGATCGTTACTGCCATCCATCCATCCATTTTCTATACCACTTATCCTACAGGGTCGTGGGGAACTTGGAGTCTATCGCAGGCAGTATGGGGCACAAGGTACACCCTGGATGTGGTACCATTCCATCACAGGGAACAATCACAGACCCATTCATACACTACGGACTCTTTAAACATGCAAATCAGCCTGCCATACATGTCTTTGAACTGGGGGAGGAAACCGGAGTGGGAATCGAACCCCCAACCCTGGAGGTGTGAGGCAAAGGTGCTAACCCCTAAGCCACTGTGCGCCCCTGTTACTGCCATCTACAGCAAAATGATACCAATAAGTTAGTCTTAATAATGAGAAAGTGTCTCAAAATCAGAGACTTGCCCTTCCAGGGCTGGGGGTTTAAATCCCGCCTCCGCCCTGTGTGTGCGGAGTTTGCCTGTTCTCCCTGTGATTTAGGGGTTTCCTCCCCCAGTCAGAAGACATGCATGGTAGGCTGATTGGCATTTCCAGATTGTCCATAGTGTAAGTGTGTATGTGAGATTGTGTCCTGCGATGGATTGGCACCGCATCCAGGATGTCCCCCACCTCGTGCCCCAAGTCCCCTGGTATAGACTCCAGGCTCCCCTTGACCCAGTGTAGTATAAGTGATCCGGAAAATGGATGGATGGAGATAGAAACCTTAAGTGATATTCTAGTTTTAATCCAAAGGGGACCGAAAAGACGACAGTGTCTCGCCTTGTGTCCCTCAAATCCAGCCTTATTTACAAATCAAATTTAATCAGCATCATCTTCAGACAGGAAGCAGATAGCGATAAAAAGTCATATTAGGCGATCTCATAAGGTTAATCCAGGGCAATGTGACCCAAACACTGAATACAGAAAACTGGAAAACTAAAAGGAGGTCACAAAATTTCTCACGTGGCAAAACTTCAGCATTAAGGCATAAATATATGCATGTTCACTCACTCTCTCTCGTACACACATCAGAACACCACTGAATTTACATTTAAAGCATTAATTATAGGCGGTAAGGCCGCTTTAATGCCAGAGCTTTGATCATCGTAAGTGAAATGGTACTTCATTATTGCGGGAAGGCAGGACGTGATTAACGCTGGCGTGGAGGAGGACTGAAGTGAGGCCTACCTGAGCCTCTCTTTGACACCACCTTCAGAGTCAACGTCACAGAGACGCCGACGAGAAGAAGCAGCGCCGGGATTAAAGCTGTCATCTTCCCCTCCTCAGGCCTGCACACAGAGAGAGAGAGAGAGAGAGAGAGAGAGAGAGAGAGAGAGAGAGAGAGAGAGAGAGAGAGAGAGAGAGAGAAGGGGAAGTCAGGGCGAGAGACAGATTGGGTTACATATCAATCAGATAGCACATTTCCACCACCACACAGCACTGCGCTCAAAGACAAATCGGCTTCCCTAAAGGATTTCGGCAGAAAGGGGAATAGAGTTTTCAGCCGTGGAATACACCAGGTCTCAATCAGTGACGTGTGAGACTGAACATGCTCCACACAACAGGGTATAAGGTGTGTGTCTGTTACAGGCTATCTCCATTGTTGGTATCCTTTCTGCCAGGTTCACGACACCGTTTAACTTTTATTTTTTTTAATTCTGCAAAATTCACTAAAACGCTTGGTTTTTTTTTCTTTTTTTTTCCAACATAAACTTTTATGCCCTGTGCCCAAGGTCTCCAATCACATTTATATTACGCAGCCTTTTCCGACCCAAGAGTCAAAAGGTGAAATAAAAGTGTCGAGGAGACTACAACTGGTCTTTGTGCATACGAAACAGAAAGGTGATTTTTATTCGTGGTCACATTCCCTCCATCTGTACTGCCACCTGTGCTGTCAGCACCAACATCCACAGCAAGGACTCCGTGTGACCATTTCCATAAATCTCATTCACATGGCTATTAATGGAGATGAAGATAAGACCTGCTGGGAATTTTGGAATATATTTTACCATTGTAAACAGTCTGAAAGAAGTGACAGGGTCAATGAGACGGAACATTACCGAATAGTGGACAAAAAGAAGTGGAGTTTTGTTCGTGGATTGTACGTAGCTGCAAGACAAAAAGTTCTGAAACAACGCACGGATGGAAATCTCAGTGTCTTAAGTGATTAAAATCCATTCGGTTTGATCTCCACGATGTATATAATGAGTCTGAGTCTTGTATTTATTTAATTGGTTTACATCGATCAGTTAGTCATGCGGGAAAGTTGCAGGAAGCTTCATGTAGCCGGATTTACATCAATTTAATTCAGACATCATGTAATTATTATTATTACATTTATTAATATGTATTATTATATAGAGTTTTCCGCAGCAAACTGAAGCAATCAATAAACATCCTTTATAATACCACAAAATTCCTTCTCCGATCTGTGAAGAAATTTTTTTGATCTTTGTCTGGACCATTGATTTTTCTGCTCAGAAAACCAAAAAAGATAGCGCTCTGCCTGTGGCTAGCTTGCTTAAATCAATCAATCAATCAATCCATCCATCCACCCACCCATAAGAAGAGAAGAGAAGAGAGGAGAAGAGAAGAGAGGAGAAGAGAAGAGAAGAGAGGAGAAGAGAGAAGAGAAGAGACAGGAGAGGAGAGAGAGGAAAGAGAAGAGAAGAGAAGAGAAGAGAAGAGAAGAGAAGAGAAGAAAGAGAGAAGAGAGAGAAGAGAGGAGGAGAGGAGAGAGAAAGAAGACAGAGAGGAGAGAGAAAAGAGAAGAGAAGAGAAGAGAAGAGAAGAGAAGAAAGAGAAGAGAAGAGAAGGAGAAGAAGAGAAGAGAAGAGAGAAGAGAAGAGAAGAGAGAGAGAGGAGAAGAGGAGGAGAGGAGAGGAGAAGAGAAGAAGAAGAGGAGAGGAGAGGAGAGGAGAAGAAGAAGAAGAGGAAGAGAAGAGAGGAGAGGAGAGGAGAGAGAGGAGAGGAGAGAAGAGAAGAGAAGAGAAGAGAAGAGACAGGAGAGGAGAGAGAAGAGAGAGAAGAGAAGAGAGAAGAGAAGAGAAGAGAAGAGAAGAGAAGAGAAGAAGAGGAAGGAGAGGAGAGGGAGGAGAGAGGAGAAGAGAGAGAAGAGAAGAGAGAGAAGAGAGGACAGGAGAGGAGAGAGGAGGAGGAGAGGAGAGAGAGAAGAGGAGGAGAGAGAGAGAGAGAGAGGAGAGGAGAGAGAGAGAAGAAGAGAGAAGAAAGAGAAGAGAAGAGAAGAGAAGAGAAGAGAAGAGAAGAGAAGAGAAGAGAAGAGAAGAGGACTTGCGGCTTTATATCTGGGCTTCCATTCATTATTTTGGGTTAGTACCCAGGGAACTTATGGTGGTAAATTGGATAAGACAAAGTCATTAGTGGGAATGAAGAAAGACGATCATACTGTGTACGGGACGGGGCGAGATTCGGGCGTGCGTTTCGCTGAGGCGACGTTATCGTATGTCACTGACCCACAACAGCACAAGAAATCGTTCACAAGCTTTTATCAGCCATGCTTGCTAATTCATGCTGTCAGTACACACTTCTTGTATTTGATGTCCTCTATAGTTCTGAATCGATGAAATAACACTAAATGACATACAAGTGTGTGCATCTATAATATAATATAAATATAATATAGTATAATATAATATCGTGTGAAATTTGGATTCAATCAGTGAACGCAGTGATTAAGGCTAATCTCAGCACTGTTTGTCAAATGAAGCCCGATGAAATAAATCACTAAAATAATCACTGAAATGAACCGATTTCTTATCATCGAATAATCATATATGAATCGTATGAGATCACGCTGTACGGCGGCGTGTTTATTTTTAAGCCGTATCCGTCATGTCTGCGTGTCCGAGACACGTTTTAATCAGTAGCAGTGAGAATTATTCAGACGTGGCCACTAATAGGATGGGTGCAGAGGGTTAAATGGTACTAAAGTGGAAATTATTAAATATCCTATTTAGCCACTCCAGTTGAACTGTGCTATTACTTCTTAAGTGCTGATTACTCTTCAGTCCTCACTAGATCCTGACACACTCACAGACTCGAAATCGAGCATGTCGTGCTACAGACATGAAGAATAAATACTGAATAAATACTCTGCTTGAAACTCGAAGAAGACTGGTGTAGAGAGTGTTCATTGTATAATAAAGCTGTAGAATGTGTGTGTGTGTGTGTGTGTGTGTGTGTGTTTGGAAGGGTGGGGGGTGGGGGGTATATTTCATTAAAGGAAACTAGAGAACCCAGAGGAAGCCCACACAGATCTGGGGAGAACGTGTAAAACTCGGTAAGCTCAGTAAGCGGAGCTGGAACGAGGGACCCCCGAGCTGGGAGGAGGAAACATTACGGGAGGACCACTTTGGCAGAATTGCTGGGTAAAAGAGTGCGTTTTTCTTACTCGTGAGTTGAGTGTGTGTAAATTTAAGACGGGATGTATTACTGAGCTGTGGAACGCTGAGGAAGTTTTTACGATGTTCTCTCAGCTCCAGAGTGAAACGGTGTCAGATCGAGATGCGCATGAGTTTGAGACCAATATGTTCCTCAATTACCAAAGAAATAAATGACGAGATCATTCGGCGTGCATATGTTTCAAAGAGAATCAAAGCACAGATTGTGTAGCAACTCTTAATGAGCACAGCTCTGAGCCCTTTATTGGATTTACACACTCTCTCTCTCTCTCTCATATATATATATATATAAATAAATAAAAATATAAATATAATATAATATAATATACATACATACACACACACACACAACACACACACACACACATGATTGTGCCCTGTGATGGACTGGCACCCTGTCCAGGGTGTACCCCGCCTTGTGCCCCATGCTCCCTGGGATTGGCTCCAGGTTCCCCGTGACCCTGAAGAAGGAGTAAGCGGTTGAAGATGGATGGATGGATGGATGGATGGATGGATATATATACACACACACACATATTGTACAAAAAATTGTACAAAAGTTAGGCACCTATTTTTTTATTTATTTTTTTAGTACAAACTTTGTGTAAGATTTTTTATTTGATGGTGTCTACATTATTGAGTCAGTACAAAAACATTGTAGATTCCCAAACAGTACAAAATGAAAAGTCACAGAGAAATGTTTGTATGTCAGTAAAGAAAGCAGCGTATTATGTGGTAAGAGAGACTTTTCAGACAAAAAACACAATAAAGGCTGTTGGGTTTCGCTGCAGAAATAAGACGAACAGCTACTGTATATCCATCCATCCATCTTCTACCGCTTACTCCTTTTCGGGGTCACGGGGAACCTGGAGCCTATCCCAGGGAGCATGGGGCACAAGGCGGGGTACACCCTGGACAGGGTTCCAATCCATCGCAGGGCACAATCACACACACATTCATACACCCATTCATACACTATGTACTATTTAGACACGCCAATCAACCTTCCATGCATGTCTTTGGACTGGGGGAGGAGCCCGGAGTACCCGGAGGAAACCCCCACAACACGGGGAGAACATGCAAACTCCGCACACACAGGGTCCCGGTGGGAATCGAACCCCGGACCCTGGAGGTGTGAGGAGAAAGTGCTGCTACTGTGTGCGTGTGTGTGTGTGTGTGTGTGTGTGTGTGTGTGTGTGTGTGTGTGTGTGTGTTTATATATATATATATTTCCTTATAAAGCTGCACTAATTGTACAGGAGACTACTAATACATCTTTTTTAAATTGTCGTCACACCAAATATCGAATTTGTTTAATTTATTACTGTTTACTGCCATTTATAGTATTTTATCTAGTGTAGAAAAATTTAATTTAATTCTTTTTTGAAAGCATCTTTGCTCTACAGGATTTCTTTGCAGTGCACAGTACTGTCCACTATAGAAGGCTTTTTGATCTTTTGTTTAAATAATTCACAAAAATTCTCTGCTCTCGTGGATATCAAACAATTGCGAACACAACACAGGTTTATCAAAAAATATATATATCTTTGTTAAATATAGTTGTGCAACAATTATTGGCACCCTTTTAGTCAATACTTTGTGCTATGTCCTTTTGCCAAGATAACAGCTCTGAGTCTTCTCCAATAATGCCTGATGAGGTTGGAGAATACATGGTGAGGGATCTGAGACCGTTCCTCCATACAGAATCTCTCCAGATCCTTCACATTTCAAGGTCCACGCTGGTGGACTCTCCTCTTCAGTTCACCCCACAGGTTTTCTATGGGGTTCAGGTCAGGGGACTGGGATGGTCATGGCAGGACCTTGATTTTGTGGTCTCTTCGGGTCGCTCAATTGGGATAAATTCACACACATAAAATCTCTATCCTGTGTTTTATTGTTTCTGTAAAGCTACTTTGAGACAATGTCTATTGTAAAAAGCGCTATACAAATAAAACTGAATTGAATTGATGTTTGAGTCCATCATGCCATGTGTCCTAACAAAATGTCCAGGTCCTCTGGCAGAAAAACAGCCTCAAAACCACGTACCAAAACCTCTGGTGTTTATTAGCAAAAAGCTCTATTTTGGTTTCATCTGACCATAGAACCCAATCCCATTTGAAGTTTCAGTAGTGTCTGGTGAACTGAACACACTCGAGTTTGTTTTTGGATGAGAGTACAGGCTTTTTTTCTTGAAACCCTTCCAAACATCTTGTGGTGATGTAGGTAACTTCGGATTGTAGTTTTGGAGACTTTCTGACCCTAAGACACAATTAATTTCTGCAGTTCCCCAGCTGTGATCCTTGGAGATTTTTTATCCACTCGAACAGTCCTCTTCAGTGTGTTGAGACGATATAGACACACGTCCAATTGTCGATTCATAACATTTCCAGTTGACTGGAACTTCTTAATTATTGCCCTGATGGTGGAAATGGGCATTTTCAATGCTTGTGCTGTATTCTTATAGACACTTCCCATTTTGT
The DNA here is from genome assembly GCA_012411365.1 of Ameiurus melas. Lineage (NCBI taxonomy): Eukaryota > Metazoa > Chordata > Actinopteri > Siluriformes > Ictaluridae > Ameiurus > Ameiurus melas. Next base: position 32,243,794 of record CM022758.1, on the reverse strand, counting down.
GAAGCTCAACAACCTTTTGCTGCACATCACAGCTATATTCCTCGGTCTTACCCATTGTTATGAATGACTGAGGGAATTTGGCCTGTGTGTTACCTCATACTTATACCCCTGTGAAACAGGAAGTCATGGTTGAACAGGTGACCTGTTCCTAGTCACCCAGATGTACTAAAAAAATAAATCAAGTAAAATATCAGTGGGAATATACTTCAGATATATTTTCTCATATGAATTCATAGAGATGACAAAAATTGTTACACACCTACAGTATATTCAGTATTTTTGTGATAAAAAATAAATAAATAAATTGAACCATAGATCAAAAGGTTAAACAATAAAGATAGCCTTCTTTGCTCATATTTACGAAGGGTGGTACACTTCTCTATCTTTCTCTCTCGAGCTAGACTCCAGGGGAAAGAGGGACATATTTCATGGACATATTGTCTTGAAGTTTGCAACTACAAGCCTTTCCTTTTTGTTTTTCAAATCAATTCAAATGATATACTGTACAGCACCGGTCACATTTATCTTCAAAAATCAAAGAATGGTCCAAAAAAAAAAATTCACATGAACTATATTGAGTTATATAAAATTATAAAAGCATCATTTAAAAACAAACAAAGAAACAAACAAACAAAACAACAACAGTAGTACAATATATATATATATATATATATATAATATTTATTTATTTATTTATTTAAAAAATAAAATAAAAATATCGGCACCCAATATCGACTACTTAGATTTGTGCCTGCTTTTTTTCTCTCTCTCTTCCCCTGTATCCATTAATTAGCCTACAGCACCATTCAGCTGCTGGCAATGTGATGATTATACTGTCAGGTATGAAAAATCCCTCTGCTTACCTTCAGTACTAATCATATCAACTAGCAAAAGAGTGGAGGCAAATTTTAGTCACTGATTCGATTTATTTTAAAAGGACACTGAGAATTTTGAGGTTGCAAAAAGAACAATTTTCACGCCTGCAAAAAATCCATTAATTGTTCAGCTGGTTTACAGAAGAGAAAAACCTTATCTGGTGCAGCTTCCTCAGAGCAAAGCAAACACACATCTTCCAAAATCCCGAGCAAAGGACATTACACACACACACACACACACACACACACACACACACACACTGGCAAGCAGCACAGCTGTGGCTGATTGATGTTGTGATTTTATGATTTGATCCAGTTTAAAGTCTCCACAGCCTCGAGCCTGACAGTGAACACATCCACCATGCTGTAGATAGAACTGTTCCTCCAGAAGAAAACTGCTGCATAATGAACTCGTTCTCTCTCTCACTCTCTCACTCTCTCTGTATCTCTCTGTATCTCTCTCTCTCTCACTCTCTCTCTCACTCTCTCTATATCTCTCTCACTCTCTCTCACACTCTCTCTCTATATATATCTCTCTCACTCTCTCTCACACTCTCTCTCATATCTCTCTCACTCTCTCTCACACTCTCTCTCTCTATATCTCTCTCACTCTCTCTCACACTCTCTCTCTCTCACTCTCTCTCTCTCACTCTCTAACACTCTATATATCTCTCTCACTCTCTCTCACTCTCTATATATCTCTCTCACTCTCTAACACTCTCTCTATATCTCTCTCACTCTCTCACCTCTCTCTCCCTCTCTCACCTCTCTCTCCCTCTCCTCCCCTTTCTGTCTCTCTCTCTCTCTCTCCTCCCCTCTCTCTCTCTCTCTCTCTCTCCCTCTCCCTCTCTCACTCTCTCTCCCCCTCCCCTCTCTATCTGTCTCTCTCTCTCTCTCTCACTCTCTCTCTCTTCCACTCTCTCTCACTCTCTCTATATCTCTCACTCTCTCTCACCCCTCTCTCTCCCTCTCACCCTCTCTCACCTCTCCCTCCTACCTCCCTCCCTCATCTGTCTCTCTCTTTCTCTCTCTCTCTCTCACTCACTCACTCACTCTTCTCTCTCTCTTTCCTCACTTTTTTTTTTTCTCTCTCTCTCTCTCTCTCAAAAAATAACAGGCTGATGCCTAAGGTAGAGAGCATGGAGCAGCAGACATCATCCATACTGAGAATCTGTATGTCACTCCATGGGGATGAGAGATGAAAAGAGATAGAGAGAGAGAGAGAGAGAAAGGCGAGAAGGTTAGGAAGAAGGGAATAAGGGACAGATAAAACACTATACAGTATATACAGGCTGTATACAGAAATGAGCTATAACAATAATAGAATACAGTATAGAAATAGTCTCGTCCTGGTGCTCCACTCTTACCCAACTAATTGGGTGCTGAAATCAGGTTTTTGTACCGATCATTTCAGAGTGCTTGTTGTGATCGTTAAGAGACAAAAACGCTCGTTTTTTTTTATTTTTCCAACGTTTGCGACGTGATTTGTGAAGTGTTCTGTGCTTTTTTTTTTCACGCGGAAAACTACATGAATTGGCGAAAGTCGCAATCGCACGAAATCAGTTTGCACGCTCTTTCGCGGTGATGTTTGCTGTTGCTGACCTTTTAGCTGTACTCGTGTTCGACGCACGTGTCTCGCAGAGCGCTTTGGCCGAATGCGCGTTATGACGGTAATGACGTCACGTGACGTCTCGGCCCAGATCGTCGTTTTAAAAAATCGCGGAATTCGCTTGATTTTGCGTTCATTTCTGCGGTCGCAAAAAACGCAAAATCCTGAAGGGACTGATCTTCGGTAACCGCTTTATCCTTTATCCACTACGGGCCAGGAATACACCCTGAATGGAACTCTCGACCATAGCAGAGCATCACACACACACACACACACACACACACACACAGGAAAAGCATTTGAACCTCCACAATAACACCAAGCAGTGACACTAAACACTGCACCATTGTGCCATCTTTAGTTAGCAAAACAACATTGTATAATCCACGTTTTGTATTGTGAAGATATCATCCACGCCCAGCAGAGAGGAAGCGGACATGGGAATCTTCTGGTGGCGTGTCTTTTATTTATGCTTTTGCCAAGCAAATCTTCCACATATCAGCACTGCTTACAATGTAATTTGTGTGTGTGTGTGTGTGTGAGAGAGAGAGAGAGAGAGAGATAATGAATTCCAAGACAGACTGAATTTTATATACCAGTCCTATACTCTACTGTTCAGTGTTTACTCCGTTTACTCCTTCTACTCAAACACCTGGTTGAAGTCATGAGATAATTAGCGAGCTCATCACGAGCAAACACAAGAGCATGCAGCTCAGTGTGGCCTGGGACTCGACACCGCTTCTCGCAAGTCTTATTCTGGCGGAGATAACTGAACCGACATGTACTTCAAATACTCGTTAAAGCGCTTCATTTCCAACCGTAGCTCAAATAACACAGGGCGAAGCACGGAAGACCGATGATGTGAAGCTTCACTGGTGCAATCAGTGAAGCTTTTAAAAAACAAGCCGACATTTTTACTCGTTTGAGAGGGAAACCATTTCCTAATCAAGTACAGAGCGAGACCATAGCAGCCATGATGTGCTGTGTTTCACTAGTTCTTATTTCTGGCTACGAGAGCATTTGTTACTATCTAATCTTTCAGTGCTATGCTAGGTAGCTCAGTGGTTAAAGGATCTGGGTTACTGATGAGAAGGTCACGAGTTCAAAACCCTAGCGCTTCCAGACTTGGGCCCTTGAGCAAGGCCCTTAAACCTCAACTGCTCAGATGAATAATCCATCCATCTATCCATCCATCCATCTTCTATACCGCTTAACCTTTTCAGGGTCACGGGGAACCTGGAGTCTATCCCAGGGAGCATCGGGTACGAGGCGGGGTACACCCTGGACAGGGTGCCTGTCCATCACAGGGCACAATCACCTACACATTCATACACTATGGACACTTTAGACACACCAATCAGCCTACCATGCATGTGTTTGGACTGGGGGAGGAAACCGGAGTACCCGGAGGAAACCCCCGCAGCACGGGGAGAAGATGCAAACTCCACACACACACACAGGGCCACGGTGGGAATCGAACCCCGGACCTTGGAGGTGTGAGGCGAACCACTAATCCACCGTTCGCCCTCAGATGTATAAATGAGGAAAATGATAAGCCGCTCTGTATAAGGCCGCATGCCAAACTCCGTAAATGTACCGCCTTCGCTAGGAAAACTATTTCCTTTCGTTCAAACGGAACATTACCACTTCCGCGTCACTTCCGTCGGTTCGATTCCAAACGTTCCCGCCTGCCCCCGGATATTTACAGTCCGTGTGCTATTTATGTTTGTCGCGTCCACCGTCATTTCCGATAAAATCCATAGTACTTTTAAAAGCGCAAGCAAATAATAATTCCTGCAAACCACGGTGACTTTGAAAGCTCGGAACTTGAGAATCCTTGGATACAGATGCGAGAGGTCTTTTGAAACGCATGCACACAGTGAGTTAACTAGAGGTACTAGAATACTGAGAAAACACACGCGAGGTGACGAGGATCACGGCCGTAAGCACATCCTGAACATTGCGAGGGGACCAAAACATTTTAGTGGGAAAGGGGGGGACAAATTTAATGGTCCTTTTTGGTTCTCTATGTAATAAAGACCCAAATTATATATATATATATATATATACACATAATGCACGAGCTTTATGTTTATGACCAAAATAACTACAGTAAGGTCAGTGTGTATTACAATACAAAAACAAGTTAGATTAGATGCTTTATTATATTTCAGGTTCTCTCTCTCTCTCTCTCTCTCTCTCTCTCTCCCCTCAGGCAGGCCTTTCATCTTATTATGCACAGATATAGTGAATAATGTGTTCCAAACAGTAGAGCAGCCCAAATATGAATTCTAAAACTTCCACTGTGTATATACTCCTAACCTTTTACCTGTTCCTGTCAAGCGTACCCATTTTTTTCTTTCTTCCTTTTGTTCTGCTGTCCCAAATAAAAAATTCACATCATTCGATTGTCTTTTCATTATTGTCATAATGTTTCTGTAAAAACGACACGAAAGGGTCAGCGAGCCAGACACAATTACTTACACACAATTATCTCCTCACCCTCCAGTTGTTCCGAACCTGTGTGCTGTTTTCAGCGTAACACAAAAGGAGAATGCCGAAGAACGTTTACACGGGTAGAGACGAACGCAGTCCGTATGACACAAAGCTTTCCTGTGGGCACTCGGAGTAGGCTATAGTTTTTATGGCGCCTTTATAGTGTACCTTTAAAGCTCGTGATCAGTATCTTCTGCCATTTTGTGGAACAGAGTTGTAATCGAGGATGAAAGTGTGGCGAAATGAGTAAAGTGAATAAAAGTTCACCCGGTAAGTTTTTGAGCACAGGCCTGAGAAGGACGTACAGACCAGTGTCAGAACACAACGGCTGCAGACACTTGGAGGGGTTTATCGTCCAGACGAGAGAATTAAACGAATAAATGACTCCGTCCTAACCGCAATCTAAAAAACACGCTCGGGTCAAATCCAGACGTTTTACCGTGATCTAGTTGAACCTTCTGTCTAATGTACTGAAAACGTCTCCGTTAACGTTTCTCGTCTCGTCACGTCGACGCTTTACGTGACGTGAATGTTTGCAAATCTGGATATTATTGTCGGGCGTTTAACGTTTGAACTACGTAGCTTACATCTTACCTCGCACTCTTTAAGCGTTAAAGCTGACGCGTCATGCAGCTTCAGTGAGGAGTAAAGCCCCACCCTCTATAATCTGATTGGCCTTCTCAGACATTTTGACACTGACGAGTGCTGCAAAACTTTTTATTATCATTTTTATTTTTATTTTTAATATTTTTAACTTTTTGTCACACTAAAAACATACATAGTGGGGCATAATTAAGTACAGCAGGGCAGCATCAAAAATATCAAATATTAGGGCGGGGCAATTCGGCCATGTCTGATTATTGGGGGGACGCGTCCTCCTCAATGTCTATGCTGGACATTGAAACCAGAAATATATACACGGCATTAGAGATTAAAATCAAGTCACACTGGGCAAACAAAAAAGGGCCACGCCCAAAATGGCTAAATATTAGGCTTTTAATGGTCTTTGGTCAGGAAATTAGCATAAATACATGGATTTCAATCATTATCATAAGTGAATTTCCCTGTTTCTAGATTTTCCCCCAAACAGTTCACTACAGCAAAAGTAAACAAGCAAATGGTGGCACACGAGGTCTCAGGAGTGCATTTGTTTAATTCTTGCTAATTATTTTCCCAATTTGGGCTTGGCCCAAATTTTATTTTTGCCCTGGAGTGTACATGCAAACCAAAGAACTCAGAAGTGAGGAGAAAACTCAACCGAAACAAAGCAAAAGCATGTGGAGAACTAAGAAGCAAATCACATGACAAGCGAGCAGCACTCGCCTCGCTGGGAATCACAACGCACGCTGTGAAGGTTAATTCATGACAACGACCCTGACCAGGATAAAGCGGCTACTAAAGCTCAACGAACGAAGGAACAAAAGATGAAATCCCATTTTGCACCAGAAGTGTCATGAGACCACGGGCAAGTAATGTCGTGAGACCCCAGTCCCGATGCACAGCTGTACCGGCACATTTCTTACACGGATTAATTTCTTTCCTTAAAACAATGAAGTCCGAAGAAGCAATGAAGCTATAAAATGTCATTTGTGACACATCGAGGCACGGACTCCACAAGACCTGTGAAGGTGTGCTGTGGTATCTGGCGCCGAGACTTTAGCAGCAGATCCTCTAAGTCCTGCAAGTTGAGAGGTGGGTCTTCTATGGATCGGACGTGTTTGTCTGGAACATCACACAGACGCTCGATTGGATTGAGATCTGGGGAATTTGGAGGCCGACTCAACACCTTGAAGTCTTTCTCATGTTCCTCGAAACGTTCCTGAGCAATGTTTGCAGTGTGACAGGGGAGCATTACTCTGCTGAAAGAAACCACTGACATTAGGGAATACCGTTGCCATGAAGAGGTTCTTCATGGTACTTCTTAAATGTACTCGGTCTACAACAGTGTTTAGGTAGCTGGTACGTTCACATGAACGCCAGGACCCAAGGTTTCCCAGCAGAACATTTCCCAGAGCATCAAACTGCCTCCACCGGCTCGCCTTCTTCCCATAGTGCATCCTGGTGCCGTCTCTTCCCCAGGTAAGCGACGCACACACACACACGCACACACACAAGAACACGTGATTGATCAGACTGGGCCACCTTCTTCCATTGCTCCATGGTCCAGTTCTAATGCTCACGTACCCATTGTAGGTGCTTTCGACGTTGGACAGGGGAGTCAGCATGTGCACTCTGACTGGTCTGTGGCTCAAACAGCCCAATATACACCAAGCTGTGACGCACTGTGTGTTCTCGCACCTTTCTATCAGAGCCAGCATGAACTTTTACAGCAATTTGCGCTACAGTAGGTCTTCTGTGGGATCGGACCAGACGCTCCAGGCTTCACTCCTACTGCATTTATGCTGCATTTACACCAAAACTTTGTTAAGGATACAATTATGAATTCAGTTATTGGAATCGGCGACTGCGTTCATATTTAGTGGACTATTAGGTGTTCAGTCGAAAGTAAGTGCTTTTGTGGCCCAAAGAGCTCCAAGAACGTTTGCTTGTACATACAGTGGAATATACAAGCAAATGTTCTTGGAACACTTTGAGCCACAAAAGCACTTACTTCCATTCTTTTTCTTTTAATAATATTGAAATCCTCTTCATTTTTCTCTATGGTGGTCATCTTGACAACTTGATTGTGGCTCTTGAACATGCATCCGTTCGCTGTTGTTAAGCATGAAACCGTTCCAGACGACTCCGTCGCTGGACAAGCGCCATCAGATACTCCCTAGAAGTTCAGCCATTTGTATTTATTCATTTATTTTGAGCACAACTGACGCAAATCACGAGTTTAGCGTCGTACAAACGGCCATCTCCATAGTTTAATTACGCATGTGTCGTGAGGCGCTAACCACTAAATTGTCCAGTGCACAGGTTTGCAAGAAAATACCAGAAATCACAAAGCATAGTGGGATATCTAATACTGTTGGCAGGGATGAGAATGCTAAAATAAAAATTCTCTCAAAGTCCCATGATTTTCACTTTATATGCTGGTGGAAAGATGAATTAGCGGATGCTAGTCACAGCGGCTCAGTGGGTAAGGCTTTGAGTTATAGATCAGAAGGTAACGTGTTCAAATCCCAGCACTGCCAAGCTGCTATGGTGGGTCCTTGAGCAAGCCTGGTAACCTTCTGCTCATTCCAAATGAGCTTTACAGACCAAATTAAATGTACAAGCAGTTTACTTGCAAATATATACAGAAACATACTGGAGGAATTATCTTTATCTAAATATTTTCTCGGCCGTCTAGTCCCTTCCTGCGACTCTTAATCGTATATTTGTCATGTTTCACCCCGCCTAAGCTTTCTTCACTGTATTTCTAGTTCAGAATAATAGGATGCGCCGGATCGAGTAGGATTTTAGACACTGCTGGATGATGAGGGTTGAAGCGATATCGTTAAATTAAACCAAAGTTGCGGTGAGGAACTTGGTAATTACAACTAGAACTATTTATGAGGCTATTTTTGGCACTATAGAAGACACGTATTAGATATCCGTTATATTAGCCGTTCTTTTTCATCTGTTTATGTTACATTGTATTACGGCAAAGAAGAAGAAAGTCATTTTGCTTTCCCCGTCTGTATTTGCTATACTCTGGTTTATTATTTTATTAATTGGTTTAAAGGCACGTGCTTGTGTTTGAAGACGGTGGTGAAATTGCTAGTGTGTGTGTGTGTGTGTGTGTGTGTGTGTGTGTAAACCCCTTTGACCCTCTTTACACATCAGTGATCTGGTTAACAAGAGACCCCTGGGTCTGACCCTCAATGCACTGCTGTATTGACGCCGATTTATTATTTAGTGAGCATGTCCCTATTGAGCCACCCGCTTATACACACACACACACACACACACACACACACAGAAAAAGAGAAGTACAATAAATAAATAAATAAATAAAGTCGCATGGCAGAGATGAAAGGAAGTAAAATGAAGTGAGTGAAAAAGGAAGAAGTTCTTCCTCGGGCGTTCCTCGAATTTCTGCTATTTTTTATTTGTAATTTTTTTTTCCTGGCTCTGCTTCAGTTTCGATCCCGTGCTGCAGAACCCGAACTCACACTGACGATCTCATCTCTCCACCATAGCCTCGAGTCAGCGCAACAATCACAAGCCATGTTCCTTTCTAATGAAGTCTTCAGTCTTAGGCGACGCTATCCTCTTCGAGATAGAGTCTGATCAATCTGGATATGTGTGTTCTGTCTGCGTCTGGCCAGAACTCAACTCGGACACCGAGACCACAGAGACTCACTCGCTTTGTAACCCACTCAAAAAACTCATCCTCGCACACAGACTATCAGACACACCTTCTCTTCACATCATAAATAAACGCCCGCAGTGATCACGAGTCCTCGAACCGGTAGTGGCTTGTTTTTTATTTCTACAATGGGGGGAAAAAAATAAAAAAGTGCTTGAGAAATTGAGTGATCGAGGGCGAATGAGGTCTTATCTACAAAGACCAGATACAAAACTGGTGAAATCAGGTGCAACCAGGTTCAAAGAACAGAAAGAGAACGCACAAAGCACTGACACGGAATATTACGGGCTAGTCTAACAAAGGTTCCGGAGCTCGCGGCGTACTTCAGACGAGAACGTTTTTAAGCTGCTATGCAAAAAGACGCCTTTCGAACGTCATTTCAGTTTGTACCCCGTGGTGTGTGAACGCTTCTAAACACCTTCTTAACACCTTCTTAACCACCAGCTCTTGTTCTGAGACATCCCGCCATCTGTGATCCAAATCAGACTTGGTTCCGTGCATCACTCGCGCTTACCGAGACAGTTCGAAGTGTTTGTTTTCGTAGACCGTATGAAAGATGTACAGTACGGTGCATTACAGACCTGCAGGTCAAATGGACTTCATTGAGATGGTTTCCATTTGATTTGCACATGATGTTCAAAATATGTGCAAACTATCCATCCATCCATCCATCCATCCATCTTCTATACCGCTTTATCTTCTTCAGGGTCACGGTGAACCTGGAGCCTATCTCAGGGAGCATTGGGGGTACACCCTGGACAGGGTGCCAGTCCATCACAGGGCACAATCACATACACACTCACACACCCATTCGTACACTACGGACACTTTAGACACGCCAATCAGCCTACCATGCATGTCTTTGGACTGGGGGAGGAAACTGGAGAACCCGGAGGAAACCCCCTATGTGCAAACTATTTTTATCGTAAACAAAACAAGTGTTAAATGTTAGTCACACGAGTATTCACCTGCTGGATCAATACATCTTAGAACCACCGTTGGCTGCAACTACAGCTACAAGTCTTGGAGGACGTGCGTGTTCTTTTCTGGCAAAATACCTCAAAGTGCATAAAGAGACACGGTGAACAGTTGGTTTCACGTCTTGCGACAGATTCTCAACTCTGGTGGATTTTAATTGCATACAGATGTTTTCCGTCTACGTACAGGAATTTATGGGTTTCACAGCAACGGAGATCTTTTTTTCCACTTCAGTACCTTGGGCTATTTGGTATAAATTCATGACATGTCATCACAGTTAAGTCCATTCAGTTCCCGCTTGTAACACTATAAATTGTGGAAAGGTTTAAGGCTTTTTGTGGTCTTAAGTATGGTTTGCTTGTGAATGTGGGAGAAGTAGCACTATAGTGTTGTTGTTGTTTTTTTTTATTAATATTTAAAAAACCTTCAAATATGACACTTCATTCTCCATCTCTAATTGTTTTGGTGTACAAAATAAACCAACAACTGCCCTCCCTCCCCCCCCCTCCCTCCCTCACTCTCTCTCCCTCCCCCTCCCTCTCCCTCTCTCCTCTCTGTCCCTTCTCTCTCCCCCCTCTCTCTTTCTCTCTCCTCCCCCTCTCTCTCCTCCCCCTCTCTCCTCTCTCCCTCTCCCTCTCCCTCCCCCTTCTCCCTCCCCCTTCTCCCCCCACTCTCTCCCTCTCTCTCTTCTCTCCTCTCTCTCTCTCTCCCTCCCTCCCTCTCCCCCTTCTCCCTCCCCTTCTCCCCCACTCTCTCCCTCCTCTCTCTCCCTCTCTCCCTCTCTCTCCCTCTCCTCTCTCTCCCCTCTCCCTCTCTCTCCCTCTCCCCTCTCTCTCCCTCCCTCCTCTCTCTCCCTCTCTCCCTCCCCCATCTCTCTCTCCCTCTCTCTTCCTCTCTCCCTCTCTCTCCCCCTCCCTCTCTCCCCCCCTCTCCTCCCCTCCTTCTCCCCCCTATCTCTCTCTCTCCCTCTCCCTCTCCCTCCCCCTCTCTAACCTCTCTCCCCCCTCCCTCCTTCTCTCCCCCCTCTTTTCCTATCTCTCTCCCCCCTCCCTCTCCCTCTCCCCCTCTATCTCTCTCTCTCTCTCCCTCCCTCCCTCTCCCTCTCTCTCCCCCCCTCTATCTCTCTCTTTTTCCCTCCCTCCCTCCCTCTCCCTCTCCCCTCCCTCCCCCCCTCCCTCTATCCCTCTCTCTCTCCTTGTCTCCCCGCCTCCTCCCTCCCCCACCCCCCCACTCTCTGCAGCCTTTGAGCCAGTCAGACTTTTAGCTGTTTTTCTTTTTAAAAGGATGCTGTGTAAAAGCAGAGTCTAATACACAAAGTACAGCAGTAAATGGCAGGTATAAGAATGAAACTAAGCTAAATTGTGTCTGATCTTTTCCCATCTTTGATGAGAAATTGCAAAGTATATAAATAAACTGAAAAACGACCAAAGACATTTTGGGGAAACAAGAAAGAAAGGAAAAAAACCATATAAACAATAGCCTTGTTGCGCAAGTGTGCACACGTGCTCACTCGGTCTTTTAGGGTTGGAGTCTATCAGCGTGGCACATCCTGACTTGGCAATAAATATTTTCTCACTCTTTCTTGCAAAACCATTCTAGTAAGGGCATCTCCTGTGCACAGTCCACTTCAGGTCAGTCCACTGATTTTTACTTGGATTAAGGTCTGGGCTCTGGCTATAGGGCATTCGAAAACATTGATCTTCTTTTGGGTCACTGTCGTACTAAAATGTTGAAATTCCTATTCGTCTTCAGCTTACTAGCAGACACCTGAGTGTTTGGCACTGAGATCGACTGGTACTTGTAAATATTCATGATTCCATCCACCTGGATTAAAGCCCCAGTTCTGACTAAAGAAAAGCAGCCCTAAAGCATGATGCTGCCACCACCATGCTTCACTGTAGAGATGATGTTCTCTTGGTGACGTGCTTTTCGTTGCCCTTTTGGAATTGGTCTCATCGGACCATAACACATTTTTCCACATGGTTCGAGGTGATTTAGTTGAGATTGGATATTTGTTGTGAGAAAGGGCGTCTGTATAGATCCCCTACCCCATAACCCAGACATGTGAAGAATATGAGAGAATGTTTTCATATACAGAGAGTAATCAATATTTGTCAAATATTCCTGCAACTCCTTTGATGTTAATGTGTCCTTTAATGCCTCGTCCTTTTATCAATTTCAGAGGGACGTCCTGTTCTTGGTAACGACTCTGCAGCACTCCATTTTCTCTATCTGTATCTAATATATATATAATGATTTGGAAAATTCTTTGAAACCAGTCTCCCGATCGATACGTTTCAACAAGCGAGATGCCGTGCATGCTTCGCCAGCTCTTCGTGGCTTCAGCAGTCAGATGAAACCAAGTAGATGTTAAGAAAATCCTACAGAATAAGCTGGTGTTTATTTGGGGTTAATCAGAATAGTTTCATGGACGATGGCTGTATGATGATTACTATTGAACGTTAGGTTGAACGCGATTGGTCCATTCTGAACACAACCTCATCCCCAATTATGAAAGGGTGTGCACACTTATGCACCCAGGTTATTGGGACTGTTTTTATTTTTCCATAAAACGGTTCGGACTGTGTTTCACTGAATTCTGATGTGTTATCATTTCACATTGAGGGTGGGAGTTGCATTTTAACAGGGGTGTGTAGACTTTTTATGTCCATTGTAGGCCTCTTGTCAAATCTATACACAGCTTATATAGCACACTGCAAAACTGGTAATGTTATCCATTCTGTTCTCCCTAGCAGTGCAGACTGTTCTAGAAAGACGCACACCAAGTTCTCACATGAACAAGTGTCTATTTGCCCGAGTATCTTTTTTCTTCTGCATCATGAAGCCTACACACACATATATATATATATATAGCGCTAAAGTTTTCACTAACGAGCCAGGTGAGGTGTAAAGGTAAGGTAAGGTTAAGTACTGGTTTAAATTTTAGCGGAAAACACTTTTCAGATATCAGGTTAAATTTATCAGATATCAATTTCAGGATTGGTTTAAGAATTGATCAACTCTTTTTACTCCATAAGTCCAAAAGAATGAGGAGACCTGACCATCATACTGTAACATTAGGATTTTCATTCACACGCACTAAGAGGCCCTAACCTGTTTTAGCATGACAGTGCTCCTGTGCACAAGGCGAGGTCCATGAAGACAGGGTTTTCCGAGATTGGAGTGGAAGATCTCGCGTGTCCTGCACAGAGCCCTGACCTCAACCCCACTGAACACATTTTGGGATGAACTGGAACGCCGACTGCGCCCCAGACCTCCTCGTCCGACACCGGTGTCCGACTTCGCCGACGCCCTTGTAGCTGAATGAACATAAATCCCTGAAGCCATGCTCCAAAATCTAGTGGAAAGCCTTCTCAGAAGACTGGAGGGTATTACAAGAGCAAAGTGGGGAAAAGCTTGGGAATATGATGTTCAACAAGCACATATCAGTGTGATGGTCAGACGTCTACATACTTTTAGCCATGTAATGTAGCACAATTTATTGTATGTTGACCGTATCGAAGCACTTCAGACTGATTTCAAGAGATTCCTGGTTTGCATTGTGTTTTGGTAACAGTAATTTTTTTTTTTTTTCAGAATAGGACTGACATTTCCTTAATTCTAAAATAACATTTACACAGTAGTCTGACTTGTCATACTGTAGTGTTGACAAGCCAGTACTTCAGACTGAACAAAGGACCTGTCTCTGACAGTACAAATACTTCAATATGCTCCTCAACCACAGTCAAACCATCACACATCAAACAGCCAATTAAATCTCTCCGTGGGTGACCATCTGTGTCTGGATCAAATGTCTAACTACTGCAATGATAGAAATGTTAGGGTACGCTGTCACAGGGGAGAGGCCAGGGAGACAGATGCACAGGCAGAACTTCTTTATTCAACACAGGGAACACTAGGGAACCGGAGCAACCAGAACAAGAAAATACTAAATATAAACAAACAGTGCATAAACCAGACGATAACAAATGTAATCAAACTTAAACAACCTGACTTTATTGCTCCAGCAAGTGAGGAGAAAAACCAGTGAACTTAAATAGAGCACTAATCAAGCAGGGATGGAATGGAACTACCCCTGGGGGGCCATGACAGTGCCCCCCTGACCTTAAGGCGTGACTCCTAAAGCGCCACCAGTCAGAGGGACCTGAAGGAAGACAGAGGGGAGCGACGACAATGAAACAAGGAGGTGGAGCGACGTCCCCAGCCGAGACAGGAAGCGGAGAGATGTCCCCAGCTGAAACGGGAGGCAGAGTGAAGTTCCCAGCTGAGCAATGGAGCAGCACTGTGCCACCAGCAGGGGTGGGTGGGAGGTTAAATCCACCGGCTGGGGAGGGTGGGGGTAGGGGGCAGGGGGCGACGACGGTCATAACGGGACCATGAAGCAGAGCGACATCCTCAGCAAGACAGGGAAACAGGCTGATGACCTCAGCAAGACACAGAGGCAGAACCACGTCCTCAGAGGTAACCCGGGAGCTGATCGATGTCTCCAGAGGAACACGGAAGCCGAGTGACAATCCCGGCGGAACCTGGAAGCCAAGAGGTGTCCTTATCCATGGGGGATAAGGGGGCCGATGATCTCAGTGGGGCACGGTGGGAGTGCAGCAGAGAGGCTACTTGTATCCACAGTCACTTCCAACTGAGAGAGAATCAAATTCAAATGAGGAACGCAGTAGTCGAAGGTTCAGTGCCAAAACGAGTTTCTCTGGCAGTCCTGTGATTTGAACTTTCAACCTTCCAGTCACTAGTACGGAACCTTAACTGCTGAGATATAATTTGGAATCTTACCAGGTCTGAAAGATCGGCAATGTTTGAAAATGTCAGACACATCCATTGATTATAACGTTATAAATATCAGGGATGAGATAAGAAAAGATAACATTTCAAGTGGAACGATAATTAGAGCTAAGGTGCGTCCAAAATCGCATATGTATGCACCATTCTACTCCATTTTGTAGTATGAATAGTGTGAGTAGTGTGTTCACACTGAAAATTCCATCAAGAAGAAGTGCACTTCAAGTGAATAAACGAAGTGTGGAACGTTGGACACTTCGTGCCCTCAACGGTCACAGCTTTTCTTATGTAGCAGAAGAGGGGAGGGGCTACCAGGTGCTGACGCTGGCTCAAATTTGCTCAGAATCAAAAAAGGTCAGGTCGGGAATAAAAGGTAACGCTGACATAAACAGTAAAATGAAATACATTTTCATTGACTCTGAGTATTCTGCTGAAGTTAGCATGCATTTGACGTCATTTGCCATTGACTAGGAAACAGATTATACCTCTGGTTATTAAAAAAAAAAAAACGTTAGTGTTCCATTTGAGACGATACTACCCTTCTAAAATACACTAGACGGTAGAGTGCATAGTGTAAGTGCATACTGTATAGTACGTCATTCGGGACACAACTATAGTGTGTTGAGATTGTTTTTTCTCTCTACTTCCACACCAGTCATCTCTGATGCTTTTAAACAGCACCTGCATCTTCACTGTCGGCAGGTTCCTGTGCAAATGTGGTTTTTCATCTGCCCCGAGGCATAAAGAATTAGCCCTGGGCTTTAATTGTCATTTGTATGATCCTTTTTTTTTTTTTTTTGTCGAAGGATTACAGTGAACTGGTTTTTGACTCTCATCCAATCTGGCAACCCATCAGGTAAGTCTATATCTGCTCTACTTCCCTACTTGATTTCTACTGCATGTCTGCCACTTTCAGAAACACAGACACGTCAGATTTTCCATTACAACCAAATCTGGATTACATACTGTATACATAATGATCTTTTTTCACCACATACAGCAGAAAAATACAAGTAAATATTTAAACCTGCTTCTCTCTCAACTAGGATTTTTGGCTTCAGTGCATCACTACAGGTTTTGCATGTTCGCTTTGCATGCGTGTGCTTTAACGTCTGGATTCTCTGCCATGTTTTTGCATACTTCTACCGTGCCAAGGCGTGACATCCAGTTCAGGGTGTACTCCCGCCGCGTTCCCGAGCTGGCTCCACAGACCTGACCATGATTTTACTGAAGTTCTAACATCACTGCAGAATTCATATCTGAAGTGTGTAACTTGTAATTAATGGGACTCTGTATAAATATGATATACAGTTTCCTGCAAAAGTATTGGAACAGCAAAGCCAGTTCTGTTGTTTTTGCTATACACTAAAGACATTTGGGTTTGAGATCAAGATATGAATATGAGATGATAGATGAGAGTTTCAGCTTTCATGTGCTAATATATTTACACCTAGACGTCTTAAACAACGTCGAACATGGTGCCTTTGATGGCAGACCTCCTCATGTTTAGGTGAGTAATATTTGGTTGCATATCCCTTGCTTGCAATAACGGGATGAAACCTGTGGCATTTTTCATTTGTGAAGCTTTTCCAGGTTTTTACTGCAGCTTCTTTTAGTAGTTGTTTGTTTCGGTGGGTTTCTCCTTTCAGTTTCTTCTGGAGGTGAAATGCTGCTCAGTTGGGTTAAGGTCTGGTGATTGACTGGTTCCACTTTTCCCCCTTGATGATGTCCTGCGTTGAGTTTCGCTGCATGAAGTTCCTCCTGATTAATTCGGATGCATTTCTCTGTAAATTGTCAGACAGAATGTTCCTGTAATCTTCTGAGTTCATTCTGCTGCTACCATCATGAGTTCCATCATCAATAAAGATTAGTGAGAATGTTCCAGAAGCAGCCATGCAAGCCCAAGCCATGACAGTACCTCCACCATGCATGACTCATACGATGTTTTGGTTCTTTCTCCACACTTTGGTTTTTCTATCACTTTAGTAGAGGTTAATCTCAGTTCCAGAACTTTTGTGGATCATCTCTGTATTTCTTTGCGAAGTCCAGTCTGGCTTTCTGATTCTTACTGCTGAGGAGTGGTTTACATCTTGTGGTTTGGCCTCACTAGTTGTGCTCTCGAAGTCTTCTTCAAACGCTGGATTATGATACCTTCACCCCTGCCCTCTGGAGGTTGTCAGTGATGTCACTGACTGTTGTTTTGGTATTTTTCTTCACAGCTCTCACAACGTTTCTGTCATAAAATTGCTGTTGGTTTCCTTGGCCGACCCGTCCCATGCCTGGTTGTCAGTGGTTTCTTTCTTTTTCAGGACATTCCAGATTCTTGTATAGGCTGTGCCCAGTACTTGTGCAAAGGCTCTGATCAATCTTCCCTCTTTTCTCAGCTTCAAAATGGCTTGCTTTACTACCATAGACAGCTCTCTGATCTTCATGTTGGTTTAATCTCCTTTTTAACACCAAATGCAGTCTTCACATGTGAAACCTAGGGCTCAAACCCAGAGCAGACGTTCATAAGATATAAATTGCTGTTCCAATAGTGTGAGAGGGGACTTTACAAAAAAAAAAAACAAGAAGGAGGCTAAATAATCTGACACACACACACACACACACACACACACACACACACACACACTCCATCTCTTTATTTATTTATTTATTTTAATAGAAGCTGCTGTGTTTGTACCAAAGACCTGCTTTCATCATGGGGACCAACCAGATGTCCCCACAACGTCAAAACTGTCAGATCATCCTAGCCTTGTGGGGAAATTTGATCTACAGCAAGACCACACACACACACACACACACACACACACACACACACACAATCCACAGCAGTACTATTCAGGAGAAATCACTGACGGTTCTGACAGTCTGTCAGCTCTCAGTAAAAGTGAAAGTGACAGCGTGAGGCCGGCCCAAGCTAAAACACTCCCAAACAGATTACTTGTCAGACGCCATCAGCAACCAAGAACACTGAAGTGTGACTCAATGTGTATGTGTGTGTATTCATCTAACTACGGGTTTGAATGTATTTGTGTATATGAAACATATAACGTCCTTGAGCAAAAAAAAAAAAAACAGTGCATAATCCTCCACAGTGCTGAAGGCTGTACAGCGATCATTACAGACTGGCCGGTACTAGGAGTGTGACGTTTCCAAAAACGTGACACCTGATCTCCATTAACGCAGTGAAACTCCACGCTCACACCTTCCCCACACCGGAGAGAGAAGACGGAATTCCCACTTCTAGCAACAGATGTCCAATCAGTGTCTTCTCCTCTCCTATCGCCACTCAATTACTATTCTTCTCTCACGAGGCGATCAATCGGTGTCTGAGCAGGGGCCGTTCCCGCTCTCGTCGCAGTGACTGCAGACACCCCTCATTACATACCCGAGAGCTGATTCCCAAGACTCATAACAACCTTCATTATTGACAAGCCGACGAGAAATCACTTTATTGTTTCAATCATTCAGCTATCCAACCGCATTTCTGTCTCTCTGGCGTTCTCGCACACAAATTTAATGGTGCGGGAGCACAAGCTGTTGTATAATGAGGGCTCTCCCACCGCATATTCTGCTCATTATACAGTATGCGCGCACACACACACACACACACACACACACACACTTACCCATATATATATATACGCACGCACACACCGTCACATTATTGATACTGTACACACTAAAGTGGTCCCTCTGAAACTCCTGACCTGAAGAGCATTTCATTAGACTTCGAAAGCAATACAGGAGCATCATACTATACATGGAACACACACACACACACACACACACAAATAAAGTTTGAGTTTTGGAATGGGTTTTTATTCCGATATGAATACGGTGGAAACAAAAATAAGCCAATAAATACTACTGGATGTTTAGGTAGTGAACAAGTGATAGCTGTCGATGTGAGGAAAGATTCAGACGCAGAATACCGAGTTTGAACTCTGAAATCCTTCTTTTTTTTAATTATTATTATTATTACGACACCATTTCTTTTTTTTTTTACATACTTATTTTCCTTTGTGAAAAAGCAACACTGATGAAAAATCGATTTGTGTGTGTGTGTGTGTGTGTGTGTGTGTGTGACAAGATCGAGAAAATCATTACTATGGAAGCTTCATCATCAGCTACTGCAGTAAAACGTGCGCCGCTAATCTGGCAGAGCCGGAACTGTAACACGGCGAAGGAACGTGTGAAAGTAGTCGAGGTAATTACACCGAGTTCGGTGAGGTCATTGGAAGGTTTTCCCCCGCGAGAAACAGGAGAAAATGTTTATCTGCTTGCTTATTTTGTCTCATTACAAGTAAAAGGATTTGTAAAAATTCGTCTTTGCTTAGCATTTTTAGCGCTTTAACCCTTTTTTTTCACCCGAAAACGCAGCGTGTCGTTTTTGGCTAAGTTCAGGAGTATCCCTGGCAGAGGCAATTTCAGAAACGTTAGAGCTATTGTCCTATAAATTGTATTTGGTTGAGCAGCGCAGCAGAAAATTCCACTGCAGCAATCACTAAATAATGGCACTAAAAGCAAGGCTGTTCTGCCGCGCTGCACTAGAAGCTGCTCTGCAATTTGGTACAGAATCGACGTAACATTGCTGACTGATGGATGCACAGTAACAGGCCTATTTGGATCCAGCAAAGTAAATCTCACATTCAAGCACTTGTCCATGAGCTTCGGCCAGTGATTGTACCACATGATGTGCAACAAGTCATTTACGAGGTTGGAGGGATTGCTAAATGTCGAATAACTGGTCTCACAAGTCTATTTTACTTTTATTTCATGGCAAATGTATAGCCATGTCAGCTGCTGTTAAAGACGGCTCTTCCATCCAGCCCCAGCGCTGTGGAATAATAATCCTGTCAGTCAGAATATCAGATAACGAGATTATATTCGTGAACAAAAGTGAGCGATACTCAGTGTATATCAGTACAAAGTTTCGGTGTTCTTACTATGAATGGCCTTTTATTAGGAACACTTACACACATACAATCGTTTGGCAGCAGTGAGACGTATAAAATCGTGCAAATATGAGATAGCAGTTTCAGGTAACGTTCACATCGACCATCGGAATGAGGGGGAAATGTGATCTCGGTGATTTTAACGGTGGTGTGATTGTCGGTGCCAGACGTGCTGGATTGAGTATTTATATAACTGATGATCTCCTGGGATTTTCACATGCAGCAGTGTGTAGAGTTTACTCAGAAGGGTGCAATAAAGATGAACATCCAGTGAGGGCAGGTCTGAGGACCGAGACTTGATGAGTTGATGAGAGAGATCAGTGGAGAATGGATAGACGGGTTCGAGCTGATGGAAAGGCTACAGTAGCTCAGATAAACACACTGTAGAATTGTGGTGAGCAGAAAAGCATCTCAGAATGCACAGCATGTAGGACCTCGATGCGGATGTGCTACAACCGGGGCAGCTGTGGCGCAGTTGGTAGAGTGGGTGGTAACCTTTGGGATGTGGTAGAACGGGAGATTCACAGCATGAAAGTGCATCTGAAAAATCTGCAGGAACTGCGTGATGCAATCGTGTCAACATGGACCAGAACCTCAAAGGAAGGTTTCCATTATCTTGTGGAATCCATGCCATGAAGAATCGAGTCTATAGAGCAAAGGGACTGGGACTACCCAGTATTAATATACTGTTCCTAATAAAGTGCTCAGTGAGGGTATTTAATCAACACTGAGTTGCCAATTAGATCAGTGTATCTAATAAACCAGTAACATAGTGTCCTCTTCAAGAAAAAACAAAAAATGGTTCTCGAGGCGTTTTAGATACAAACTTTAAGGGATTTTAAACTAAAGTGGGACAGTGGGACAACTGAAGAAAACGTAATAGTTCTAAATTTGAGTGTACATAAAAAAAATTATATTTATTCTGAGCGTTATATCATTTCTTCTGGTTTTATTTTCTCTTCTTGTTATTATATTGCCACTCATATTATATCCCTAGTCAATTCTTATTAAATGTGCTGAACAAAATACTTATTAAATGTGCCTCTTTATTATTATTATTATTATTATTATTATTATTATTATTATTATTATTATTATCCATCCATCTTCTACCGCTTACTCCTTTTCAGGGTCGCGGGGAACCTGGAGCCTATCCCAGGGGGCATGGGGCACAAGGCGGGGTACACCCTGGACACGGTGCCAGTCCATCACAGGGCACAATCGCATACACACTCACACACCCATTCATACACTACGGACACTTTAGACACGCCAATCAGTCTACCATGCATGTGTTTGGACTGGGGGAGGAAACCGAAGTACCCGGAGGAAACCCCCGCAGCACGGGGAGAACATGCGAACTCCGCGCACACAGGGCCACGGTGGGAACCGAACCCCCGACACTGGAGGTGTGAGGCGAACGTGCTAACATGCTGTTATATACATTAACAATAGCCAAAAAAACCTGGTGACTCAGTGTACAGTATAGAGCATCTTATTACTCTATACATATCTGACTTGTTCCCTAAAGCCTTAAAAACGACAAACAGGCATCAGTTCAATTGTCATTTAATGCACAATCACATACTGAGAGTCATTTTGCTAATGGGTGGATTATGCCGTATCTAAATCCACGACCCTGAGCAGGTAAAGAGGCAAAAGCCTTCCTCAATCGAAAAACATTCGCCCTCCTCTCTAAATATAGCCTAAGCCTATTTAGTTGCTCAATCTGCCAGCTAGATTCTTTTATCACATGGACCGAGGCATCTGTGCACAGTAGGGAAACATTTCGATTGTCACCCTTTAAATCTGCTACTTGTTTCAACAGACGTATTTCCGCAGACTTAAATTTAAAAGTTCAAATGATTAAAGAAGCCACTAATAACTTGTGATGCTGCAGGAATAGCCTGCAATCATATTACTGTCTTGTTCGCTTTGCTTCTAAATGACAGCAGCTTCACAGTTCATTTTCCATACTAAGCTATCTCTCTATCACTCGGCTCGGAACATCTGCACGGCTACAAATGAAGGCGAGGGGAAATGTGGTTATGTTGCAGATGTCAGGTGGTTAATTGGGTTTGCACACAGTGAAAACGGCACACTCTGAGCTTTAAAGTTCCTCGGAGTATTGAAAATGATATTCTTCAGAGCGCTGGACATTCATAATTTGAGGCTCCGACATCTTCAGGGAGTGGAGTTAGGTCTGTGCAGCAACAGATCACAGCATGGACATAACACATTACCGGGCACTAGTCAGGCCTACAATTAAATAAATAAATAAATAAATAAATAAGTAAACATAAATAACATTGACACTGTTGCACTGTGCACAAACAACCTGAAACAAAACAATTTAATATGACCATTAGGAAAACCAAAATCTAGACCAGCCATCTTTGCAAACCTACTGTGATTCCAACACCTTGCTTATTAGAGAACAGCAGGCATCCAAAACAATGGGCAATCCGGTACAGTTTTCAAACTTATAATGGACAACAATGTTGTGAGCACATCCATAACACAAATATGTCACATCCCATAATGCAATGTTCTTGACGGTACCAAGCACCAAAAGATCTGAGTTTTAAAACTGTTGTTTTTTTAGGTCAAGACTCCCTTTAAAGACCGTAGCAGTGGCTTGGTGGTCAATACTCTGGGTTACTGATCGTCGGAGAAGGTCGGGGGTTCAAGCCCCGGCACTGCCTACCAAGCTGCCACTGTTGGGACCTTGACCAAGGTCCCTTAATCCTCTCTGCTCTAGGGGGCGCTGTATCATGGCTGACCCTGCACTCTGACCGCAGCTTCCTGACATGCTGGGGTATGCGACGAAAAGAATTTCACTCTGCTGTAATCTATACGTGAACAATAAAGACTCGTTATCCTTAAACACCCTGATTCATTACCAGTTCCTTTTTTTGGAGGTTAAAAAGTCCAGAACGTTGATACACACGGTTGCTACACGTGGTAGAATAAGAAAATCTGAGCCAAAACAAAAAAAGTCCGAAATATTTATGCCTATTTATTTTATTGGGAGAAACCTAGATCTAACGAGAAAGCCAATTGTAGAACAAAAAATATATCTGTCTTACAGTCGAGACTAGCACTGAGTAGAGATATTAGCCGTGACGTTACCAGAAAGTGAGCTGTAGGACCAATCTAGGCTTGCAGTAACTGCTTCACTAAACACGTGCACTTGCTTTAATAAAATATTTGTTTACATCCAATTTGGAATCAGAGCTTGGACAATAATTCCAAAATTAAATAGTGTGGCACAACAAAGGATGGCATACTCTCTCCCCTGTCAGTCACAGCAATAAGAGCCAATCGTGCGCATCTGTCAGCTCATGTACGGTAGCACTGTCCTCAAAGAGGAAGCATGTTTGAAACAGTATGGGGATTTTGGTTGATTTGGCATGTCTGGGACGAAGCATGTGTTAACTCTTCATGTGGTACGGGACAGTTGGTTAGTGAATGAGATTTGGCAAGATTTTATGATATTTCATTGATAAACGATTGTTTATTTATTTATTTATTAATCATATTTAATCGTCCATCCTTAATGCTCTACATCAGTGCTCTATACACCGACCCTGTTCCTGGAGATCTACCTTCCTGCAGGTTTCATCACCAACCAAAATCTGACACACCTATGTCAGTTGTTCATAAGGCAAAGATTAGATGGTCAGGTGGGACAACGATGATAATTGTTGGAGCTAACGTCTTCGGGAAGGTACTGTAGAGCTCCAGGAACAGCGTTGGTGACCGCTGCTCTGTATCCATAATTCATTCATTCATCATTCATTTTGAGTAACCGCTTTAACAGGGTCATGGTGGATCTGGAGCCTCTAGACCTGTGAGACAGGAAGACACACTGAATGGGATGTCACTTCAACACAGGGCACTATGCACACACATTCACATTCACATTGGGGGCAGTGGTGGCTTGACGGTTAAGGACTGCCAAGCAGCACTGCCAAGCTGCCACTGTTGGGCCCTTGAGCAAGACCTTTAACCCTCTCTGCTCCAGGGGGCGCTGTATCATGGCTGACCCTGTGCTCTGGTTTGTCTAGGCCAAACCACCTACAGTATGTGTATGTTAATCTCCACACCGACATTAATCCAAGCTCAGAAACAAACCAAAGACCCTGGAGCTGTGAGGCAGCAGCTCTACCCTCACTTAACACAAGTCTGAATATAGAAAACCACGTCTGCATCTACAGTGGCTTAGTGGTTAGCACGTTCGCCTCACACCTCCAGGGGTCGGGGTTTGAGTCCCACCGGGGCCCTGTGTGTGTGGCCACTCCGGTTTCCTCCCCCAGTCCAAAGACATGCATGGTAGGCTGATTGGCTTGTCTAAACTGTCCGTGGTGTATGAATGTGTGTATGTGATTGTGCACTGTGATGGACTGGGTGTACCCCGCCTTGATGCTCCCTGGAATAGGCTCCAGTTCCTGAAGAAAGAGTAAGCAGTAGAAGATGGATGGATGGATGGACATCTGCATCTACAGTATCTTCTAAATCGAAGTGTCTTAAACCTTAAAATGACCACTAGCAGCTAAGAAAATGGCACATGAAACCATTACACTGTTGTGTCAAGGATCCACCTCAGACCTCCCTAGGATCAAGCGGTTACTGTACGTGAGAGTAAAACCCCTCCTTGAAAAGGACATCAACAGCACAGCTGGATGCCACGGCAACAACCGGACAATCGATTTTTTCCTTTCGGACACCTGCTAACGACAAAACCCTTAAAGACGTGTCCGATTACGTAGAACCAAAACATGTCATTTGTCAGCCTTCGCACCAACAACGCATCAATCGCGACAATCTTAAAAACCCCATGATTGTAACGCTGGCGAGTACGACCGCCTGAAACGGCGCTGTCGCTCGATGAATCCCCTTGAAATGGAAGTTTCTGAATCCGATTTCGCTCGGAGCGCTTCTTCCATTCCGTTTTCACACGCGCAGAGAAACTGCAGAACGGTGGGCGAGAAGCGGTCGAGATCAGACAGCAAACGGTTACTGGACGTGAGAGTAAAACCCCTCCTACAGACGTATGGGAATAAAAGAATACATACGGTATATCGACGTGTTCATTTCCCTTCGCATTTTACATTCTTAGGTCAGCAGCAGGGAGAGAAGAAAATGTGAAGAGCACAGGTCGCAGACACTCGATACTTTATATTCGTCCTGACACCACAAATAGGAGGTTAGTGGAAGTCTGGTTCGAGCTTAAGAAGACAAATCGCTGTCCTTTGCAATAGCGGGTTTGGATGCAGCCCGAGATTCCTGCAGTGTTTGTGTGGCAGCTAATCCGGGTGGGACGTTTTTCTGATTTATTGCTAAAGGTTAGACGTAATGGTGATGCAATGGCCTTTGACTTACCACCGACCTGGAAAGGCTATGGTTTTATTATTCGCCTGATACAAGCTGACAGAATGCTGACTGGCAGTTTTCTGCCATACCGAGAGTTCAGGAAGATTTAAGAGGGTATTACGCATTTCCCAGGGTTTTCGCAGCATCTGGCACAGGCCTTGATAATAGAAGATAAACGTCTAAGAGGAAAAGTTTGCTGCTTGCGTGATCATTCTTTGCCATGTGCTTGGTGCCGTTCTGGCTGTGGGTTGTTGTTGTTTTTTTTCTTCATGAGAACCATTTTTCAAGCACATGTATGACCTCCTGCGGGTTCCTGCGCAGACCTACTGTAGAACAGCATCGGAACCGTAATGAGAAAAAATCTCCACAGGATGAGTTGCAGGCGTGAAATGCCTCGTAGGAACTGCAGGATGAAGTCCCCGTATGCCACACTAAATAAGGTTACGCATCAGAGATTAAATCGAGGTCTTTTCGGTCATGCTGGAAATGTTCTCACAATTTGCACGAATGTTCTGTGGAGAACCGGGACACCAAAGAAAAAATAGGTTGCACCAAATACGGACAGACATCAGAACAGAACACAGGTCCGGTCTAAGTAGAAGGTTCTACATGCAGTGAAGGTTCTACCTGCCAAGTGTCAAGTATCTCGTTCCACGAGGGCTTGCGTTAATTAGAGAAATGACTACACTTCCTTACGTAGAAACGACTAAGCGGGATGTCCGGTTCAGCACAACATGAAAAGGAGAGGAATGTATTTGGGTTTAATGACATTTTTTGCAGATATACAGCGTCTCTCACGGTAAAGCTAACCCGAATGGGACTTGAAACGAGATTAGTCTCACATTCCTAATTCGCTGTTAAACTGTAAACATGGCCAGTTCGGTTCGTTAAGAGGACACTTCGCAGGCCTTGCTGATGAAGATTTCTGAGCGTACTCTGCATCTTGAGCGCTGTTAAATGACCAGGGTTTTTTTTAAAAAACAAAAAAAGAACCAGTAGCAACATGAGTCACGCGAACGGAGCTGCGGGGCTGAATGCCTTCTTTACTGCAAGCAATCTCAACAAGCCGGGTGGGGGTGGGGGGCGCCGTTTTCCCGATCTGAGTGACACTTCCGGTAAGAGGAGTCAATTATGCTGTCCAAACCAATTCCCTACAGTTTCAATCTAATCCTCTTGGCTCTGGGTTTTATGAACTATCGAGACATAACCCGGCCTGAAGAATGGGTGCCTACGTTGATTCCGATACTCAGGACCCTTGCTGATAGTGCTGGTGTGTGTGTGTGTGTGTGGGGGGGTGTTATTCGTGTGTATGGGGGAGAGAGAGAGAGAGGGTGAGAGAGAGAGCGTGAGAGAGAGAGAGAGAGAGAGAGAGAGAATGCGCATGAGTAATGGCAGAAATTCAATTCTTCATCATCTATCATGACTATGAATCCCTCTCTCCCTCTTCTCCTCTCTCTCTCTCTCTCTCTCTCTCTCTCTCTCTCTCTCTCTCTCTCTACTCGACAGCTCTGACAATAAAGCCACAGTTTTTCTCCCCAGAGCATTCTGCGTTCTCAATTTATTAAGCGCTTATTAACATGTAGTAACATTTACAACATCTGTGAAGTCACCAATATTGGTCCAGACCAATGAAATAAAGGTAATATGAAGAAATGAAAAAAATAAATAAACCATTCATGTTGTATTTGTTGCACTTGCTCTCTCTCTCTCTCTCTCTCTCTCTCTGTCTATCTCTCTGTCTATCTCTCTTTCTCTCTCTCTCTCTGTCTATCTCTGTCTATCTCTCTTTCTCTCTCTCTCTCTGTCTATCTCTGTCTCTCTCTCTGGTTCTCTCTCTCCGTCTGTCTGTCTCTCTCTCTCTCTCTCTCTCTTCTCTCTCTCTGGTTCTCTCTCTCTATCTCTCTTTCTCTATCACTCTCGCTGGTTCTATCTCTCTGTCTCTCTGTCTCTACCACTCTCTCTTTCTGTCTCTCTCTATCTCTCTCTCTGTCTCTCTTCTCTCTGTCTGTCTCTCTCTCTCTCTCTCTCTCTCTCTCTCTGGTTCTCTCTCTCTATCTCTCTTTCTCTATCACTCTCGCTGGTTCTATCTCTCTGTCTCTCTCTCTGTCTCTATCACTCTCTCTCTCTTTCTGTCTCTCTCTATCTCTCTCTCTGTCTCTCTTCTCTCTGTGTGTATCTCTCTCTGTCTCACTTTCTCTCTGTCTATCTCTCTCTGTCTCTCTCTCTCTCTCTCTCTCTCTCTAAAGACAGAGACTGCAGTGTGTGTGTGTGTGTGTGTGTGTGTGTGTGTGTTTGTATGTCGCTCGTGCCATCCCAGCGGGTTCAACTCTTCTGACTGCCAGCCTCGCACCTCGCACCGCCGGAGCCCTGAGCCGCTTTCCTTCCTTGGCGACACTAACCCCATTCCGCATCCACATTCCCTCCGCGTGCGTCTTCTCATGACGCCGAACCAAAGCACAGAGACATCCCAGCGGAATTCTTTCCTCCCCCCCAGAGTGCCATGTTGGCTCGGAGGTGAACTCCTGGACTCGCATCGCCGTCTGATCGGTAGGAATGCAGTAAATGAGCCATCAGTTCTGCAGCGATACTGCGCTTCCCCACGCTCTGATTCTGCATGGCAACCTCCTTCCGCCCACGACACCATACACTTACCATCTCAAACCCTCAAACCAGCGCAACTACCATCCGACCGTCCAATCCTGTATCAGACACTATCTGATAACGCTGTGCGCGGTTATGGCACTTTTTATTTTACGCACAGGAGTCGGATCCGCTCGCCCACGCTGCATCACCTCCGCACAGGCTGCACTTCAAACTTTGTCACACACACACACACACACACACACACACACACACACACACACACACACACACACACACACACACATTTCAGCTTACCGTCAGCTTTCTGCCCCAAACCGGTGCGCCTCAGTTGCTGTAAGCCCCGGTGACAGAGAAGCGCATCACGGCAAATCGTTTCTCGTGGAACTGGAGAACAAGAGACGCAAAATCACCATCCACACGGAAAGCCGCGCTTCTGCTCGAGTTCATTCCAGCGGAAAAAGCCGCAGAATCGCCGAGTCAAGCGTGTTTATAAACGTCTCGGCGCTTAGAGACGCCTGAGACTTTAGGACAGAGACAGAGACAGAGACGGTCGAGTAAGACCGGTTGGTGATTGTATAACGGCGGAGTCTGTCCCAGCGCACCGCCGGGTAGTTTGGTAAAGCTGATCTCGTGCGTCCCGGGTGGAAAAGAACGAGATGTGACGGCAGGAATGGAGTATCCCGAGGCAAAGAGCTCCTCGTGCCGGGTTTTTTTTCCCTGCGAGCTGCGACGCGTGCCGAGCGCGCACACTGCTGCCTCTCTGATGGCGCTACAGATGGAGCTCTCTCTCTCTCTCTCTCTCTCTCTCTCTCTCTCTCTCTCTCTCTCTCACACACACACACACACACACACTCTCTATCTCTCTCTCTCATTCACTCACAAACACACACTCACTCTCTCTCTCTCTCTCTCTCTCTCTCTCTAACACACACACACACACATACACACTCTCTCTCTCTCTCTCTCTCTCACTCACAAACACACTCTCTCTCTCTCTCTCTCTCTCTCTCACACTCACTCATTCACCACAAAACACACACTCACTCTCTCTCTCTCTCCCTCTCTCTCTCTCTAACACACACACACACATACACACCCCCTCTCTCTCTCTCACTCACTCACAAACACACTCTCTCTCTCTCTCTCTCTCTCTCTCACTCACTCACTACTCACTCACAAACACACACACACACTACCTCTCTCTCTCACTCACTCACAAACACACACTCTCTCTCTCTCACGCTCACTCACTCACTCACTACTCACAAACACACACTCACTCACTCTCTCTCGCTCACTCACTCACTCACTCACTCACTCACTCACAAACACACACTCACTCTCTCTCTCTCACACACACACACACACAACATACACTCTCTCTCTCTCTCTCTCTCACACACACACACACACACACACACAGTCCGCTCCACACTCTCTCTCAGTCTGTCTCACTCTCACACCTCAGTCTCAGTCTCTCACTCTCCTCTCTCTCTCTCTCACACACACACACACTCACACACACTCTCTCTCTGTCTCTCTCTCTCTCTCTCTCTCTCACACACACACACACACACACACACAGTCAGTCTCACACACTCTCTCTCAGTCTGTCTCACTCTCACACACACTCTCAGTCTCAGTCTCCTCTCTCTCTCTCTCTCTCTCTCTCACACACACACACACTCTCACACACTCTCTCTCTCTCTCTCTCTCTCTCTCTCTCTCTCTCTCTCACACACACACTCACTCTCACACACTCTCTCTCTCTCTCTCTCTCTCTCTCTCTCTCTCTCACACACACACACAGTCACTCTCACACACTCTCTCTCAGTGTCTCTCACTCTCTCTCTCACACACACTCTCTCACTCTCACACACTCTCTCACTCTCTCACACACTCTCTCTCACACTCTCTCACTCTCTCACACTCTCTCTCTCTCACACACAAACTCTCTCTCTCAGTAAGCTACGCACACTCGCTAAAGCGGACTCACTGGTGTGGGGGAAACATCACTAACCCAACAGACCCGCTGCAAATCATCACCCATCTACACTTATCTGCTTTCCAGCTACTTTATAAAGCTATATCCTCCATAAATACTGGGGGCCCGACTGAGCAAATGAGTGAGTAAATCGTAGGACCGCACAGGGTCAGCACATAAGTTGAGAAGATCTTGACATAAGAGAAGTGTGATTTCCTGGCATTTGGCCTGATTTCCTTCTCAGCCTGAAATGCTAGTACTACTCCAGACCAGTGTAGTCATGTCCAAGATAAATCCAAGACCAGAACTATGTTGAGTGAAGAATGTGCTTTAAATGGATCAAGGCCAAGTCAAGATCACGTCCAAATGAAAGCAGCAGTCTACAATGTGAAAAGCAAAAACCATCAAATCTTTTTGGATGCCAGGTCTTTACTTAAACTGGCTTAATTCATGCATTGCACCAATCGCCTCTCAACGCACCGAATCACCGTTTAACTCGGACCAGAGACGAGGTAAAACGCCTCATTGAATTTTGAGACGGGCTTTAATCGCACGCTTCCTGCTCAAACTGATCAATTATAACAACTACAACTAAAAAACAAGCCACAATAAGCTCGCGGAGCTGCTGTCTGTCCATCTTGCTGCATGACCACTATATGTTGAACCCCAGAACATAAAACAGGTCCGCTCTGACCAATGAGAGGACAGTTTACTCACATGTGACACGCATAGACACGCTTCGCTTTGTCAAAGCGAACCGAGCCAAGGAGAAAATGCAACACTTTAACAATTTAAGTCCCCGTTTCGGAACAAAGCACAGATCTACTGGTCGGAAAATGGCCTTAGACAAGTACAAATGCCCATAAATCAGAGAAAATCCCAGGTCAATCCAGAAAACGTCACAGGCCTGGGTAGTGTTGGCTCAGTGGTTAAGATGTTGGACCTCTGCTTGGAAGGTTATGAGTTCAAATCCCAGCACTGCCAAGCTGCTCCTACTGCACCCTTAAGCAAGGAACTTAACCATCTGCCAAATGCTTAAAATGTTAATGGGCTTGAGTCCTACAGCCCTAACTACTAGTAGTAGGTCAAAGTAAATGTACTCCATTATAATCTGCTGTCACAGAAAAAAAATCACACAATTCTTTGGGTCTTTCACTGGGTTAAAAACGACCGGAATTGGGTTATTTTCAGCTCAGTGGCTGGGTAAATATAGGACAGAAAACATTTTGAGCTAAACTAACCCGTCAAGTTGGGTTGTTAATCTTAACACCGCAAATGTAATATTTTCAGGGTTATTTTTACCCTTTAAAAATGTCAAATATACCACATAATAAACCAATACGTCAACATGGTTTATTTATACACAAGAAAGGTGTTCAGAAGTGTATTGTAGAGCTGCGAAAGTGGGGTTTATATATAGACTTTGAAGTAAGTCGTATATTTAAGACGAAAACGTCAGATTTTGATCCAACGAAACGTTTAAATCATCCAAAGAACCGAGTAACCGACTTACGATCCAGTGGGCGTTACAAACACGTAAGACCAAAGCTAAAGACGATAGCGGTGCATGTAATGTCATGCAAACCTGACTGTTATCTCATATTTGTTGCTTTCTCTAGTGTACAGTGACGGTTTTACGGATTAATATATTGATACGAGCGTAGTTTCTCCAAATAAGTCAATGTGATCGGTCTGTCAGTGTGAAAACCTCTACGTCCACTTGAGGCGAATTCGAACATTCTACGCTGAGTTGATTTGACCCAAGGAGCTGGGTTTGAGGTGGTGAGGTGACGGGGCGGGGGACGGGTGGATTGATGTACCTGTCAGTGAAAATGACCCAGCTACTAACCCGGCGGTTTGGTTACATAAAACTACCCAAGACTGAGAAAATACCCCAATTAAATGACCCAAAAGGCTCAATCCAGCATTTGGCTCGGAACCTAAAACAGCGTTTGTTTTTTGTGTAGAACACATAACGTACCTTGCCCATAAATGGGTAATTTAGCGCACTTGCGACCAAAGGTAGGCAACAAGTTCCAGCGCCAGACATTTTGATTAAAATCACAGACTGCGACAATGCTCATCAGCAATCCACAAATCGGAGGGCAGAACAGAACTACACTAAAGCTCATAGGACAGCTACAAATACAGCTACAAGTCTGCTAATATACAGAACAAAAAATATCCCTATTACTTATAACCCACTTGACATTTTTCTGCTTAAGCGACCGCATTTCCTGCACGAATTCAGACAGTGCTGATTGATCGATTTTCTTTAAGAACATCATTAAAGGATCTTCATTGTATCCGACACGGAGAACGTGATGTCGTACAGTCTGTTCTAGAACTCAGCCAAGAGTTTATTCTGATCACCTCATACCGTGTGACAAGTAATACTCTTAAAAGACTGCAATATGCGTCCTTGCGAGTTCGGTCTACATCGTCATCCACCGCTGAAGTTCAATTCCAATGCTCAAGAACGCAAGTACCGGGGATGCATGAAATTACCCAGATGTGTTATTGATAATGACGATGCAGACCTGAGCGCACCGAACCCTCTTGAAGTCCCAGAAGTCATTGCGGCAAAACGATAGCAGATGACGGAAGCCTGACCCGTACCTGCAGTGTTAGAAATTAGGAAATAACTCCTATGGAATTATGCAATAATCATGCACACTATTAAATAAATCAAAGTATTTTATATTTGTATATTTGAACAGCTTTTCTAATTAGGCTTTGCATAATCCTGGCATGTTCACAGCCAACATCAGGAGGGATCTGCACTCGGGAGGTTCCTCTTAAAGTTTCCAAATAGGGTCAGTCGCTTCTCCCACGCTCTGAGCGAGAATTGTGTTTGGTGAAACCGTTCCATGTTACAGTATGTGAAACCTTCTAGGATTTAACTAACAACTGACTTTATATATGGCATCAACCTCACTGTATTTATTGTACCATAAGCCTTTATCAAAGCATATCTAAGACTATTAAATGTGTGTGTGTGTGTGTGTGTGTGTGTGTGTGTGTGTGTGTGTGTGTGTGTGTGTGTATATATATAAAGAAGTAGGTGAGATAAAATGCACATTTAAAAAAGTTTTTTCAATTATTTTTATTGAACATTTCTACTGAACATTTCTACTGAACATTTCTACTGAACATTTCTACTGAACATTTCTGCTGAAAATTTCTACATTTCTACAGAACATTTCTACTGAACACTTCTACTGAACATTTCTACTGAACATTTCTACATTTCTACAGAACATTTCTACTGAACATTTCTGCTGAACATTTCTACTGAACATTTCTACATTTCTACAGAACATTTCTACTGAACATTTCTGCTGAACATTTCTACTGAACATTTCTACTGAACATTTCTACTGAACATTTCTACATTTCTACTGAACATTTCTACTGAACATTTCTACATTTCTACTGAACATTTCTGCTGAACATTTCTACATTTCTACTGAACATTTCTACTGAACATTTCTGCTGAACATTTCTACATTTCTACTGAACATTTCTACTGAACATTTCTGCTGAACATTTCTACATTTCTACAGAACATTTCTACTGAACATTTCTGCTGAAAATTTCTACTGAACATTTCTGCTGAACATTTCTACTGAACATTTCTACTGAACATTTCTACTGAACACTTCTACTGAACATTTCTACATTTCTACAGAACATTTCTACTGAACACTTCTACTGAACATTTCTACATTTCTACAGAACATTTCTACTGAACATTTCTACTGAACATTTCTACTGAACACTTCTACTGAACATTTCTACATTTCTACAGAACATTTCTACTGAACATTTCTGCTGAACATTTCTACATTTCTACAGAACATTTCTAATGAACATTTCTGCTAATGAACATTTCTAATTAACATTTCCAATTAACATTTCTAATGAACATTTCTGCTGAACATTTCTAATTAACATTTCTAATTAACATTTCTAATTAACATTTCTAATTAACATTTCTACATAGCCTTTTCTCTCCTGTCCTCCTCTCCCTTTCCCAAATATTCCGTTGAGAAGAAAACAAAAAAATAAAACAAATTGAGCAACAGAAGTAAACATTCACAGGTTTTTTTTTCTTTTCATACAAAGGAAAACAAAGTTAAAAATATCGAAAACCCACAACCCCCCACCCCCGGCTCATCATGCACATGTAATTAGGGATTATTAATACTCTTAGTGAATTTTATGTAAATACCTCAGAAATGTTCATTTTGCCAAAGATGACAGAATTCTCTCCCAGTTTAAATCAGCTCTCTACTAAATCGACGTATATTTCAATATTACTACCAAAGGTCTAGTCTTTACAAGTACGATATCGCATCCTAAATCTGATGCATGGATTTTTTGGCATTCAAAATGTCCTTTTTTTTTGTTCAAAATCGCAAATTATGGCTTCAGTCGGCATTCGCCGTCGTGTTTGTTGCCCTTTAGAGCACAAAGGTTAAGCTGATGAAAAGCTTAAGGAATTGCAATGTGCTCAAATGACCAACAGCTCTCAGAAATTGTCTGCGTCCTGCATCTGTTCTGCCATGGTGACTTTGAGGATTTATGTCGGAGGATAAACCAATCACAAAGATGAATTATTGACCAACACTGAGGGTTTAACGTTCGAGTTGACTCTGTGACAGTTGCTGTCCATGGACCAGACCGCCAGTATACATGCCTGCAATATGAATTTAGAGACGTACTAATCGAAATCAAATCTCTGCCGAGGGTATGATGCGATGAGAAATTTGCTGTATGATAATCATATAACACAGGGCTGCTGATATGTTACAGTATCTACTCATGACTTTACATTTATACTCGTCCGTTTGAGAAATAAATATATAGGAATCATACAAACTTTGGATTAGTTCAGTATTTCTATATTATCGAACAAATAGGAATTTTTTTGGTCTTTTGGGGGGTTTTTTTTAATGAAAGCTTGCCAGAAGGATTCACAGGGCACGCAGTTTAGACTGGAGATGTGCATTATGGGACTAGCGATGGAACAAAATGAATTTTTTACTCCCATGTGGGCGATATGAAGCTTGTTGGTGCTTGTGTGTCACTACATGATGCGTTTACAATGTTCCTTCAGTCACCGTTAGTAACAGCCTGGTCAGGGTTGCGGTGTTTTCGATCAGGCTAATGGTTAAACGATATTTGTTTGAAAATAACTGTTGCAGGGAAGTACAAACGGAAATAACTGCAAAAGTGGGATTTAACAAACTTTACATGGGTTTTCAAGGAGAATATATTTGGGTTCATATTATATCATAAATATAATCAAAAATAAATTAATTAATTAATAATAAAAGTTCTAGGAAAGGCCACGCCACTTTGGGTTTAAATCTGAATAAAGATATAAATATTTGGAGCTTTAAATTGATAAAGATACAGATAAAGATAGTAGTATTATGCTACATTTATGTTACACCTCTTATCAGCACAGTTCCAGAATAATACGACTGCAGATTTTCCAACGCTTTCCTCTGATAATGCAGAGGAGTGTTTGACGGTACGACACGCCACAGGCTAAGCTGCTAGAAAAACACCATGTAGCTACAAACACATACCTACGTGGACTTTCTTTAAAAAGGTGAGCATCGTTATTTATGACAGTCAGCATTATCCAGTGAAAAAGGTTTTGTTATGCAAGTACACATTAAATTAGTCTTACATTAGTTGGCTAGCAAAGTGAGGTTTTCGTCAAACGCCAAGAATATATTTCTGGAAATTCTAGACAAAAAGCGTGTCTACTTTGAAGATGCTAAAATGTACAATTATTTTTGATTTATTTTGGATTTTTTGATCACGACATAATTCCCATAGTTCCATTTGTGTTACACCAGAGTTTTGATGACTTTATTATTATTATAAAATGTGGAATTTTTTTTTAATAATAAAGAATAAGTCTACACTTGACCAGTAGTTAAGAGTGTGAGATGTATATTATATATATATATATATATATATATATATATATATATATATATATATATATATATATATATACCCCATCTCACTCATATATATATATATATACCCCATTTCACTCATATATATATATATATATATATAACCATTTCACTATATATATATATATGTATACCCCATTTCACTATATATATATATAATAATATATCACCCTATCAATTCATACATATATATATATATATAATCATCTCACCCATATATATAATATATATAATCCCCATTTCACACATATATATATATATATATACACAGATATCCATAAAAGTCTCATCTAAAGTTTGCCACAAGCCACCTGGGAGACACACCAAACATCACACCAAACGTTGAGAAATGGCTTTCTTCTTGCCACTCTTCCATAAAGGCCAGATTTGTGCAGTGTACGACTGATTGTTGTCCTATGGACAGACTCTCCCACCTCAGCTGTAGTTCTCTGCAGTTCATCCAGAGTGATCATGGGCCTCTTGGCTGCATCTCTGATCAGTCTTCTCCTTGTCTGAGCTGAAAGTTTAGAGGGACGGCCAGGTCTTGGTAGATTTGCAGTGGTCTGATACTCCTTCCATTTCAAAATGATCGCTTGCACAGTGCTCCTTGGGATGTTTAAAGCTTGGGAAATCTTTTTGTATCCAAACCGGCTTTAAACTTCTCCACAACAGTATTACGGACATGCCTGGTGTGTTCCTTGGTCTTCATGATGCTCTCCGCGCTTTTCAACAGAACCCTGAGACTATCACAGAGCAGGTGCATTTATAAAGAGACTTGACACAGGTGGATTCTATTTATCACCATCAGTCATTTAGGACAACATTGGATCATTCAGAGATCCTCGCTGAACTTCTGGAGTGAGTTTGCTGCACTGAAAGTAAAGGAGCCGAATAATTTTGCACGCACCACTTTTCAGTTTTTTATTTGCTAAAAAGTTTAAAATATCCAATAGATTTCGTTCCACTTCACAATTGTGTCCCACTTGTTGGTGATTCTTCACAAAAAAATTCAAATTTTATATCTTTATGTTTGAAGCCTGAAATGTGGCAAAAGTTTGAAAAGTTCAAGGGGGCCGAATACTTTCGCAAGGCACTGTATATATACCCCATTTCACTCATATATATATACCCCATTTCACTCATATATATATACCCCATTTCACTCATATATATATATATATATATATATATATATATATATATATATATATATATATATATATATATATATACACCATCTCACATATATATATATATATATATTCCTACATTTATAAAAGGGTGAGATGGGGTTGCAGGGGTGGTGGAGCTACCCCTCTGAAATGAGTTTTTGGCAGGGTGGGATGTCAGCATAAAATGAAGATAAGGAGAAATTAATGAACGTCTCCCTGCCACACATGAAGCGCACACACAGAAAGCCGCCTCACCGTGCGAGTACCGAATTGAGCTCTCTTTAGCGGCTTATTACGCTTGGACAGTCAAATAAATACACACACATCATGTCAACATGCAGGTCCTGCCGAGTCTCCATGCAAACACAGTCGGTTATGTCTTAAGTGAATGTAAACAGTTGGGAAAAATCAGTGTGTCAGTACAGTATATTGGATCTAGTATAGTGCATCAGGTCTTAAAGTGACAGCAGTCTAATAAACCTGCTGCTGTTTGTCATTAATGTTTATCACACAACTACAGACAAAGAGGATCATCCATCACTCGCTCATTAGACTGAATAACTTCAGTACATTTAATAAGAATCGCTGTATTTGTCGTTTCATTTTACATCTAATTGCTTTTTTCAAGTTCTGTAGTATTTCTTACTCAAACGCTACTGATAGACCTAGCTGAGAAAACGTAACGTTATCGCGAAATAAGATCGTAGTCTCTGAACGTTAGCATCTGGTGAATCCGGTCTTGAATTTCACGTAAAATCTTCGACGTACTTCTTAATATGCAAGAAATATCATAAACCCTGCTGATAGGGATTTCTTTTTGTTCTATATAAAGTGAGAAGAACGGAGCTGTGCTCAGGAACGAGTGTGTTGTGGTTGATAGACAGCAGCAATAAAGCATGAAGCTTGTCGTTATGAGCTGCTGCTGAATGGGAGTCTACTCTGTGCTCTCTCTCTCTCTCTCTCTCTCTCTCTTCTCAGACTATATAACTGTTGGGGAGAGGAATCCATCCATCCATCCATCTTCTACCGCTTATTCCTTCTTCAGGGTCACGGGGAACCTGGAGCCTATCCCAGGGAGCATCGGGCACAAGGCGGGGTACACCCTGGACAGGGCGCCAGTCCATCGCAGGGCACAATCACATACACACTCATACACCCATTCGTACACTACGGACACTTTAGACACGCCCATCAGCCTACCATGCATGTCTTTGGACTGGGGGAGGAAACCGGAGTGGGGGAGAGGAATCACATTGTGAAATGTCCACTCCAACTGGAGGACACCATCGAGTGTGACACAATAACAATATACACTTGTAATATAATAAAAAATCCTACATGTACCTCTATACAACTTTTGTTATTCTTTGAAACCATTTTCCGAGAGGAAACTAGTCGAGGTGCTAACGATGATGACATGAAATATAAATATTAAATGCCAGTGGCGAGGTGTAAGAGTGGTGATTTATTCTTTCTATTGGTTCGTGAAGGTTCAATTATTCATTTATTAGCTCACCTTCTGTTCTCGACTCGGACTCTACCGTTACGGACTCGGGCTTAAGTCCGACTCGGCCCGTTTTGGACTCGGGCTCGAATGGTTAAAGACATAGAATGCGCCAAAAGTGGACTCGGACCCAACACTAGTATAATTAATGCAGATACAGATTGTCTTACCATGGTACACCATCACGCCAGTAAACCATCCCACACTATTCAGCTGCTGTGAACCTCCGACTTATTGCTGTCCTAGAAGACAAACGTTGGGATTTATCTAGAGCTCAGTGAAGCTGCTGCCAAATAGCGCATGTCTAACCACGCACCTCTTCTGCTATTCAGCATATGAGTCCATATCTCCAGGCTAGACTGATGCTCGCTGTTAGTCTGACTCTTTGAAATCCCCATGATTTTATAATGCAATAAAGCAGCGTTTTGTTTCGGTTATCTAATCAATACAGAGAATATCCTAACGAGCATTCACTACTTCATTATTCATCTTTTTTTTTTTTTTAAGGGGCCAAATAATAAATAATACTGAGTAATTGTTTTGGTTCGTGAAATATTTCTTGAACAAATTCCCCAAAATAGTTCTTAATTCACAAAAGATGTTTGATACACAGGTTTCAAACAGACAGTCCAACAGTGTGTGTGCGTGTGCTATATATATATATATGTGTGTGTGTGTGTGTGTGTGTGTGTGTGTGTGTTTTCCCAATCACTTTGCAGTCCTGTCCAGGGTGAGTCTCTTACTCTGTGAGTTGCATAACGATGAGGGGGTTCGCAGCAAAAGAAAAGCCCACTCAAAAGGACACAAACACACACACACACGCACACATATTCACTTTTTTTCCTCCGTCATTCTGTCTCTGTGTTTCTCTTTTGCAAATGTGTGCATCAACACACACACACACACACACACACACACACACACACACACACACCTCTAATTCTGCATCTCTCACCCTGCCTGAGGGGAGAAGTGTACTCCTACAGTTAGCCATCTGAGAGTTCTTCTAACTTCCAGTATGATCAGCCCACTCAGCTCTCTCGCTTTCTCTCTCCCTCCCTCTCTCTCCCTGTCTCTCTCTCTCTTTCTCTCTCTCTCTCTCTCTCTCTCTCTCTCTCTCGCTCTCTCTCTCTCTCTCTCTCTCCCTCGCTTCTCTTCTCTCTCTCTCTCTCTCTCTCGCTCACCTCGCTTCTCTCTCTCTCTCTCTCTCTCTCTCTCTCTCTCTCTCTCTCTCTCTCTTGCTCTCTCTCTCTCTCTCTCTTTTCTCTCTCTCTCGCTTTCTCTCTCTCATTCACTCCCTCTGTCTCTCTCTTTCTCTCTCTCGCGCTTTCGCTCTTTCTCTCTCTTTCATTCTCTCTCTCTCTCTCGCTTTCGCTCTCTCTCACTTTCTCTCTCTCTCTCACTTTCTCTCTCTGTCTT
>CM022758.1:32156202-32201202 GCA_012411365.1 Ameiurus melas | reverse complement strand
TACTGTTGAATTCGCATACTCTACAGGTTATCGCTAACGACGCCCTTATTAGGCCTCTTTCCTTTTGTCCCCCCCAAAGGTACACCATCACATCGAAGCCTACTCGAGAATTCACTTCAGGTCAATATTTTTTTGCCAACAAATTTGTACAAGTGGCAATTTCCTGGAGAGGCTGAGCAGACCTCAGCTTGACAAGTTCCATTTTTACTGTGGCAGCCTCGATGAAATATAGGGATGTGACTGTGCTCCAGACTCAGCATGCACACACACACACACACACACACACACACACACACACACACACACACACACACACACACAGCACGGAGACACCTGGTACAGATCTTACTGAAATGATCTCATAAAAACTGATCTCCAGATATTAAATTAGAAACCTTGAATACACTGCACAAAACAAAGGGGGGAAGGGGGAAGTAGGGGGAAGAAGGGGGGGGAGCATTTCACAGATCTGAGGGGTATAAGTTTCTCAAATTTAATTAGGCGATACATTTAGTTCCGTCTCTTTTACAGTAGTCTATTTTCATTTTCTGAAAATAATAATTAGATTTAGATGATGAGCTCTTTGATTTCATTTCATTTGACAGAGGAAATTGTTAGACCTTCACACTCTCTCTCTCTCTCTCTCTCTCTCTCTCTCTCTCTCTCTCTCTTTTTTTTTTTTTTTTTTTTTTTTTTTTTTTCTCTCTGAATTAAAATGTCTATCTGTCTGTCTCAGGAAGAGCAGAGTGAAAGGACAGTAGCGGAAATTAGTCCGGCAGGCAAGGAGACATCAATGGGGCGTCTGTGTCAGCTATTTAAACTTTTTCCTCCTGGGGAGGAGAACTTCGTTTGTATAGGGTCAGGGCTTTTCACACCACTTTGGTTCTTACACCGCTTTGTTCTTCTTGTGTGGTTTAAAAAACAACCCCCAAAAAAACCCAGGGACAAACCGTGGGCACGGAACGTCTTACAGATCCGGCTCCAGCTGGCATCTTCAGGTTATTTTTCTTTAAAAAACCAAAACAAGATCACGTTTCGAGAGAAAAGCATTAAAACACATGGTTCTGAACTCTCTTTCTGACACTTAAAGGGATAGGGATTGATGTTGCCAGAAATTTCGAGATATCTCGGCGATCCGAGATATTAACGCACACGAAGGATGCGAATATGAAGCCAGAAACGTCATCGCACTCCAGTGTACAGCTCTCGATTCACAGACTATACAGCGAATGTGAAATGTTAGCCGGGCTAGACTGCCGTACGAGTTGGTCTCGCGCGATGTGACGCAGTACCGCACGCACCTACGCAGGCTCCTACGCTGCTGTCACGGCATTATTATACAGAATAACGTGATATCAAACCTGCAATCCAATAGTCGTGCTGCTCATCATGTCGCCATGGAGACCAAGTGGACAGTGCGAATGGCGTAATGAAATTCCATATCTAATGTCACGTGGACGCTGATGGCGTTTGTTTGCATTCATCGAAGACGCCGCTACGACAAATCATTCAGCCTTCTGTTTTGATAATGATAGACATTATGTCGGGAGCTTTCTAAAGACGTGTGCGTGTGTGTGTGTGTGTGTGTGTGTGTGTGTGTGGTGATCAAAGGCATTTTAGTAGATGAGTTATGCAGTGGAGAAGGAAAAGTCCCTGAGTGTAACGCCTGTCAATCAATCAGGCCTTTCACTGCTGTAATCCACCGTGATTGGTCGGTTCCTAGCGCACACGCCCGTTAACATCTCTGTTGGCGTTGTCACCGTATCGTTATACAGCTCTTATTTGCATGATTGCATGCAGGGGTTTGGCGTTCACGTCCGCGCATGTCCGGTCCGTCTTTCAACGTATGACATCGTCTTGCGAAATAATCGATCGACCGACAAATATGTTCTCCCTCGCATTTTTCCTCTCCGAGAAATATCGCGACACGTGTCGGGGAAAACAAGGCGCGAGATCGTTTCACTCGCTTCCTGGGATATAAACGTCACGGCAACGACGTGACTTAATTAGGCAATAACGAGGTATTAATAATAACTAACGCGCGACGGACGCTCTCTCTCTCGCTCGATCTCGATCTCTCGTTCTCTCCGTCTCGTTCGATGTTAGCTGAGAACGACATCCGCAGGGAATTATCCAGGAAGAAGAGCAAAGGTAATTATCTTATTCTGGTTATGTGGGTTAATCAACAGCGCTATCTGAAGGCCGCTGGATTAATATGAATCTATATAAAGCCCTCGGATTCCTGTCGAAACCGCACAGGGTGTCCTCTAACATCCGGAACGTTCTATACACGACATAAAAATATAAACGATTAGGAGAGGTAGGTAAAAGTGCTCTTCGGTAAAGCGGTGAGTGATGGAGCGTATTAAAATGCTAACAGCCCGAGGGCGCGGATGGTGCTACGCTCCTAACAGCGTGCGTCGCTAAGATACGGTTTCGGAAAAGAATAGGCTGAATTGTCGGAGCGAAACGCCCCCCGCTAAACAGGAACACAATTACGGCCTCTAACAAGCGCAGACAAACAACACAGGTAAGACAGATAGCCGTCGCGAACACACCTCCAGCGCGCACAGTGAGCTTCCTGCTACATCATTCGTTTCGTTTCCCGTACTCCGGGCGCGGTAATTAGATGGCGTGTAGCACATGTGTGCCTTTCAGGGCCGCCGTTAAAGCCTTCCGTTTAGAAGAAGAAGACAAAAAAGCGCACAGATGAACGGACAGACGGAGGGAGGATTGGGTATTTAAAGGGATTTTATTCTTTTTTGTTTATTTTTTTGGAAAAGCTGAGTCTTCCAGGCATATAAACAAACAAATAAATAAATAAATACAGAAATAACGCAGTTTCCGGGATCAGTTTGTACTAACGGAGTTTGATATTTACTGTCGGTTTGTGACGTTTTTTGGGTTATATATTTTTTTCTTTCTCCTAAAAGCAAAATGCTTTTTCATTTATTGCGCAATCGCATTCGTTCAGTATCAGGCGTAAGCCTGCGTATTTAGCATTAGACTAAAGGTAAGTAAGATGCAAATGAGTCTCAGATGAAGAAATTGAGTCGTCCGGTGTCGTTCGCGTCGAGTGAATCGGAGCAAGCGTTCGCCGCAAAATGAATATGCGTCCATCTGGGACTAGCTCGACGCTCGAAGACTTAATTAATGTCGGAGGTGTTGTTTCAAAACTGGGGATTTTGTTGTGCTCGGAAAAAAAGAATGATGATGATGATGAT
Organism: Ameiurus melas; assembly: GCA_012411365.1. NCBI lineage: Eukaryota > Metazoa > Chordata > Actinopteri > Siluriformes > Ictaluridae > Ameiurus > Ameiurus melas. The sequence goes on along the minus strand of CM022758.1, from coordinate 32,197,978 downwards.
GATATAGCCTGATCAAATCAAATGAAGAGAAAATGGCTGCGTTTCTTTTCTTTTTTTTCCCTCCATAAAGTTAAAGCAAACGGATGAGCAAATGGACGGTTTGTATCCCCTCATTTCTCTTACACAACACACACACACACACACACACACACACACACACACACACACACACACACATCAGCTGGTGTCGATCCGACTGGCTGATTTCACAGTGTGACTGTCTGTTTTTCTTCCAGATGAGTCTTCACCAGAAATGCCCAGGGTGTATACGTGTGTGTGTGTGTGTGTGTGTTTTGTCGCCTGGCAGGTATTTTGTATCTAACAGTGTGCCAGATACGTCAGGAGCAATGGACTGTGCGTTCAGGATTCTAGGGACTGTGCTGTCCTGTAGAAGTGTTTAACGTCAATAACTCCAAGCCTGATTCACATAAGTGAACAAAATCCTGAACAGAGCCTCCTATGTGAACAAACCCCCCCCCACACACACACACACACACTCACACACTCACACACTGGCCTGCAGACAGTGCAGACAGGACGAAGGGATCTAAGCCGAAGTGAAGAAGCGCCTGGCGTGGCAGCAGAAAAGCCGAAAGGTAATAAACACCCTGTACGTTCCACACACACACACACACACACACACACCCACACCAGGGTGTCATTTTGATGTATGAGCGTGTTCGAACCGCAGCGCTGATAAAAATGTTTCGGAACGCCGAGCTCAGAAACGAAAGGTTTTGTTTCGACCCCAGTGTAAAAACCTTCCCGAGACCCGCGTTATCGAAAAACAGCTGGAGCGTCCCTCTGATCTGGTAATTAACACGTACCCGCGGATACCTCGCGTTTGCTGCGCTGTTGAAAAGCCGTCCTTGTGAAACAGAGCGCTGAGCTAGGCGACAGCTCGGTCAGCGCAGAGAGGCGAAGCCAACGCGTTAAGCCACGCACACTTTATTTTTACAGCCTGCTTTGTGGGATGTATAAATAAATAAATAAATAAATAAACGCTAGTAAAGAAAGATGGGCCTCTTTCTCCACTATTAGACCCTGTGTAACTTGGTTAAACACACTGCCCTGGCATGCTGCCACTGTCAGTTATCAACATCAGAGGGAGAAAATCGATCACGCAGACCGTCCTAACACCACCTGTCCCATAACACACACACACACACACACACACACACACACACACACACACACAGAGTAATCGAAACCCAGGCGTTTACAGAAACCCAGTGCAGTGCGCATCTTTCTGTCTCTCCCCGTATAAACCATGTGAGAGGTGAGAGGAAATGTTTGGCAGGAGTCCACAGGGGATGTTTAGTGAGCTTACTTGATTATATTAGCATCTCAGTCTTCCAGCGCTAATATACAGCATATGGAGCTTCGGGCTTCACACACGTGAGACACGAGAGACCGAGACTGGACGGAACGGCGAGTACATCGTTAATAAGAGATCACAGCATCGACCCTCGGTGAAGGACAGCACCACGGTGAACCCTTCAGTCTCGCAGATAGAAAGCGCTCATTGACAGGATCGATCGTTTCATGTGTAATATACATATCTATAAAAACGAAACGGCGCATACAAATGATTTGGTTTAATGAATCGAGTAGTAATTTTTTTTTTTTCGGTCTGGTTTTCCATCCGAACACTAAAATTAGCTGCTGGCATTTCGAAACGTGGCTCTTCTTTGGCCTTTCTCTTGCAGCTCAAACTCCATTTGAGCCTCCCACACACACACACACACACACACACACACACACACGGATGATGTAACGCCACCTTATTCCTGTCACAGGAAACGCCGTAAATGGTGATATTTTCAGACTCTGGGAACGACTAGAACTGGCGGAAGAAGAATGTCTTTTTCGGATGATTGGAGATATATCCGTAATGGGTTACGGTCAAATCGGTACGTTCCCACTCGTCGGTCGAAGATTAGGCACAGTGAGGGAAAAAGTGGACACTACGCTGGGGCTTCCGGATACATCCGAGTCGTCGCACGCCGTATTCGCGCCGCTCTGACACGTGCGGACGTTTACTAGCCGAAAAATTTACGGGCAGTCGCGTTATTCGTTTCGGATTAGTGTAAGGTAATGGGACTGCTTTCAATTTCCTGGTATATTCTTTATAAGGTTTATAAATGTCTTTCAGTGTCATGTAGAGAGATCTGCCATTAATATGCTGACTTCAACACACACCGAGAGAGAACGGAGGACCAGACGACTGCAGGGATCTAAACAGGCTCAGTGAAGATGGATGACCCCTTTTGATCCATGACCTTGGTTACCGCTCCATAGCGCTCGCCCCAAGCCCAGATTTGGGCCATAACTCGTGTCCGGAGTCAGGCCGAGAGGTCGTTGGCCATGTTTCACTCAGAACCATTAAAAGCAGCACTCTGTCAATGCAAGCAGAGGACGAAGGTTGCCATAGTTACTACCGTGTCAAAAGTCCATCGCCTCTCTCCCCCGCAAAGCTAGAATTGTGTAGTGGTGTCATTAAAAAACGCCCTGTAAATCACTGTCAACACACACACATGCACACACACACACACACACACACACAACTCTGTCTCTCTCTCTCTCTCTCTCTCTCTCTCCACACACACACACACACACACACACAAAGCAACACAACACTTCCTGTGTTCTCAGTCCCCACATTTCCTTCTCTTTTTTTCCCAGACAGAATGCTGCTCAGTGGAACACATCATTCCTCTCCAAATCTTGTCTTTGCCATTAAATACAGTTGAGAACGTTTCATGACCTGTTCATGTACAACAATTCCAATTCCAAAAAACTTGGGACATTAGGGAAAATGCAAAAAAAAACAACACAAAAAGAGTGATTTGAAAAAACAGTTCACACTGTATTATATTGAAAGCACATTGTTAACATTATTTTTTATTTTGTGAAGTTTGTGAAATTATTTTTGTAAAATCTGATGACCGCAACACACTCCAAAAACGTTGGGACAGTCGACTGTTTACCGCTGTGTAACATCAGTTTTTATTTTAATAATAATTTAAGATATAATAATGTTTAATAACACTTATTAAGCGTTTGGACGCTGAGTGAAGACTCCAGTTGGTTAAGTTTAGCGAGCGGAATTTTCCCCCATTCATCCATTATGTATTTCTTCAGCTGCGTGATTGTACGGTTCCTTTGTCACCTTATTCTGCGCTTCATAATGGGCCACACGTTCTCAATGGGAGACAGATGAGGACTGCAGCAGGACATGCTCACACCCGCACTCTCTGTTTACACAACCATGCGCTTGTAATCCGGTCAGGATGTGGTGTGGCGTTGTCCTGCTCTGGATGGAAGCATATGTTGCTCCAAAATGTGCACGTATCTTTCTGCACTAATGTTGCACTCACAGATGTGTAAGTTACTCATACCATGGGCACTGACACGCCCCCCATACCATGGGCACTGACACGCCCCCCATACCATGGGCACTGACACGCCCCGAGACATGATAACAGCTTGGATAGTCCTTTTCCTTTTTGGCCCGAAGAACACAGCTGCTGTTTTGTTCAAAAACTATTGAAATGTTGACTCATCAGACCACAAAACACGATTCCACTGTACTACTGTCCATCTCAGATGAAACCGAGAAGTGGGCGGAGCTTCTGACAGCGTTGATGTACGGCTTCTGTTTTGCAGAGTAAAGCCTTAACTTGCATCTGTGAATGCAGCGGTGAATGGTGTCGAGTGACAAAGGTTTACCAAAGTATTCCCGACCCTGTGTCAGGATCTCCATTACAGACTCATGACGGTTTTTAAGACAGTGACGTCTGATGGATCGGAGATCACACGCATTCAGAAGCGGTTTTCAGCCTCGCCCTTTACAGACCGAGATTTGACCGGATTCCTTTAATTTTTTAATGATATTGTGCACTTTAGAAGGTGAAACTCCCAAAATCCTACCGATTTATCTTTGGGGAATGTTCTTCTCAAAGTGTTGGATTATTCTCTGACGCATCTGTTGGCAGATCGGCGAGACTCGACCCGTCCTCGCTCTTGAAGGACCGGGCCTTTTTTAGAGTCTCCTTATACACTATGATTAGACGATTGTCTCACCTGTTTCACATCACCTTCTTATTTCATCTTCTCACATCGCTGTTAGTCCTAAATCGCAACTTTTCTGTTGCATGCATCAATTACAAAATAAACGTTTATCTTCAAAAAAAACTCCATGCAGTTGATTAAATAAAACATCAAATACATCGTCTTTATACGTGTTGTTGTTGTTGTTTAAATACAAAAGTCAAAGTACATTTACACATCACCCCTCTTTGTTTTTCTTAGCATTACCCATACTTTTGAAACATGTCCCAACTTTTTTCGGAATTGGGGTTGTACTTTTCTTGCGATTCGTCTCTGCCCCTTTGTATTCTCGCTTCTTTCTCTGTCTGTGAAAGGGGCAGGTGCCTTTGTGTCCTCGCAGCTCTCATTAAACCATCGGAGACGTGACGAAGAGACCTTGAGGAGCAGCCTGCGGAGAAACGACTGAAAAATGGACCTGTCCACACGCACCCTCAATCCTGTCTGCACGCTGGCCACCTCGGAGCATAAATACACATGCCACCGTCTCAAACCTGCAACCTTCACCATTTATAAACACACACACACACACACACACATAGTGAAAACTAGTTTCATATTCTTACATCTACTTCACAGTTTCTTCTCAAAGCGTGCGCGGTAAAACCACATGAGAGAAATGACTGCTAAACTCTCCATTTTATTTGTCTGTCTCTGATCCCCGGCGTCATGGCCACGTGGCCTGGCTCGTATATACGATGCACGAAGAAAAGTCAAGTCAACAGCTTAACACCGAACAGGAAAAAGACATCCAGCTTTAACCAAATAAGTCGATTTGTGCAGACAGTCGATTAATTCTAGCGGAGACAAATCGGTCAAATTCAGGAGGAGACTGAAGGTGAGCGCGGTTGCATGAGCACGGGTGGGTGTGAGAAAGATTTGTTTGTGAGCACCTGCTTGCACGCCGGCTGTGGGAGTAATTATGGGCTGGCATCGAGAGGGTCATCTCAACACCATGACTACCTCTCATCAACAAATTACGAATGATCGTTATTGGCAAATGGGTGAGGACGAAGTCACTTTTAAATCGAAGGAAAACGCGAGTGGGGGACTCGCGTTCGTAGGGTCGTCTCAGGGGGAACACCAATTACATGTAATTACACAGAGAGAGCGAGAGAGGAAACGGATGGGGGATGGCACATTAACTTCGGTACACTCCCTCCAACACGCTCGCTCACACAGATGCAGTTGCCGTAGTTACCAGGCTATTCTGGGATGTAAGGCCAGCTGACTGCACATGTATCTCGGCTCTCATCTGCGGCGTACACAAGGGCCTGTGTAGGTGGCAACCGTGAGAGGCTGAAGTCTGAATCACTACTGACGACTCGAGCGCATACACTGAAACGCTGTGAGTCTGGAGAGGGACTCTTCATGTGTGTCTCGGTACAGCTCCGAGACGATCGTTTATCTTTCGAAATCCACTTTTCAGCATCCAGTCGAGGCAGGATGAGAGCGTGATGAGGGAGTGAAGGGCTGCAAAGTTAATGGTGGAAATCTGCATGTAAATGCGTGCTTGTTGCTTTATTATGTGTGTCTCACGCTGCCAAGTCTCCCCTCTGACCATGACATGGTCTCAGAGGGACTCGGTTCCCGAGGTGCGAGTTTCGAGACCGACGCTAATTAGAGAGAGAGAGCTCGGCGAGTACAGGTACACACCTTTGTAACGCATAAACCCATAAATAACTTCATGTGAATGCTAGAGGAGGGTTTTTTGACAAGTAATAAATGCACAAAAAAAAAAATAAAGTTTGAATCATTCCTTTTCATACACACCTTACAATCCTTGTATTCAATTATTATTATAACCTTAACCTTCAGCTCAGTAACTGAAAGAAAACCTCTGGGTTTTTTTTTTTTTTGTTTTTGTTTTTTCCTTTGTTCGTCTTTTGTTTTTGTAAAAGTTTTCTTCACGTAAAGTCCACACAAGGTCAAAAACGGTTCGATCGTTCCGCAGACATTTTCTCTCTCACACACATAAAAAGCGAATCAAAAAGTAATAAAGCGGATATGTTTTCACAAAAAAAAAGTTTGTCATCCTTGAAAATGCACTACTTGTGTTGCTTTTAAATTGCTAATGTAACTCATTCATTATTCACTCCATTTTGTGCTCATACTTAGAATGTTAATGTTTCCTTTACTTATGTGGAGCTCAACGTGATCGCAAAAACAACACTCTTCATCCCTCCATCTCTCCAGCCATCCATTTTCCATACTGCTTATCCTACACAAGGTCACGTGGAGCCCGGAGCCTATCCCAGGGGACTCGGGGAACGAAGCAGGAGGATGGGTTGCTAACCCATCACAGGGCACGATCACACACACGTTTATACACTACGGACAATTTGGAAACGGCAATCAGCTGACCGTGCACGTCTTTGACTGGGGGAGGAAACCGGAGTACCCGGAGGAAACCACCGAAGCATTGGGGAGAACCTGTAAACGCCACGCGCACAGGACGGAGGCGGGGCTTGGGCGGTAATACATACTGTCTGGAATGGGGGGCACAGTGGATGAGCAGTTAGCACATTTGCCTCGTACGTCTGGGGTTAGGCGTCCGACTCCCAGTTCCACCCTGTTTGCTTTCCCCGTGCTTCGTCGGTTTCCTCAGGGTGCTCCGGTTTCCTCCCTCGTTCCAAAGACAATCATTGCAGACTGATTGGCGTTTACAAATGTCCGTAATGTGTAAATGTGATGGTTTGTCACCCCATCCAGGGTGTCCTCAGCCTTGTGTCCTACAACAAAGCTGCCATTTCTTTGTTGCATACAGTATGTATTCACCTCCCCCTGTTTTAATAATTGGTAAACACACCCTAGGCTGCAATTACAGCTATAAATCTTCTGTAAATCTCTATGAACTACTCTATCTTCTACTTCAATATTGTGGGCTACTTTGGGTAGATCAGGCACCTATTATTAACTCTTTATTCAGTTTCACCAAGAAAATGTGTAGGGGTAAATGTGTATGCAAGTCGCTCTCATGTCTTTGCAATTAGTTTTTGCTTAGAGTGCAATGGTACAATACTAAAATATAACATGCAACATTATCGTCATGTCTACGAACGTCTCGATATGGTAGGGTTGTAGAGGTTTTCTCTATTGACTTGGACTTGTCTTGGACATATTGGCATTCGTACCTGGACTTGTCTCAGTCTTGGCCACTGGTCTCACTAAATATAGTCTTGGTCTTGACAAAACTAATTCCATTCTTTTAGAAAACACGATTGGTGCAATGCATGAGTGAAGCCAGCTAGACGAAGTAAAGGCGTGTGGCCTCAAAGGAGTCTTGCTTTCATTTGAACTTCGACTTTGACTTGGTGTCAAACCCACCAAAGTCCTGGTCTTGAACTTGTCTTGGACTTGACAATGCCGGTCTTGACTAAAACATATGATCCTGTACAGATTCCTCCTCATACTGGCTTAAAGTGATTTCAAACACAGGATCTCAGAGCAGCTTAAACGAATCCAGGACTTCTCTGTCTGAGAAGATCTCAGGTCAAGACCTTGTCCAGCATTGATGATCTAACTTCTCAATTACAAGTCTCGAAACCAGTGCGAACTCAAACACAGCTCATCGAAATCTCACTATTAATCACCCTTCATTAATTATAGAATAAATAATTACATCTGAAAGTATATGGCAAATGGTGTGATTAAAGCAGACTAATTATTGAATTAATTGCTTTTATGTTAATTTGATCTTCTGTGGGGCAGGCTCAATCTGTGCAGAACCATGTGGGGTTCAGCAGAGGACCTGATGACAAGGTCGCGCAAATGAATCAGTCATTTAAATGATAATATGCTCTCGGATTTTACACCTGCAGCATGTTTTCGGGTTATTGCATCACCTGAAATCATTACATCATCCCGTCAAGTCAAGTGTCAAGTTGATATTTGGCATTTGAAATGTCAGTTAGATATTTCCATCGATATGAAGCATATAAACACTCAGGGAAAAAAAAAAAAAAAACTGACCACACTAACACGGAAGCTATCAATCAGACTGCGGATCTGTACGAGTGGTGCCTGGAACCAATCAGATATCATTTAATTCCACTCTGAAATCGTTCCAAGCCAAATGCCACTGCAGAACTCATGGTGAACACCAGGATTGGCATTTACAGTTCCTTCTTTTGTGTAGCCAATGCGTTAGATTCAAAGCAAGTGTCAGGATCCACGCCGTGTAGTACGTCCAGATCGTATTCATACTCACCAGTCGTACTGATGAGTACGAATTGTATGGACGGCCGAGCAGTAGGTACTGAATCGAATGTAGTAGGTACTGTCACGGTACGCCAACCTTGACGCAGCCATAGACTGGTGTCCCGTTCAGGGTGTACTCTGACCTTGAGCAAGATTAATTTACTGAAGAGAAATGAAGGAACAAGTGTTCATGTTGCGCTCTACCAGTATAGATTAGGATATATTACAACAACAAAATAATTTAAGAACTTTTTAAAATGCAATGGGGTTGAAAATGGGTCGTTTGGGTTTGAGATCAAAAGATGAACATGAAAAGAGAGTTTAGAATTTCAGCTTTTATTTCCTGATATTTATATGTATGTCGACCTGTTAAATGGCATAGAACAATTAGTGGGCGAGCAAAAATATCGGAACTCGTGACGAAGAGGCGGTTCTTGTTACCCAGGTGTGTCCTGTTGGATTGATCCTTTAAACAATAAATAGCTCTGAACATCTCCTCTTGGTTTTAAGCTTCGGTTTCACCTGTGAAATCTGCAATTGTTGTTAAAAAAGGATAAACCAACATGAAGATCAGAGAGCTGTCTATGGGAGAAAAGCAAGCCGTTTTGAAGCTGAGAAAAGACGGAAAGTCGATCAGAAGCGTTGCAGAAACATCGGGTATAACCAAGACAACAATTTAGAATGTTCTGAAAAAGAAAGAAACCACCGGTATACTGAACGACTGACACCGAACAGGTCGGCCGAGGAAAACAACAACAGACGATGATGACAGGGCAGGCGTGAAGGTATCACAATCCACCTTTCGAGGAAGACTTATAGCAGAAATATAGAGGCCGTACCACAAGATGCGACCCACTCATCAGCAGTAAGAATCTGAGAAACAGACTGGAACTCGCAAAGAAATACACAACCGAGACTAACCTCTACCAACGTGACAGAAAGGCCAAAGTGTGGAGAAAGAACGGATCTGCCCGTGATCCTTTCATTTTGTGAAACTTGCATTACGTTACTGATGACATGTTCATGAAGGAATTCGGAACCGTAACTGAATATATTTTTAAAGTAACCTTCCCGACCCTGGCCATAAACTATATTATACATTAGTCAGGTAATCGTAATAGCTTTTCCAGCTAATAATATGCTACGCATGCACTTCTCTCTTTCTCCCTTCTACACACACACACTATAAAACGCTACACAATGCATCGTTTATCGCTCTTTCTAAACACATTCATTGACAGGAAAGAGTCTAATTGTCCCGAGTTAGTGAGGAGGAACATGAGAACAGGCATGACGAATCAGCTGTCACTCAAAGTCCTGCTTGCAGCGATTGTTCTAGCAGCCCGGCCGGCCGCAATCGGCAAGCACAGTAATGCCCGTTTAGCATTCAAATAATGCCTCTCTAATAGCTGTCTGTATTCTAGTTCAAAAAGCACATTTATCATGTCTGTTATGCGAAATGAAGGGTTTGTCATTTGAATAGTAGAGCGAGTCTCTGTTCATTGCTCAAATATTGAGAAGTGCTCTACAAATGAGTTTGTGATGTGTATATAATGGAAGTCTGATGATTCCTAAAAACAGGTCCAATTACAGTTTACTGAGCTGTAACATCTCATGTGTAAGGCAAAGAGAAATCATTATAATTGTATTAAGAGGCTTTTTGATAGCTGGAGAAAGAAGACGAAGAAGAAAAAACCATACCCAAGCACTACAAAACAATTTGTCAGCTTGTGTAATAAGCATATATACAACATAATAGACTTCCTCGTGCTGAGAAATGTGTTGGAAATGCTAGGTCTTAAAGGTTCGGCAGAGCCGTCGTGTGTGGGACTTGCGTAAATATTGCATCACGTAAGCTCATTTAGTAGTTTTTAGTAGTTTGAAACCTGGTAAAATGGGATTTTGCTTATGCTCGGGACATGATATCACGTCTGGGAGAGAGAGGGAAATGGGGTCACAGCCAAGAAGTGAGGGAAGCGCATCTTCGGCGCAAAGATGAGGTCATAAACTCGCAGGAGAGGACCGTTGGTGTTGCGATTCTGGACCATGAGAGATGACGATGATATTATCAGCATATGAGGATAAAATGTAAATCGTTCACATTAGGCTTTGTGATATCGCCGCGTCCTTGAAAGGTTACTGATAATACTGAGTCTAAAACGATTAAAGGCGTTAACGCGGCACAGACTGTACGGAGAAAAGCCTCCACTTCCATCATAGCCACACGTAACAAATCCCCTTCAAAGGCCCTGGAAACCCCTGAGACTTCAATCCAGATCTCAAGCGGCTATCCATCAAACCTCGCTCAAAGTTCTCTCTCCTGCTGCTGGTCTTTCTTTACTCCTGCTTTCTTTCCTCGCTCGCTCGTTTCGTTTCCGGCTCTCCGCCTGGCAAGATCAGGGGATGTGTCCCAGAAACTGTGCTGAGAGGCTGGCCTCTGTCTTTCATATCTTTGCTTTTCTGTCCGTCAGAACAGATCGAGGTGGACACCTTCACAATAACTCCCCGGTGAAGCGTAGATCCTTCCGTACCTGAAACGGTCACGGACTTTCCCGTGCGATTAATATAGAGATTAAATTAAGTTTCGGTTAAAAAAAAAAAAAAGGAACACCTCAGTACAGGCCCAGAGAGAGAGTGAAGAGATCAGAGGCTTATCTGATAATGAACAGCATCACCAACATGACATTATCCCTGAGCTCCAGAGATCGGAGAGTTTTACACTCTAACCTAACGCACAAAAACGATTAATAAACGTCTGCAGATGCTTATGCAACTTTAACACTTCTCTAACCATTGCTTCTAGGGTACAAAATGTGACCCTGGAAAAGAGGTGGAGACCTCATTAAAAGCAATGCCTTCTGGGATACCCGAGTCATTAAAATCAGTGTGTTCGTCCTGATTAAGCAATTAGGTCCTGATCTCTCAGGGTGCATCGCTGCCGCTCTGATAAGCATGACTTTAAAACGAAAAAAGTGTGAAAATGTACAGCGCAGCAGGCCTGACTCCTCGCACGGCCATCAGCGGAGCGCGGTGCAGCACGGACGGCTGTTTAGCGCTTTTTTATTCGAGATTCATGAGCTAATTAAACATTCTCTTTTCTGTGTGCTCAGCGAGAACAAACACGCTCAACCTTGGGACGTTTCGAGTTGTTCGCTGAAGCTGACAGATGAAATATTAAAAAGTTTCAAAACAAGATATCCGATCGGTTTTAAGCCGTAAGCGTTTAATAAGTCTCTGCGCGGAATCCTTCATAAAGGAATTTCAGCCCATACACGATAAACTCTATTTAATCGAGGTAAACAGTGAAGCGCTGCGCTAATGATACTAGCTTAACTTGTTAAGGTGTGATAATGAGAAAAGTTTAAGCTCAGTCAGAGGAACTCCGCTGCTTGACATTCGTATGAGAGAGACATCATCCAGTTTAGCATCTAGAAGTGTGAGAGAATCAGATTTCTTAAAGTCGGCAGAACAACAGTGCTGGATCCGATGGCACGAGGAGCGAGTAAACATGGCCGTAACGGGAGATGCGGCGGCTACTTAAACGCTGAGCCAAATGGCTTCCACAGGGTCTGACTTCTACCCCTCAGTCAGCGCACTCTTCAACCCTGCTGTACTCTTCCGTTAATATAATATTCTAGTTGATTCTGGGACATGTCAGAACACATTAGATGGCCCATAAATCTCTTCAAGTGGAAACAAGAAGAGAAGGTTTAAGAGCCTTGACATCACAAGCCTTTAACGATGACTGCACGTGACCTCTACGTGACCCCTGACCTCTGCTTTTTTGCATTTCAGCCCGATCGGAAGCACTCAGGAGTAATCGAGTGAACGGACCAGACACTGGAGAGTGCGCTGGAGTGAGCGGCTCATAGATGCAGATTGAGCTATAATTAGTACATGGATTTTAATTAAGAAAGGCCTGATATTTGTCACCATTTCTATCTCCTTTTATCGACATTCCGAACTACAAATCTCTCTTTGGGCAGACTCTATAGTCCAGCCCAATCTCTGGCAAAATTAGGAGGAATTCTAACGAGATTAGAAGATTGATTTCATTGGATGGTATTTGAATCAAGCTGTGACACTTCTCGTAAACAACCTCGAAACGCCGATATCCGGTGTCCCCCAGAGGAATACGAGTTCCTCTTTTCAGATTGGCTCCGCACATGGATTTTGTTTGGGGTTGGTTTTTTTTTCTACTCCTCCCTGCTGCTATGTTTACATGAGGCCAAATAATCTGTAAAGAATCCAACTGATAGCTAATCAACGAGTTGGGATGGACTATGGAGTCTTTCAGGAATCAATTTTCTATTTCTCTGAACAGACGAGCAGTTTGTTGTCTCCCTCACCTCCCGTCCATATTACAGCTCATCGATTCCACGCGGCTGCCGAGTGGAGGGAGTAAACTTTTTTTGGTTTCTGATTACTTTCACCATCGGAAACTGCGTGTGAAAATGGTACTGTTTGAAAACGACTCGTGTTACAGTTAGACATGTTATATATGGATGCAGCAGGCTAACGTTTTGAGGCGTATAGTTTAAGGATGCTGATTCAAAGACGGTGGATTTGTGCTTAGCATTTGGATTGGTGGATTTGTGTTCTCCCTGTGCTGAGGGGGTTTCCTCCGGGTACTCCGGAGTACTCCTCCCCCAGTCCAAACACATGCATGGTAGGCTGATTGGCGTGTTTAAAGTGTCCGTAGTGTATGAATGGGTGTGTGAGTGTGTATGTGATTGTGCCCCGTGATGGACTGGCACCCTGTCCAGGGTGTACCCCGCCTTGTGCCCGATGATCCCTGGGATAGGCTCCAGGTTCCCCTGTGACCCTGAAAAGGAGTAAGAGGTATAGAGGATGGATGGATGGAACATTAGAAGATACGGAAACGCTATTTATCTGGTTTATAGATGGCTAATGTGTGTATGGTTTTTTTTTCCCATTCAACAACTGATCAATCCTTAGGGTAAATATCAAATGCTAAGCAACTTTACTACAGTCACAAAGTCTTCTTCTTGCTGTTGGTTTGCTTAACAAAATCACACTTGGATGATGTTTTGCTTATTAAGAGTAAGGATATAACCCCTGTATCCTGGTGAACTTCCCCCATTGGCCCTTATCTATCAAGGCCCCCTAATAACCCCCGTCTCTGAATTGCTTACATCACTCTCTCCTCTCCACTAATACTGTAGCTGGTGTGTGGTGGGCGTTCTGGCACAATATGGCTGCCGCCACGTCATCCAGGTGAACGCTACACACTAGTGGTGGTCGAGGAGATCCACCCCATGCCTTCCCACACTATATAGCGTGTCTAGAAAAGCGCTATATAAATCTAACTCTAACTAACTAACTAAAATGTTTAAAAACACAAAAAGAACACACTGACTGGACTCATGTGCTCTTTGTTGTTATGGTAACGGCGACACGAAACCCTGCTCTCCACGTGCACATGACTTTGTAACATGCATATGAACGGCGTTTGTCTACACGAGGTTAAGTTTAAGATACGGAATTTGTTTAATTTTTTTTAAACACGTATTCATTAGGGCTGAACAGTTGAATCAATCGAATTGAATTCGCAGACAAACCTGAGCACATAGTCCACGTAAAGATATAAATAATTCTTTCAGCACTTCCTAACTATAACCTGCCCGTTCCCTTATTTGCTAAACAATGACAGACCAAAGAAAAAAAAAACCCATCTATAATCAGATTCAACAACTTGTAATTAAGTTTATCGAATTCATTTAGCTGCACTTTAGCTTCTGGAACAAGCGCGGAGTGCTTTCATAAAGGTTAATTTAGAGAGGAAGATTACTGTGTATGTGGTATGAATATATGAGAACGGTCTCAGAAAGGTCATCAGATGGCGGACAAGTTCATAATGAAATACAGCGCTTGCATAACCGCCTCAGTGTGGCATTCGAGAAGAAGTCTATAAAGGCTGTGAGACAAGAACTTCTGTCATCGTTCTCTGTTCTGTCATTCTCTGCCACAGTACATCAATTGCTCGGCATGTCTTAAAGTGTGTGTATGTGTAAGTCACGTGTGTGTCAGGCATCGACCCTCGTCCTTGAGATCTGCAGGTTTTTATCTCCAACCGAAATCTAACACACCTGTTTTTGTTGATTAAGAGGCTCTTAAGGTGGGTATCATTATTGATGGAGCTAAAGTCTTCAGGAAGGTAGATCTCCAAGAACAGGGTTGGTGAACACTTCTTAGAGTGTGTATCACATTGTTTCTGGCTCTTTCTGGCTTTGTGTGTCTGTCTTTGTGTCACTTCACTTACCCAAGTCAAGTTTTACGTTAGCGACTCTGGTTGCTCGACCTGCCGCTCGAGTCGAGTTGACTCGATTTAAATTGAATCGTCAGTTGCTTTCACAGATTTATCTGGGGAACTCTTAAGTTAATGAACCGCAGTACGCTGTAGTAATATAGTTTGAGTACTGTTATTTAAGACTGAAGACACGGTTACAGTATGTAAATGGTAAATGGTCTGCACTTATATTCTCATTCACGCTTTCACACACACACACTCACACACCAGTGGTAGCAGAGCTGCCATGCAAGGCGCTAGCTTGCCATTGGGAGCAACTTGGGGTTCAGTGTCTTGCCCAAGGACACTTCGGCATGTGGAGTCACGCGGGCCGGGAATCGAACCGCCAACCCTACGATTAGTGGACAACCCGCTCTACCACCTGATAAACAGTCGCCCATGCCTACGTGTTAAATTCAAATCACTAAGTCATGTGAATCCAAGTCAAGTTACAATTCATAAAAAACATTTTCTGGTCAAGTTTCAAATCAGCTAACTGGCATCCGTGCCAAGAAATATTGGTCTTGGGCTCGTTTGAGATGAACCCATTTGCAAACCGCCTCACGTGTGAAAGTGGTCTGTGATTGGCTGAGTGCGCCACATTACTTCCTGTCTTACGAAAAGGAATTTCTGCGGAAGAGATGAAAGTTCGATTCAATTCAACTTTATTCGTATAGTTCCTTTAACAATGGGCATTGTCACAACGCAGCTTTTTACAGAAATCTATCAATTCAGGACGTACGTTTTTAATTGATCAATTTATCCCTAATGAGCGAGCCAGAGGCGACGGGGGTGAGGAAAAACTCCCTGAGATGATATGAGGAAGAAACCTCGAGAGGAACCAGACTCAGAAGGGAACCCGTCCTCATCTGGGTGATAGTGTGATTATAAATAAATATAAATAAATCCCTTCTATAATTATGTACCACTTGAACAAATAGTGCAGTTGTGTAATCAGGAAAATTCATTACAGTTTTCACATACAGTCCATTTTGCTGAAGTTATCAACTGTTCACTGATGGAGCCATCTTCATGGTTCCATGTGGAGGCCATCTTAAGTCCAGCAAGTGGTTCCAAGTGATGAGAACTCAACCAGAAGTAGGGATCGGGCAGGTTGGGGTTGGGATCACTCGTATCTCAGGAGTAGCATGTGTACCTCAACACACACAAAGAGAAAGAGAGAGAGAGAGAGAGATTAGGTAAAAGATATTATTAGGTAAACGTGATTACAATAAGTGACTAATCAGAACAATAAGAAGAAGAATAAAAGGATGGATCTACTGTATTATCTTCCGTGTCTCAAATAAATAAATAAATAAATAAATCACGCACAGCAGAAGTGATATATCAAAATATCTATCAGTGATCCAATTATCAGGAAGGAATTCATCTGTGTGACAACAAACCTGCGGAGATGACACCTTACCTAAAACGAGTCCGGAATCAATCCTTGGTATCAACCGAATGTGGAAATGCTCTGAGCACAGTCTCATCGTCATCTCCTCTCACAGCTCTGGGCTTGGATTGGATTTGGCCTCGTTTACATACCTCGCATCCATTAAAACTTTCACAAACGAAATGAACGAATACGAATATGAACAGTAAATATAAATGATCGGCTAGCTTTCTACGCTGTAATGTTTTTGGGGTTTTTTTGTTTGTTTGTTTTTAAACAGCCACACGCTTTTAGAGATTATATTATAACAAGGGAGTCGTTGTTTGTCGTATGAGACACCTCCTGAGGAGTGCTGGAGGACACTGATTACGCTGAATTCCTCATGTACTGCACACCTAAACAACACTTCTCAATTATACATACCTAATACATTATTCATCCCAAAACACAGCGATGTCAGCACTCCATATTTATCTCTCTATTTGTCTACCTCTCTATTTGTCTATTTTTCTATTTGTCTATTTGTTCATCTATCTATCTATCTATCTATCTATCTATCTATCTATCTATCTATCTATCTATCTATCTATCTATCTATCGATCTATCTATCTATCTATCTATCTATCTATATATATATATATATATATATATATATATATATATATATATATATACCTATCTATCTATCCCTCTATCTATCCCTCTATCTATCCCTCTATCTATCTATCTATCTATCTATCTATCTATCTATCTATCTATCTATCTATCTATCTATCTATCTATATATTAATATTGCAGACATCCTTATGAGCAGTCGAGAGTCAAGAACGGTTCTCGTGATTATCGTTTACTTATTTTTTCTCAAAGCGTTCCTCAAAGGTCCGACGCACATCGTGAGAAACCCTACAAAAATAATAGATTTGATTAGCATAGTGGGATTTATTTTTTCTTATTGTTTTAATGAAAGCATATTTGATTAGGTGATTGCTGCCATTCTGGTTAACTTTCCCATGATTATGAGTAATATGAGTATCAGCAGTGAAATCAGTGTGCATGAGTGTAATCACCTACATGTGGTACATATGGCATGTTCTGTTAAGCCATTATACAGTTTAGAGCAACCTGACAACCTGCTGAGTCACCAATCTGTTCATTCGTGCATGTGAGAATGATCCTGACTCGCCTCCGTTTAAGACAATGTGCTGCTTCTGGAAGAAAAGAATATCTCGTAGTGTCCTGTCTTGAGGCACCACGTGCTAACGTTAGCATTGGTTTCGAATGGCTCACGTGGTGGTGTTATTATATGGTATAAAGATATATCTTTGTAAGAGAAATGAAAGGCCATGGAGGGAAGATAGCATCATTTTCAATGGTGGCACTTCAAATTTGAAAGGTATGAGCCGACCATCGAGCACCTTTTGACTCGAAATTGACTCGAAACGGAAATCCATTTCAGAGATCCGCTTACAGTGAACTGGTGATTCACAAGAGTTGAATCTATAAAGTGAGTCTTTATGGCATCCAGACGATGAACACAATATAATGAGAGCATGGTACCCCCCCCAACCCTACCCCCACACCCCACAACATCCCAACAATCATTTATGTAACATGCGGGATGAACACAGAGAATCTAGTTCATTCTCTTCTGTCCTATTTCTCTCTCTCGCTCCTCATCAATAATGCAGCAGGTGCTGAAGCTGCCTCAAGCAGAACTGGAGAAGTTAGAAGCTCGCCTCAGTCCTCCGACTGCACTTATATAAAACGGCTCCTTCTCCTGAACTCCACCACCCCTGTTGCCAGATTGGGAGATTTCCTACTTTCCGCTTGGGCTACTTTTGGTTGAATTGAGTGAGGAAAAAAAATGTGCGTGGGCAGGTGGACAAAATCTGGGCGGGCGGCTGCATTGGTGAATCATTCAGCAAAAAAAAAAATAAAACGATTAACTTCACACTGATTCTCATCATAACATTTCATCAAGGAACATTATATATCCATCCATCCACACGGGAGCCTTGGCACAAGGTGGGGGACATGCTGGAAGGAATGCCAACCCATCACAGGGCATAATTACACACACACACACACACACACACACACACACACACACAACGGACAGTTTAGAGATGCCAATCAGCCTACAGTACATGTCTTGGGACTGGAGGAGGAAACTGGAGTACCCAGAGGAAACCCCAAACATGGGGAGAACCCCCAACTATTGAGGTGCGAGAAAAACGTACTAACCACTAAACCTCCGTGCCCACAAAGTATCATTATCAGATAATGACTGAAAACACTGAATATATTCGTTTACGAGTCAAGCGAAAGCATTGCTCTGTCCCCATTTTGAAAGCTGGCCAGTTTTATTCCTTGGGGTGGATTTGTAATTTTTGCTGGACTGGAAACAACTTGTCCTGTCAGCTAAAATGCTTAACCACGCTCGGCACTAAATCAGAACATGATATACGTCTGACACCGAGGAGCTCATATTCAAGCGAAACTTTATCGGAAGCCTACGGTTGTTTCTCGCAGTAATGAGCTACACACTGACAGGAATAAACATAAAAAGCTTGGCGCGTTTTTTTTAGGTCAGTGTTGTTGGCGAGGGCTTATGGTGAGATCGGGCTCAACAAAAACATGTTTGAATCTAGTTCTGGAGGATAATGCGACATGATCTAATCAATAATAATATATAAATATATATAGAGAGAGAGATTTTTTTTGAGATGGGGTTTAATCAAAGGCGAATTTGGACAGGAAAGGGGGTGAGAGTGAGTAGACTGAAAGGGAAAAAGCAGTGGGGAGAAAGAGAGAGATGAAGGGAGAGAGGTAATGATGAAGCGTGCTCTCTCCTGCTGAGCAACTCTGTGATGTTGTGCGTGTGAGATGGGCTCCTCCTGTGGCTTGGCACTGTTATTTTGGGACATGAAATCATCGCTTTTGTTCTATAGGCCTAAATTGTAGAGGGATTGAGGACGGAAAGGCTGAAACGTTGACACTTGACATTCAGAAGGTGCTGAGTAGTCGCATATCACTTTCAATCCCTTACAACCTGGCAAACATACACTATCATAGTGGGCCTACAACGAATTACACACGGCACGTCGTGCTGTTATACTCAACCGTAGAACGTACCATTCTGCTTGTTTACTTTAACATGGCATTCTGTCAGACAGGCAGCTCTACGACCTTTAAACTTTGGATATCAATTTATACCCTTTACAAGCTATAAAAATTCAATTCAGCATACCAGTTTCACTTAATATTTGTTTCCACACACATGGAAATGCCTTGGGGTGCTTTTGCAACGCTTGAGATATCAAAGAAAAGCAGAAGTCTGGCTGTCGCTCAGGGAATCTGTTTGCATCGGAAGCGTTTGATGGTTTATTTAGGTGTCGAATGTCTCTCCGTCTTCTCAAAATGGACACACTACTTCTGAAGTCACACTTCCATCCATCCATCCATCGCGGGGAACCTGGAGCCTATCCCAGGGGGACACCGTGGACGGGGTGCCAATCCATCGCAGGGCACAATCACGTACACATTCACACACTACGGACACTTTGGACATTCCAATCAGCCTACCGTGCATGTCTTTGGACCGAGGGTGGAAATTGGGGGTTTCCGTCGGGTACTCCGGTTTACTCCCCCAGTTTAAAAGACATGCATTGTAAACTGATTGGCATTCCCAAATTGTCCATAGTGTGTGTGATTGTTCCTGCGATGGGATGGCACCCTGTCCAGGGTGTCCCCCGCATTGTGTCCCTGGGATACAGTAGGCTCCAAACTCCCCTCGACCCTGCGTAGGATAAATGGTTTGGAGAATAGATGGATGGATGTTAGTGTTGCAACCCAAGAAGTGGACGTCCAGGAACATCTACTGATGAAGGAGCAATCGATATAGTGCTGGCAAACCATAATCCAGTATATAAGGAGACTTTCGGGACACCCTGTACTACCACAACTCGCACACACACACACACACAGGAAGCCAGTGCTGGTTTCACATACCCATCACCTTACTGGCGTGCTATGAGCAGGTCACCGTGACTAGCATGGATCACCACACACACAAATGTCTGCCACAAAATGATGACAAAGTGGGTCAGAGCCATTATTGTCCTCATCTGTTTCACCTTCGTTATGGATCCTCATAGATCTGCGCCTCTCCTGGTCCTTTATCATCCTGTAATATAGGACTTTTCAAGCTTTTTTTTTTTTTCATGCATTGCAAGCCTGGAGTTAATTATAGGAATGAGTTTGGCTTGAGTGGCCTAGATCATTTGGCTTTCTGCAGTGTGCCCGTCCTGCAATCCTGCAGAAACCAAGAGAGGAGGGGAATAAAACCAAGCTTATTTATGTCCCAGACTGCAGCAGAGGGAAGAGAGGGGTGTTATTCAGTCTTTTCTTAGCCAAATGAATGTTAAAGGCCATGTGAATGTATGAGTGTGTGTGTCAGAGAGAGAGAGAGAGAGAGAGAGAGAGAGAGACTATGGAATGGTAAAGAACATTATGAAACCATCTGAGCTTTGTTTATCGTAATACAGATAATTATCACAAATCAGTTCCTTTGAAGTGAGACTGAGTAAAATGTTACATGTCTCTCATGTTGCCACGTCAACACACCGACAGTCCTGTGTTTAAGGGCTTAAGGGTGTATCTGTGATTCTGAAGTGATCAAATCCGATATATATACACACACACACATATATATATATATATATATATATATATATATATATATATATATATATATATATATATATATATATATATATAATTAGACTTTATAATTAGACGAGCTGGAACTCTGTGTGCTGCGTGATTTATTTTAGTCTGTGAAATCAATATTACTATCTTGAGAATGTAATTAAAACATGTTTTCCATATCTGCTCAGTCTTAAGAGCTTCATTTCGACTATAATTAATTGTGTCCACACCTTTGAGGTACTAAACTAGTGTTAATTTCTTCACATCAAATCATTGGAAAATATCTTCAGATTCTTCTCCGGCAGATATCCGATACAGTAAAGGGGTATAATCCTCTAATAGTGTAATAAGTGTTGTTTCATTTCTTCTCACTGTAGAGCTGTATGCAAGGCAAATCACAGGTTTATATTAATGCACTGGTTCTAATACAGCCCGTTATTGTTTCTATAGTAACAGCACATCCACAGGGACTTGGATGGTGTCCGCTCTACATAAACAGATTAACCGTGTAATTGTTGATGTTTTCTTTTTATTTAGCAGTGTCCAGTGTCAGCACTTGGTAACAGTCAGAGGTAAAGCTGTAACTTGGGACTGTAACTGAGGCTGGTGAGGGAACTGTTTATAGCTGCGATAGCTTAAGTATTAGCAGGAGCTAACTTGTTTCATAGATGTTCCACAACATTAAATGTAACTGTAAATGGATAAAAAAAAAAAGTATGTTAGTGTTGGGAAAATTGCTGTGGTACAGTATAAAAAGAATAAAACAGTTCCGGATGTGCAGGCATTGCAAAGTAATCTTCAGGGTGCTAACACGTTGTGTTGTTGAGTGGTTTCCTATAATCATACCTTAATTTAGTTTATTCCTTACATACAGTTGCAATCAAAATGATTCTACCCCATTGCAAATCAGGTGTATTGGTCAAATGTATAGACTCTCAGCTGTTTGTAATGAACAAATCAAACAAAAGCAGTTGAAATAGTTCGACACGACGAATGCTTCGAGTGGTTTCCCCAAATTCAACTGAAAATGCAACTTATAATGACTCCAGTCTCAAAATTATTCAACCCCCTGAATAGAATCCCTCACAACAGCACAAATATGCAGAACAGGTTTTGTCTCAAGCTGATCAAGGGCTTCGTTAGTTGCAGCAGGTGTGCTTGAGATGGAACACATGAAATACTTGAACTGGCTAGGGGTGGAAATTGTATGAAATATTTGGAAGGGGCAGAAAAAGGAAGCTATCGATGGCTGTAAGCAGATTTCAGAGAAGGCAGGTTGTGAAAAACCCTCGAGTGACTACAAAAGACCTGCAGCAAGACTTGGTGTAACAGGCACTGAGGTTTCAGTGAGCACAGTAAGGCGTGTACTAAACGCAGAAGGTCTCCATGCCAGATCTCCAAGACGTTCACCACTACTGACCCAAAAGCACAAGAAAATTTGCTCAAAATCAGATAAATAATCCACAGAAGTTTTGGGATTCTGTTCTGTAGAGCGATGAAACAAAACTTTTCAGCATGATGGATCAGCGGTATGTCTGGAGGAAGAAGAATGAAGAAAGAACTCTCTGTCCACAGTCGAGCATGGTGGAGGCTCGGTGATGCTCTGGGGCTGCTTTGCATCCTCTGGCACTGGAAACCTGCAGCATGTGGAAGGCGAGATGGATTCATTGAAGTATCACGAAATCCAGGAGAAAACCTCATGCCGTCTGTGAGGAAGCTGAAGCTTGGACGTCATCGGACCTTCCAACAGGACAATGATCCCAAGAATACCTCAAATTTCACCAAGGCTTGGTTGCAGAAGAAGACCTGGAAGATTCTACAGGGCCATCACAGTCACCTGACTTGAACCCCATAGAAAATCTCAGGTGGGATTTGAAGAAGGCGGCTGCAGCACACAAACCCAAGAATATTACTGAACTGGAGGCCATTGCTCATGAGGAATGGAAGAAGATTCCTCAGGAACGCTGCCAGAAGCTCTGCATCTCATTTGCAGCAGGTCATAACAGCAAAAGGAGCTCTACTAAGTACTAAAGATACTCGCCATGAAGAGGTTGAATAATTTTGAGACTGTAGAAATCATTATAAGTTGCATTTTCAGTTGAATTTGGAGAAAGCACTTGAAGCATTCGTCGTCTTGAACTATTTCAGTTGCTTTTGTTTTGATTTGTTCATCACACACAGCTGAAAGTCTGTACATTTTGACAATAAATCTGATTTGCATTTAATAGGGGGTCGATTGCAGCTGTAACTACAGTATAATGCATTTAAAACTGCATTTAAAAGCAGCCATGAACTCAATCTAATACAATGTAAAGCATTTAAAACTCTTTAATGACTGTGTTAAGATTGTTATTGGGATTTTACAGTATAGTACTTTTCTAAACAGTGTAAAAATCAGTGTACAAAAGCTTACATTTCCTATTTATCCGGTCGGTTTCAGAGGAGTCATACATGCTCAACAAAATGGTGAAGAAAGTTTGCGTCAGTGTCACAGACAAACAGATAGACAGACAGACAGACAGACAGACAGACAGACAGGGAGAGGAAAAAAAATGATTGAAACACACCGCCAAAGGGAAATTCATTTGATAATGAAATAATAGTGGGGACAGAGTGGCGTAGTGGTTAGCACGTTTGTCTCCCCTGTGTGCTCGGAGTTTGCAGCTCGCCCCTTGGTTTGGGGGATCCTTCCAGGTACTCCGGTTTCTTCCCCAGTCCAAAGACATGCACTGTAGGCTGATTGGCGTGTCCAAAATAGTGTCTGTAGCGTATGAATGTGATTGTGCCCTGTGAGAGGTTGTGCCCCGAGTCCCCTGGGATAGGCTCCAGACTCCCCGCGACCCTGTGACTCTGGGAATTTTGACACCAGCAGCTGTCATGGAAGAATTAAGCGAAGATCCAGACCAGCGTATCTCTTCCATACAGATGTGAATGCATACCCTAGTCAAGCAGAAGGGATGAATGTGTTCATTATGTTATACGTGCACTGCTAGAATTTGTATAGTAGCGGGCTAGTAATCCATCAGTGCTACTCGTTAAACTGCAGCTTGCCTCTGAGGGGGCCAGAGGACTGTCAGGATGACAAATGCAGACTTTTACTACTCATCAGGTAACGCTAATGCTCTCCAAAAAGAGCTTAGAGACTGCTTTACTCTCAAGTGCTCCCTTATGCTTTTTTTTTTTTGGTTTTATATTTCTCTGCATTCTCTCTCTCTCTCTCTCTCTCTCTCTCTCTCTCTCTCTCTCTCTCGCTCCGATTCTCTAATTCACTTAAACATAACATGTCCATACCTTCATTCATTATACGTCCAATTATACGGACAATGCTCGCCTACATTTAAGGCATATACGATTAACAGCAGTCTCCACGCTCTTCAATTACTGAGTGCAAATAAACACTCACACACACTGTCTCTCTCTTCTCTCTCTCTCTCTCTCTCTCTCTCTCTGTAATTGAATACATATTTGCAGCAGTCGATGCAGTGCTACTTGTGCTGCAATATTAAGGTGTACTTCCAGAACGATGCATTATAAAGAGCGGTCACATGCACCCTTTTTTTTTCTTCCTTTTTCTAATGATTCCGTTGATAAGAACACATGGTGTATGTAAGTATATAAGAGTTATGTTCTTGGGATCACGGTATGGTTCATAATTATTTCTTTATAGGTCTACTAATGTGCACCCATGGACAGATGCACATGAGGGTAAATGTTGAAATCATTTAAATGAAATACTGTTGCATGGACAATTACCTGTCCAGCCTACTAGTGAGGAGACAGAGAGATGGGGGATTGATTTTTGAATCAGGGGAGCGTAATGCGGTATTGGCTGTGGATAGTCATCCGCCCCCTCTCTCCTTCTCTCTGTTGTTGGTGTTTTGTGGTGTGTGTGTGTGTGTGTGTGTGTGTGTGTAGTAGAACAGTGCAGAGGAAAAGTGGGTCACATACATCTCCCGAGCCTCAATACCAAAGCAGTTATAAGCCGGTGTATGCACGCATCGACACATGCATGTACGCAATGTCCATAAACATGGAAATGTATGCTGTAAAGCAGCATTGCCTCTGATTCTTTTATATGTAAATGATCTCACTCCCACTTCTACATGTCGCAGTCTACCTGAAGACATTCTGGTGCCGAAATGGAGAAGACACGTGGCGTTTCGAGTGGACTGGAACGTCTTCGGCGTCGACCTAGAAGAACCTAATAAAACCCTTTCATAGGCACTAGACGCTACTTAGAGCCGCAGAGGGCTTTTGAAGCGTGTCCGTGAAAAACATCATTGCCTGACAGCACAATAATGTGTATAGATAGGGTTTATATGGATTAGGAGTCAATACTCCAGCTGTTTGTAAACTATTGATCCTTTTGACATAACGGCCAAATGCAATATTTCAGTATTTGTCCTCATCGTCCATTAGGGACGTGCTTTTGAACAGATGAAGTATTCGGAGTCCTTGGGTGGGAGGTCGGGTTCTCGCGAAGGTTCTTAACATGTTTTAACAAAATGGCATCATTGAGTCTGCACTGTAGTAAAACACATACATTAAACCTGGCTTCCAGCTTCGTTTTTTTGTTGTTGTTGTTGGTTGTTGTTGTTTTGTTTTTTTTTGCCTGACATGTTGTTCTGGTCAATACTGAGCTCTACTGTATCTTTCATTGGCATGTTGCACTAGTAGTGGTGTTATATAACAGCTTTGTGCTGCATAGTCTTAGCCTCAGGCGCTCGGCCTACAGGTTACGGAGTGTCTGATATATTTTGTACTCTTTTCTGGCCACAACGTTCGGAATGTCGAAGGTTGCGATGTATAATGTCTCTCTGCACTTACATGGATATGGATGAAACATTTAGCTGGAAAATAAATTATTAGCTAGAAACCCTTCTCATTTATCCCCCTATATAGAGACAAAGACAGACAGAACGAGTATAAAACAGGTCTGGGATCCAGTTATTTACTTTAAAACAAACAAAAAAAGGTCAATATGCTAAATAAACATTTGCAGTTTGCACAGTTTCTTGGCATGAATGACACATGAACATTCAGCGGAACGTGTGTAATACATATTACATATATCTATATAATATATAGAGAGAAAAGTTATGGAAAATGGATTACGCAACATTTCAGAAAAGACAAAGATCAATCATTGTGTTAAATCGTTAAAGGTTGGGTTTGCGAGGTTAGAAAATATCGAGAGTAATGTACCACAAGACCAGATGAAGCTAAGAGATCGATGAAGCAAGTGTCTGTCGAGCTAGCTAGTTTCGCAAGTTGGAAATAATTGGTGCTGAATACGACAAAATACGACGCGTACTTCCTTCGACTCGGACATCTTGCTAGAAAGAAATCGATTTTTATGGCTAACATTTGCTCCCTCGGCTAGCAAAACTCAGAAGCTGGGCCGAGTACTCACTGACGATGCTAATTCGCACATTGTGCGACGTTTGGAACAATTCGCCTGACATAACTATTTCGCCGCTGTCGCGTATTTCACTCAGGATCTTTTTTTTTTTTTGAGTGTTTTACAGCTCTGGCCCAGAATAAGGCATTTCAGTGATCCAGTTTCTGCCTCTAAAATCATCGGCTGTCATCTGCGCAGTCTATGTTGACTAGAAGTTCCTGGGCATGTCGACACGGTGACCAATCAGGCCAGAGTTCCTGTTTAAAGAGTTCCTGACAAACATTTAATGAAGTTTTCATTTCTGTTTCTGGAAAGTATTTATGTTTTGCTGTTTAGACATGAGTTTACAGTGTGATCAATCACATGGATGGAGCTCTCATCAACTCCAGTTCCACATGGACGTTCTCGCTGTGGTTGCTGGGACTACGCTTGCAGCGATGGCCTTGGGACTGCAATTACCACATGCAGTTTTACACAGGTCTCCTTTAGTGAACAGTGGACTAGTTCAACACACAGACTTCATATAAACACCATAATGACCTTTCTTTTACATTCACACTATCCACCTAGATGACCTACCCAGAAGAGGACGAGTTCCCTTCTGAGTCTGGTTCCTCTCGAGGTTTCTTCCTCATATCATCTCAGGGAGTTTTTCCTCACCACCGACTCCACCGTCTCGCCCAATCGGGATGAATCCACACTTAAAATCTCTATAGTCTGTTTATATGTTTCTATAAAGCTGCTAATTACTAATGAACTACTATTACTACAAAGCAGGGTTTATTATTGTACAACACAAAATTCCAGAACAAAAGCACGTCCGTCATTTCCAGTTCAAGCCAAGCACAATGTGCGCAGTGTTTACTGTTCTGTGCTCTGAACCCAAGCTAGCAGCATGCTAATGGGCAGAGGGTTTGACCAGGCCCCCGTGCACCAACCAAGCAAAACGCCCAAAAATTGAATCTGATCCCTGGACACATTAAGCACTAAATGAGGATTAATGCTCTCAGAAATGTGTGTGCGTGCATGTGCGTGTACGTGTGCGTGTGTGTGTGTGTGTGTGTGTGTGTGTGTGTGTTTTATTGTTTTCTGCTAATGGACAACAGGGCAGGAACACAACATTCGGTTAAATAAGCTGTTTAATAAATGATGGAGTATTTATAAAAGAAGAGTTCACTCAGAGGCCTGAAATGCAGCAAGAGAAAGAATTGTGGCGGAAAGCAGCGATGAATGCTCCCTGCGTCTGGGGGAAAGTAGGACTCGGCATATTTTATTGAACGAAAGTTGGGAGGCTTGCAAGAGTCTCCACAGGCCAAGATGTGGAAATAAAGTGAGAGGGGGTGGGGGTTGGAGGAGGGTAGGAAGAGAGAGAACGAGACAGATAGAAAGGGAGAAAATGAGAGACAGAAAAGGAAACGCTTTGTTCTGTGTCACTTCTCTGGCCTCTTTTTTTCTTTTCTTTTCTTTTTTTTTTACTCAGAAGAAAATATACACAATGAAGAAGAAAAAAAACAACAACAACAATCCAGCCAGATATATATACGTCATAAATAAACGTCATTTTCTTTTCATTTCTTTTCTCTTTTTCGCATCCCCTGCTTCCATTTCATCAATAATGATGTCTAGCCCACTTCTAAGTCCATATGGTGGAAATTTGTGTCCTCATATTCACAGTGACCACACAATGAAGCCAGCATGTGTAGCTGTGGGCGGATCGTTAACATACTGAGCCGTGCGCTAGACGATAATACTGTACAGGTACATAATATCAGTATGTATATGATGTGTGTGTGTGTGTGGGTGTGGGTGTGTGGGTGTGTGTGTGCACACAGTATTATCTGAGCACAGCTTAGGAGCTCTACACCTAACACACGGCACACAGGCTATACACATTATTGATAGCGCGAGATATAGAGAGGCCTGGTAAATGATGTATGTGTTTGAAGGCTCTTGGCAGTGCCTGGTCTGTGTGAAGGCAGGCTGTATAAATGATATATCGCGGACTGTCAGCACTGCTCTTAACGCTTGATCCTCAGCCCTGCGCCTCCAATACACACACTCTGTGTGTATCAGAGCTTTCGACTGGGTCACAACGATAACACAATAGGGATGTGCATTTGCACACATGGGCACACACACACACACACATTCACACATGAATGCACATGCCTACATCTAAATCTAACTCTAAGTTAACCTCGATAACTAAAGGAAACCTTTTGGCTCTTTTAGGGTTTTTTTATTATTTAAATAAAAGCTTTTGCAAAAAAAAAATATTAATAATAATAATAATAATAATTAAATAAATAATGCATTTCTTAAACTGCCAGTGTTGCTTTGTTTGTGTTTACTCACAGATATGAGAATATACCGGCAGTTTCAAAGCCAAACCACTCACACTGTGCTAATTTATTCATGGTTTTCAGTGATGGGACGAAATCACTCGCAGATCTGGCCGCTGCAAATCGCCTAAAGTTTAGTACATACACGACTTGCCACATTTTGTGCAATCCTCCCTGAAATACTATCTACAGTCGAGGTCATGAGTTTACATACGCCATGCAGAATCTGTAAAATTGTTTTTTTTTTTTTTAAATGAGACGGATGATTAAAAAAAATCCCATGTTGTTGTCTATTTAGTGCTGTCCTGAATAAACTATTTCACATGAGAGATGTTTACATATCGTCCACAAGACAGGATAATAACTGAATTTACACAAATGAACCAGTGCAAAAGTTTACACACTCATACTGATTCTTAATCCTGTGTTTCGTTACCTGGATGATCCACGACGTGATGTGTTTATGGTCTATGAGAGTTCTTCATGTTTGTCCCGAGCGGTTAAACTGCCCGCTGTTCTTCAGAAAAATCCTCCAGGTCCTGCACTTTCTTTACTTTTCCAGCATCTTCTGTATATTTGAACCCTCTCCAACAGCGGCTAAGTGATGTCGAGATCCATCTGTTCACACCGAGGACGGCCGAGGGACTCGTACACAGCTATTACAAAAGGTGCGAACGTTCACTGACGCTCGAGAAGTTAATACGATATATTAAGAAACGGGGGGGCATACACTTTTGAACAGGATGATCGGTGCAAATTGTTGTTAGTTTGTCTTCTGGGAAACCTGTAACTATCTTAGGTAGCTTCTGAAGATTTCCAGTTTTCTATATAACATGCAGAAACAGCTTACGGGCCCTGAGAATATGTGCGACGATGCAAAAAAAATCTGTTTTTATAAATTCTTTATAACTCTAATATTTTTGAGATGCTGGATTTTTGATTTCCGTGAGCTGTAAGCCGTAATCATCGAGATTCAAAGAAATAAAAAGGCTTCAAATATTTCACTTTATGCGTAATGAATCTAGAATAGATGAAAGTTCCACATTTGAAATGAAATTACAGGGGGAAAATGAACTTTCCCACGATATTAACATTTTTTGAGATGCACCTGTATAGCGACCCGGGAATGAATTGAGACACACTGGAGGTTGTTTTGACGCAGGTTTATTATGGGCTATGCTGTAATTGGTTATTTTCATTTAACGCAAAATGGTAGTAGTCGACCTGAGATGTTACAACCTTAAGGGAAATATTTAGATCATTTAGTCCTACATTCACCCAGTGTGTTATGCAGACTTGCCAGGAAAATCACCTCTCCAGCGAAAGTCTGATATTCAGAAACACTGTAAAATCAACCTCAAAGTGAAACCAGCATGGCGTGAAAAATTGAGTCTGAATTACCCATTAGATTGAGTACTGAGAACCCCATTTGTCTCATACAAAACACATTACTGCATTAGTAACGTACCATAGCAGACGATTATTAACAGATTCGTACTGGATGTACTGGCTTAAGGCAGGCAAGGTGTGTAATAGAAAGACCGTCCTGTCAGGATTTTGCGTATAATGCGATCGCAGAAATTTATCCCGAACGTAAACTCAAGGAAACGCCACAATATTCGCAGGACCTTGCAATTGTTCAAAATCACCTCGGATTTTCCTCAGATTTGGGCCAAGTCGGGGCACGTGACATCATCACAACGTGCATGCAGCCAAAGCCCTCTACCATTCACGTGTGTTGAACGTGAGTACAGCTAAAAGGTCTCATTTACCAATAAACACCACTGCGTAAGAACTATTCCGTGCAATTGCGATCTCGCCAATTCAAGGAGTTTTCCGTAAATAAAGCAAAAAAAAAAAAAAAACTCAGCAAATCTCATCTAGAATTTTGAAGAAGAAAAATAGAGTCAGATTTAGGGCAGTTATGAACAGAGTCTTCCAGAGAACATCTGCTAACCAGACATAAAGCCACCCCATTCCTTCAGCTCTATTAAAAGTAAACACAATGTACTCTTGGTGTGAAGGTTATGTAAGAAAAAGACATTTTACGCTTCGATTCTTGTTTACTTCATACGTACAGCGGGGGAAATAAGTATTGAACGTGACAACATTTTTTTTCAGTAAATATATTTCCTATGAGGATATACACATGAACTTTTCACCAGACTTTGGTATTAACTTAGTAAATCCACACATAAAGAAATCTGAACATTACAGTCCATAAGTGAAGTTATGTGTGATAAAGAGGAACGATACGGGAAAAAAGTATTGAACAGGTTAACTGAAATGTATTTAATACTTAGTGGAGAAGTCTTAGGGTTATGTAATGATGGCTTCGAGACACTTCCTGTATGAAGAAATGAATGGGCCGCAGTATTCAGGTGTGATTTTGGCCCGTTCTTCTAAACATTGTCTTTAAATCTTGTTCAATTGGATTCGAGTCAGGTGACTGACTGGACCATACTAACACCTTGATTTTTTTCTCTGAAACCAATTGAGAGTTTCCTTTGCTGTGTGCTTTAGATCGTTGTCCTGCTGGAAGCTCCACCCACATCTTATCTTCATCATCCTGGTGGATGGCAGCAGATTCTTCTCAAGAATCTCCCGGTAATGAGCTCCATTCAACGTTCCTTCAATTATATGAAGTCTGCCAGTACCATGTGATGAAAAACAGCCCCACACCATGATGCTTCACCTCCAAACTTCACTGTTGGTGTAGTGTTTTAGGGTGATGTGCAGTGCCATTTCTTCTCCAAACATGGATCTCGTCTGACCAGACTACACTCTCGCAGTATTTCATAGGCTTGTCCAAATGAGTTGTAGCAAACTTTAAACAAGCTTCGACACGCCTTTTCTTTAGTAATGGAGTCTTACGGTGTGAGCGTGAGCAGTGGAGTGCATTGCGTATTGTTTTCTCTGTGACGATGGTACCTGCTGCCTCCAAGTGTTTCTGGAGCTCTTTCCGAGTGGTCCTTGGCTCTTGGGCTACTCTTCTGACTATTCTTCTGACTCCCTGGTCAGAAATCCTGCGAGGAGCTCCTGTGCATAGCCGGTTGATGACGGAGTGAGGTTGCTACCACTTGTGGATAACGGCCCAAGTGATGCTTACTGGAGGACTCAGACGTCTTGAAATACATCTGTATCCGATTCCATCAATATGTTTCGCAGCAATAAGGTGGCGAAGGTCTTGGGAGCGCTCTTTGCTTTTACCCATCATGAGATGTTTCTTATGTGACACCGTGATAATGAAAAGCCTTTTTATAGACGTTAAATTTACTAACCCAGCAGATATTAATTTGCACAGATAGGGGGTGTAATTACTTACAGATTTCAGTCGGTTCCTTGCCTTACTTCGTCTTAGAGAACTGCCTTTTCATAGCATGTTCAATACTTTTTCCTGTGCCATTCCACTTTATTACATATAACTCTATTTATGGACTTTAACGTTGTGAATTCTTTATATTTCCAGATCTATTGAGTTCATACTGATGTCTGGTGAAAAATTCATGTGAATAGCATCATTGGAAATATATTTACTGAAAACAATGTTGACACGCTCAATTCTCATTTCCCCCACTGTATTAATGCATGCATTTGTGTACTTAGTGTCTAATTGTATTTATATTTGTCTTTTAAAAGACACCCGTAATTATTGTGTATTTTTAGCTTACCATGAAACAGTGGTAAAGGTCAATTAAACTAAACAATTTGGTTCTTAATTTGTCTGGTCGGTGATAAATGATCAGTGTAGTTGTTGTTTTTTTCGACATTATCGTGCAGGCCTACTGTGACATACACCAAATGTTAATATGATCTTTTGTAATTGAATATGAGGACAGGGTAAACACAGCTCGCAGGTGTGCTCAGGGGACGTTACACCCAGAACCAAAATCAATTTGTGTATTTATGAGTTTCGGAATTACTATCCAAATTATCCCCATGGTAATGGCAATGGAGAGTCAGTGACTAGCTAATTCTTACACACACACACACACACACACGCACACACACACTCCGGCAGCGTGGGTAGGATCCAATGCCAGCACAGCAGGGCTAAATTACCCATAATCAGGGCATCAGGGTGGATGGGTCCATCGGAACCTAACACTTACACCCCATCATCAACACTTCTATGTCAACCAATCCCATATAGCCACACAAATGGAGCAAATTGCAATCATTTGAGCTCCCACACAGACTATATTATGGAGATTCGTGTGTGTGTGTGTGTGTGTGTGTGTGTGTGTGTGTCCACACATGTTATAGCACATGCTGCCTTGCTATAATTTCACAAATTAGTATCTAGGAGGGATCCATGTATAGGCCTATAAATATACCTCAGAGATCAGATTTCGAGAGCATGAGAGCGAGAGGAGAGAGAAGAGGGAGAATTACCCAGCATGACCATTGTGTTTAAAAAAAAAAAACAACAATAACAATACAGATATGTTTTCACGAAACAATATGAGGTCAGAGGGAAAAAGAGTGAACTGGATGAGGGAGAGAGAGAGAGAGAGAGAGAGAGAACAACTGTTATAACTCTGAAGAGAAAATCTGTTCCACTCAAAAAAATAATAAAAGTGACAGGCAGTCATAGACAATATATATGTATATATCATCAGTGATGTTTATGAAATGCTCTAGATTGCTGCATTATCGTGACTGAACAATAAAGATCCTAATTTAAAAAAAAAAAAAAAACTGCATGCAGGTAAAATCCAGATAACAGCCTCTTGTACAGTCTGTGATTTGAGTCAGATGTTCCAATAAGTGGTGGAACCCCCAGATGTGGGTATGATCTTTCCCGGCAGTATTAAAAAAAAAACCCACGTTTGCTTTCCTGCTCCTCCCAATAAAATCGCAATATGCTGTTACACTGTATGACATGATTTCAAATGATTTCAGAACACTGTAGCGGGAAAAATAATTACCTTACAGACCCGAAAACGCTTCCAAATCCTTTTTTTCCTTTTTTTCTTTTAAAAGAGATTCAGAGGCAGGTGAAATATCAGCAAACTTGTTACTCTCCCTAGGACTGAGTGTTCTACAGAAATCAGTGCAGGGACACGTCTTCAAATACTCAATCTAGTGACTAAGAGGCCTAGTGTGACAGCTTAGGATCTGTAGGTATCTCTCTCATTTCGGAATGGCAGTCTTCATGAGTCTATAGTAAGAAAAGCTGAACAACGGTGATGGGAGGATGCCATGGAGGAAACCACCGCCACAGTCCTGCATAAGCAAGGACAACATAAATAGCTACAAGGTAGGCTTTAGGTGACCCACGTGACCCTTGACCTGAGGCAGGGTTCAATACACATTGCTTTGCACACTTCTTTCAATAATATTTACGCCGATAATTGTGCAGCACGGATCATTAAGTACGAAGTACGCTTAAGTCTTTAAATTGGCAGCTTAATACGCTTTTATGCATGGTAAAACAATGAATTATTCAGTAATTACAGTGAAACTAAAGTTACACATATGCTCGTTGCGAGAGTGAGAGTGAGTCTGGACTCAATGACAGGTCCTAAACTCCAGCACGGAACACTTTTACATTTTGCTGTTTCGACGCTAAAGATCTCTCACTGTTAATCAGAACCGCTACCAGTAGACTCATGACGGCCGTGGGCTAGCCTGAGCGACAAATGACACAGTGCTCAGTCATTCTGCGTGCTTACAGGGAGCTTGGGAAATTATTCTACTCAGCAACAAGTTCTTAATCATTTTTGATACAGTTGATACATTAGTTCACTTATATGAAAGTTCTGGACCACTCAGAGTTGCCGAAGACCACCAACAACTTTTCCACAGTATTAGGCTTGGAAAAGACATAATAATGAAACCTAAAACTAAACATACTAACAATTAAATCCTCATCTAAACTGTGAAACATGGTGGTGGTAATATCTCAGTGGTAATAGCTCAATGCTAATAGCTCGGTGGTAATATCTCAATGGTAATAGCTCGGTGGTAATATCTCAGTGGTAATATCTCAGTGGTAATAGCTCAGTGGTAATAGCTCAGTGGTAATAGCTCAGTGGTAATAGCGCAATGGTAATATCTCGGTGGTAATATCTCAGTGGTAATAGCTCAGTGGTAATAGCTCAGTGGTAATAGCTCGGTGGTAATATCTCAATGGTAATAGCTCAGCGGTAGTATCTCAGTAGTAATATCTCAGTGGTAATATCTCAGTGGTAATATCTCAGTGGTAATAGCTCAGTGGTAATAGCTCGGTGGTAATATCTCAGTGGTAATAGCTCAATGGTAATAGCTCAATGGTAATAGCTCAATGGTAATATCTCAATCAAATAATAGCTCAGTGGTAATATCTCAGTGGTAATAGCTCAATGGTAATAGCTCAATGGTAATAGCTCAGTGGTAATAGCTCAATGGTAATATCTCAATCAAAATAGCTCAGTGGTAATATCTCAATGGTAATAGTTCAGTAGTAATATCTCAGTGGTAGTAGCTCAGTGGTAGTATCTCAGTAGTAATATCTTAGTTGTAGTAGCTCAGTGGTAATAGCTCAATGGTAATAGCTCGGTGGTAATATCTCAGTGGTAATAGCTCAATGGTAATAGCTCAATGGTAATATCTCAGTGGTAATAGCTCAGTGGTAATAGCTCAATGGTAATAGCTCAATGGTAATATCTCAGTGGTAATAGCTCAGTGGTAATATCTCAGTGGTAATAGCTCAATGGTAATAGCTCAGTGGTAATATCTCAATGGTAATAGCTCAATGGTAATATCTCAGTGGTAATATCTCAGTGGTAATAGCTCAGTGGTAATAGCTCAGTGGTAATAGCTCAATGGTAATAGCTCAATGGTAATAGCTCAATGGTAATATCTCAGTGGTAATAGCTCAGTGGTAATAGCTCAATGGTAATAGCTCAATGGTAATAGCTCAATGGTAATAGCTCAATGGTAATAGCTCAATGGTAATATCTCAATGGTAGTATCTCAGTGGTAATATCTCAATGGTAGTATCTCAGTGGTAATATCTCAATGGAAATAGCTCAGTGGTAATATCTCAATGGTAATATCTCAATCGAAATAGCTCAATGGTAGTATCTCAATGGTAATAGCTCAGTAGTAATATCTCAGTGGTAGTAGCTCAGTGGTAGTATCTCAGTAGTAATATCTTAGTTGTAGTAGCTCAGTGGTAATAGCTCAATGGTAATAGCTTGGTGGTAATATCTAAGTGGTAATAGCTCAATGGTAATATATCAGTGGTAATATCTCAGTGGTAATATCTAAGTGGTAATAGCTCAATGGTAATAGCTCAGAGGTAATAGCTCGGTGGTAATATCTCAGTGGTAATAGATCAGTGGTAATAGCTCAATGGTAATAGCTCAGTGGTAATAGCTCAGTGGTAATATCTCAATGGTAATAGCTCAGTGGTAGTATCTCAGTAGTAATATCTCAGTGGTAATATCTCAGTGGTAGTAGCTCGATGGTAATAGCTCGGTGGTAATAGCTCGGTGGTAATATCTCAATGGTAATAGCTCAATGGTAATATCTCAGTGGTAATAGCTCAGTGGTAATAGGTCAATGGTAGTAGCTCAATGGTAATAGGTCAATGGTAATAGCTCAGTGGTAATAGCTCAATGGTAGTAGCTCAATGGTAATATCTCAATGGTAGTATCTCAGTGGTAATATCTCAATGGAAATAGCTCAATGGTAATAGCTCAATGGTAATATCTCAATGGTAATATCTCAATCGAAATAGCTCAGTGGTAGTAGCTCAGTGGTAATATCTCAATGGAAATAGCTCAGTGGTAATAGCTCAATGGAAATAGCTCAGTGGTAATATCTCAATGGTAATATCTCAATCGAAATAGCTCAGTGGTAATATCTCAATGGTAATAGATCAGAGGTAATAGCTCAATGGTAGTATCTCAATGGTAATAGCTCAGTAGTAATATCTCAGTGGTAGTAGCTCAGTGGTAGTATCTCAGTAGTAATATTTTAGTTGTAGTAGCTCAGTGGTAATAGCTCAATGGTAATAGCTTGGTGGTAATATCTAAGTGGTAATAGCTCAATGGTAATAGCTCAGAGGTAATAGCTCGGTGGTAATATCTCAGTGGTAATAGATCAGTGGTAATAGCTCAATGGTAATAGCTCAGTGGTAATAGCTCGTGGTAATATCTCAATGGTAATAGCTCAGTGGTAATAGCTCGTGGTAATATCTCAATGGTAATAGCTCAGTGGTAGTATCTCAGTAGTAATATCTCAGTGGTAATATCTCAGTGGTAATAGATCGATGGTAATAGCTCGGTGGTAATATCTCAGTGGTAATAGCTCAATGGTAATAGCTCAATGGTAATAGCTCAGTGGTAATATCTCAGTGGTAATAGCTCAATGGTAATATCTCAGTGGTAATAGCTCAGTGGTAATAGCTCAGTGGTTATAGATCAGTGGTAATAGCTCAGTGGTAATAGCTCAGAGGAAATAGCTCGGTGGTAATATCTCAGTGGTAATAGCTCAATGGTAATAGCTCAGTGGTAATAGCTCGGTGGTAATATCTCAATGGTAATAGCTCAGTGGTAGTATCTCAGTAGTAATATCTCAGTGGTAATAGCTCGATGGTAATAGCTCGGTGGTAATATCTCAGTGGTAATAGCTCAATGGTAATAGCTCAATGGTAATAGCTCAGTGGTAATATCTCAGTGGTAATAGCTCAGTGGTAATAGCTCAGTGGTAATAGCTCAATGGTAATATCTCAGTGGTAATAGCTCAGTGGTAATAGCTCGGAGGTAATATCTCAGTGGTAATAGCTCAATGGTAATAGCTCAAAGGTAATAGCTCAATGGTAATAGGTCAATGGTAATATCTCAGTGGTAATAGCTCAGTGGTATTAGCTCAATGGTAATAGCTCAATGGTAATATTTCAATGGTAGTAGCTCAGTGGTAATATCTCAATGGTAGTATCTCAGTGGTAATATCTCAATGGACATAGATCAATGGTAATATCTCAATCGAAATAGCTCAGTGGTAGTAGCTCAGTGGTAATATCTCAATGGAAATAGCTCAGTGGTAATATCTCAATGGTAATAGATCAGAGGTAATAGCTCAATGGTAGTATCTCAATGGTAATAGCTAAGTAGTAAAATATCAGTGGTAGTAGCTCAGTGGTAGTATCTCAGTAGTAATATCTTAGCTGTAGTAGCTCAGTGGTAATATCTCATTGGTAATATCTTGGTGGTAATATCTCAGTGGTAATAACTCAGTGGTAATAGCTCAGTGGTAATAACTCAGTGGTAATAGCTCAGTGGTAATAGCTCAGTGGTAGTATCTCGGTGGTAGTATCTCAGTGGTAGTATCTCAGTGGCCATATCTCAATGGTAATAGCTCAGTGGTAGTATCTCAGTGGTAATAGCTCAGTGGTAGTATCTCAGTGGTAATATCTCATTGGTAATATCTTGGTGGTAATAGCTCAGTGGTAATAGCTCCGTGGTAATAGCTCAGTGATAATATCTCAGTGGTAATATCGCGGTTGTTTTAATTATAACGATTGACGGTTGATTCAAGGCATTTAAACCCTTGTAGTTGTGTGTCTCCCAGATGAGGTACAAGGCAAATGTGCTAACCTCTAAGCCACTGCGCCCCTCATTCCAGACAATATATAGTATAATCCTGCCTCCTAGCAGGACTATTATAATCCTGGGGGTCTCCCCCAATCCAAAGAATGCATGGATGGATGGATGGATGGATGTTTTCATTCATGCATTTTCAGTAAGAGCTTTACGCTGGTCAGGGTTGCAGTGAATCTGGATTCTATCCCAAGAACACTGGGCATGAAGCATGTGGCAGGAACACACTCTGAATCATTCTATCACAAGCAATCATTTACTTATACATACACACAAACATGTACACGTAGAGTCACCAATCCACATGCAGGCATATTTTTGAGAGGTGTAAAGAAACCAAAGAACTCAAGGAAACCCACAGAGAAAACAGCCCACGGTAACCCGAGCTCAGGATCAAACTCCAGAGCCTGCAACTGTAAGACTGCATCACTCCCCACAGCACAAACATGTTATTCTGAATACATCTTTTAACACGGACTTCATAATATGCACATACACTGGCATATATTAACCCCTATAGGAGCACTGAACCGAGAACTTCCTCAGAACCTTGGCGCAATCGAACATCTTCAGAACTGTTAGAAATACTTATATTTTTCTTTTTTCATACTTATTCTTATGAAGTAAGTTTGATTTGCACTCTCCTCAGTGTTCATGCAAGGATGGTCCTGGATCACTGTGACATATTAATAAACGCTACCGAGGTTAGGCAGCTCAGAGTCCTCATTAAGCCATGAAACAAATGCCCTTAAAAATCTACAAAGGTCTTGTCAAATCCCCACAGCCCTGATACTGAATTAAAATGGCTAATAGTAGCATATTCCCAAAACATGTGACAGCCACAATTCCAGCGTTATCACATACACGGTGTTAGGCTGTTGGAACCGTTTCAAACTGGGGAAGGGGGTTAGGAATGAAAGAGAAATGTGTAGGTCTGACATGAATGCTATCTTGTTCTCATGAGATTTCCATAGGCCTGGTCCCATCTTTCAAGCACTGAATATTGATGATAATGTGGCTAATGAATGAGAGCTAATGGGATTGAAAAGATAAACAATGTTCAGGGACTGAATTGAAATTTGAATGTAGAGGTCCTGTGAGCCCTGAGAGCTAAAGCCTTCCACTGTAGACCTTCAGATCTGTTAAAACAATTTTAAAATAATAAATAAATAAAACATATCAAAATGAACGGGGAGACCAGCTTTCAAATACGCAGTCAAGTGCAATCATTAGGTGCCAGGGTGATTTGCCAATAGACGCAATTATCTGTACTTATAATGGCTGTCAGACACAAAACACAACCTTCGAGGTCTATAATAATTCCATTACAGTATGCGTTTAATATTGCAATATTGCTGAGCATCTTTCAGTGATTTATGAAGAAAAGCGCGGTGATACACACAGGAGTTCTACATCAGACTGTGTTCCAAATCCAAGGTTATCGATTAAATACTCATGAAGAAGGGTTCGTTTATAACTGGTCAACAAACAGTGGGAAAGCATGAGGCGCTTCAAGCTTATTTCATGTCATGCTACATGCCTGGGCAAATGCTAATGAGCAAGCTAATCAGCTTTTCTGCAGTCGGGTGAGTGACCAGTCGGTGTGCAGGTAGCCGTGAAGTCAAGGCGAGTCTGACATTCTCCGTACCATTGATCAGTCCTCACCTTTAGGGCTGTAGAGAGTTCGAGTCCTTCACGTGCCTTTCTTTCTATCTGATATTCACGCGTTTTCTCCTCTGGGATGGGAAATGCACGGCTACGAACTGAATTTAATATGAACAACTCTAAATGTTTGACTTTATTTGGACTGGTTTTGTTGAAGTGATGTTTTTGTTGATGAATCCGATCGAATTGAGATCGAATTGAGATGGAAATTTTATAGCAATCAAGCGTGGACGACGCGAATTCCGGTTTTGGCGGCACAAACCGTCGCGGTTCGTCGCATTCCGATTCGAATTTACAAAACACTACTCCCAAGGACTTTCAACCAGTGAGCGCTGCGAGAAGGATGATGGCAAGTGCAGCCAGGCAGAACGGAGAAAGAGACGATAAGACTTTTACGTTCCGCGGTGCCCCGTCCAGCTCCCGTCCCGTTGGATCCTCTCCTCGGCTACTAACAAGAGGAACGACTGCGCCTCGCTCCTTGGATTTGCACACAGCCATTTCTTTTTTTTTTTTTCCATGAACAAATGATGCCGCTATCGCTGTTGCTAACTAGCTTTAAAACTAGCGGGTTTAACGTCCCGTGTCGCGAATCCAGTGACGCTGGTAGGGAGGATCCTCTCTGAACTGACTTCAGTTCTTGATGGAAAACCTTTACGAAACACAGATTTTCCAAGAAGTACGGGCGGAGATGATCCATAAACGATACGAGAAACTTTGGACTAGCGCAAGTCATTATTTATTAAAAGAGCCACAGTGGCTTCCCCGACTGCAACAACTTCCGTTTGTATCGATGCTTTGTGTTGGTGTCCCCCGAAGTTAAGATTTCGCTCTCTTGAACACATGGCACGGAATGTTTTAAGTGGTTTTCCGAATACATGGAACGTGGAGGGAACGTGGCTACTGTACTGAAGTGGTGCTCAACACAAAACCTCGCTTCGAACAACGACATCAGATTTCAGATTTGTCTGTTTTTTAAATTCCGATTACGCTTCTCATCCCGTATTCCCCAAATCTCTCATGCAACTTTAAAGCAGAACCGAATCTTTAATTTCGGAACTTATATCCGTTTTCTCATCGTCTTCTTGCATCTGATCGCTGATGTGGTACCGTTCTTCATTCCTTCATTCCCCCGCCGACTCATTTGACCATATCGACTTTCCGTTGTGCGATGGAGGGCTGAAAGATCGGATCAGGATAAGATAGAACGGAACAAAATCTGAGTTTATCTCTCATCCTTTTGACAGACATCGATCTGACCTCTATGTCCGATATTAAGCTAAAGCAAACGAGCTTTACATGGAACTTAGTAAAAAATTTAAAAGCCTTCCATGATAAAAAAAAAAAACCCTAAAGATATTGACTCAAGATACTGACTGCCCTGAAATCTATTTTTATTCTCCACTCAGTTCTACCATTAACTACTACAGTGGTGCTTGAAAGTTTGTGAACCCTTTCGAATTGTCTATATTTCTGCACAAACATGACCTAAAACATCATCAGATGATCACACGAGTCCTGAAAGTAGATCACGAGAACCCGATTGAACAAACGAGACAAGAATATTATACTTCATCAAGTATAATCAAGTATGGTGTGATCCTCTTGTGCAGAAATAACTGCGAGTAGACGTTTGCGGTAACTGTTGACCGGTCCTGCAGAACTTTAGCCCGTTCCTCAGTGCAGAACAGCTTTGACTCTGGGATGTTGGT
Source organism: Ameiurus melas (assembly GCA_012411365.1). Classification (NCBI taxonomy): domain Eukaryota; kingdom Metazoa; phylum Chordata; class Actinopteri; order Siluriformes; family Ictaluridae; genus Ameiurus; species Ameiurus melas. The sequence continues at coordinate 32,156,541 of CM022758.1, read as the reverse complement.
GGGTTTCCTCACATGAACGACTCACTTCAGGTCTTTCCACAGCATTTCGATTGGATTAAGGTCAGGACTTTGGCCATTCCAAAACATTAACTTTATTCTTCTTTAACCGTTCTTTAGTAGAACGACTCGAGTGTTTAGGCTCGTTGTCTTGCTGCATGACCCACTTTCTCCTCAGATTCATTTCATGAACAGGCATCCTGACATTTTCCGTTTAGAATTCGCTGGTATACTTCAGAATTCATCGTCCCATACCAATTTCTGTCTCATTTGTGAGAACAAATGGGACATCTGGGAAAAAACTAGGACGTCCAGATGACCGTGCATCCTAAAAACCAATCA